>JAAGEH010000027.1:4953505-4982497 GCA_011751065.1 Lasiurus cinereus
TATATGTAATTGATTTTTTACAGAAAGAGAGAGGGACAGAGTTAGAAACATCGAGGAGAGACGTCGACCAGCTGCCTCTTGCATGCCCCCTACTGGGATGTGCCCTCAACCAAGGTATATGCCCTTGACCGGAATCAAACCTGGGACCTTTCAGTCCGAAGACTGACACTCTATCCACTGAGCTAAACCGGTTTCGGCACCAAGGGAGTTCTTGCTGCTGGGATGTCTGATTCCCAGCTGGTGGGACTGCTGGGCCTGAATTGGGAGGATGTGTGGGTCACTGTCCTGCCCAGCTGCTGGCACCTGGCTCCTCCTGGGGGTGGGGACAGCTTCCCTGGGGCAGGCTGGACAGATCCCCCTGCTGCTCCCTCTCTCCCCACCCCTGCAGGTCTTGGCCAAAGGCCACCCAGGCGTCTGTGGGCACGAGGTTGGGGCTAGCCCAGGATGCCAGCACTGGCATCGATGCCAGTCATCAATTCCTTCACACCTAGGATGAGGAAAGCGATAGCAAGGTGACAGGAGTGCTGGACTTGCCTTCCTGGGTGTCAGGAGCCATCACCAGCATCACCTCCATGTACTTCCCAACAGCTCTGCAGCTTGAGGAACAGGGAACTCGGCTTCTTTTCCCAGATGTGGGGGAGGACTGTCCAGGCCCCAGACTTCTCAGTCCTGCTTGGGTTGCAGGGTTGATTGGAGGGTGCTGTGGGATGGGGCAGACATGGACCCGGTTCCAGACCAGCACTGGGGCGGCTCTGTCCCCATCTGCATCTCAGGGCCTCAGCGGCCCCAAGGGCGTGCACAAGAAGTAGGCAGTTAGGGTGCCTCTGAAGTTGTTTGGGGGAGAAAGACGGGGAAGGGTGAGTTGAACAGGGAGAAGGCCCAACCCCCAGATGCTCATAATGCCGGTGCTATTCTCTTCTCATGTGCTTTCCGCATTGTAATTCCCGACTCTAAAATGAAACATTCTGTTCCTGACTCTAACCTTTCTAACAAAGGGGTTGAGCCAGTGGCTCCAAGGAGAAAATGAACCACCGGAGCTGTCTGACTGCATCCACATGCTCCCAGCTGAAGGCGAGGCTGGGAAAGGGGCTGCCATCCCCAATCCACCTGGGTCTGTTCTGCGGAAGCAGCCTGCCTGCCAGCAGCCTTCCCCAGGCCCATCCGCCAGCCCCCGAGGGTCACAGGTCATTTTCAGAACATTCCACCCAGAGCAGAGCTGACGCCAAATAAGCCCGGCAGCCAGGACAGCGCTTTTCTCTGATCCCGGGAGATAATTGCCTGTCCTGGCTCTGCTCTACCGCAGCGAGCAGCCGCCTCCAGCATGTCCTCTAACGATAAGGGGACAGTTCATGTGATCTGTGATTGCCGGGGAGAGGGCAGAGCTGGACCTGCCACCAAAGACATTTTCCTTCTGGAAGCAGCCCTTGTCCTGACACTGGCTCTGGGCTGCCTGTGATGTGCGCTCATAAATGATTCAGGCCCTGCTTTCTGCAGAGCATCACAAAGCGCGCGCTCCTTCCTTTGCTTGAGATCACACACAGCAGCCCGATGCTGGAATATAAGCTCCCAGGTTCAGGAATAAGAAGGCAGCTCTGTAAACAGCACACAAACCCCACGGCTAGCCAGCAGAAGAGGCGGGACTCAGGGGAGGCAGAGAGGGAGAAGAAAGCATCTCCTTTAGTGCTCAGCGGATATGATGACTTCTCAGGAGAACCGGTCACCTGCCAGGGCTGCTGGTCCCAAGCCCAGGCCACTGAGAAAGACTTTGTTCCTATCCCACTGCCCCGAGCGGGAAGCGCCTTAGGAGGCTGGCACCCTGCTTCCCTGGTTCCTGTGCATCTGTCTCTTCTCAGTGCCCCTATAAACCTTAGCCACCCCAGCCTGGGCCCCCAGAAAGCCTTCAACAGGCCAGCCCATTTTTCTCAAGTCCAGTTATAGGGGATTTCTATAACCAGTTCTACTGGCGATGGTATGGTGGCAATAGTCATGGTAATAGCTGACATTTGCTAAGCAAACTTTGTGCTACACTCTCTTCTAAGAGCACTCTTTTTTAAAAAATATATTTTATTTATTGATTTTTTGCAGAGAGGAAGGAAGAGGAATAGAGAGTTAGAAACATCGATGAAAGAAAGACATCGATCAGCTGCCTCCTGCACGCCCCCCACTGGAGACATGCCCACAACAAAGGTACATGCCTTTGACTGGAATCGAACCTGGGACCCTTCAGTCCATAGGCCCATGCTCTATCCACTGAGCCAAACCGGTTTCGGCTCTAAGAGCACTCTTGTCGGAACTCAGTCTGTCCTCCCAACAGCCTCACAAGGCAGGTGTACCAGTGGGGGAGAGGAGGCAGTGTTCATCTTGGATTTCCTGTGAGCGTTAGTTACCCAGCGAGGAGAGGGAGTGCTCAGGGCTCTGCTGGGAGAGATCTGATTAATCCTCCGCAGCAGCGTGAAGTAGGCAGAATTCTACCCATTTTCTAAATGCGTTCAGAGAGGCCAAGTAACTTGCCAAAGAACCACAAGTCATGCAGCTGACAAGTGTCACAGGTGGACATGGAATATGGGTGTCTCATGTCTTCTATAATCTAGTGGTTGAATGGCACAATTCTATTGCCACTTTCCAGGTAGATGACCTTGGACTTTATCTCTCTGCACTTCAATTTATCTGGAAGGTAGTAGGTAGAGATACCTTCTTCTAAAGTTGTGTTGAGGATCACATGAAATAAATGCATGTAAGGAGCTTAGAACAGGTTCCCCCCGCGCACAGTAAGCGCTCACTAAATATTGGTAATTTTTATCATGGCTCAATGCAAGATAGTGCAGTGCAACAAGTGTTTAATGGGCAACTGTGCCGTGACTCTGGACCAGACACCGAATTAGATGCGTCCCTATTTTATTCTCTGCCTCACTCTCCGTGGTGCCTTGAGACTCAATTAAGCACATTGTAGCTGATCAACAAATGCTCTGTGATCGATTTCTGCAATAGAGCTTGGGCTAGGTCCCCAAAGAGCTCTTCTGCCTCTCATCGTGAATGTCTGCCTCTGTCAATCCTGGCCTTTCCTTTCCTCTCAGGGGCCCCTGATTTAGGCAGAAACAATGCTATGTGATGGTGTGAAAACCTGATTCTGGGAGCCAGGTGACCTGGGGATCTGCCTTAGGTTCGACCTGACTTGGACCTGGTTAAGTTACTTCTCCCTACTTCTCCCTTCGGGCCCCAGGGGCTTGGCCTTGATGCTGTGTCGGGCCCCTTGGCTGCTTCAAGTCTTAGGGAAAGTGAGTGTTAAGGGAGGGGAGACCTTGCAATGCTCCCCAGCTCCTAGCACTTTGGACCTCAACTTTCGAACTTGGCTGCTATTTTAAATTCTTTAAAAATACATTTTTATTGATTTCAGAGAGGAAGGGTGGAGAGAGAGATAGAAACATCAATGATGAGAGAGAAAATCATTAATTGGCTGCCTCCTGCACACCCCCCTCCCACCCCTGAACTAGGGATTAAGCTTGCAACGTGGGCATGTGCCCTGACCAAGAATTGAGCCATGACCTCCTTGTTCATAGGTCGATGCTCAGCCTCTAAGCCACACTGGCTTGGCTGCTATCTTAAATTGTTTTTAGCTGAGGAGTAGAATAAATGGGGTTAAGGAACCCTCAATTGAATGGGTCAGCCTATCTCTGCTCCTAATCAGGGCTGTGCCCCCTTTTCTTACGTAGCCCTGCTCAAGACAAGGAGAGATTGTGGGAATGTGTGTGAGGTACCAGCTGTGGGAAAGCCCTGTTTCTGAGCTGGTGGACGCGGCCACTGGCACCGTTGGCTGTAGCTGTTGGTGAGGAAGAGACTGCCAGTTTGTTCAGGGTACTTATTTACTAGTAAACTTTGCTGAAGTTGACTACATCAGATTAATTTGTTGGGCTGCCTTTCTGGGGTCCCTGGTGTGTGTGTGTGTGTGTGTGTAGTGGTTGGGGGGTGAGTATGGTGGAGGGAACAGTCGAATGATGTGCTTCAACTGAGAAAATGGAGGCTTGCTGCTGGCCACAAGTCCGGAAGTCAGTGTGGGGGGGAGAAGTCAGAGCAGAAAGGGACATTGCTAAGGTGAGAGGGGAGAAGGGGTCTCCATCCCAGACAACCGCGGCTTCCTTCAGGTACATTGCCACGGAGAGGGAGCGGAGCTTTCCTGGAATTTTCATGAGACCATACAGGTGCCATGCTTACCGGGGAGGCGGGAGTTGGAGTCACGTGACAGGAAAAGGGACAGTAGGCATTCTTTTTTGGAAATTCAGAATACATTGTGACCTCCCAAGTCCTTCAGCCCCTTTGGGAGTAAGTGATTTTCAGTTCTCTGTGAAATACTTCCTACAGAGCAAGGATCTGCTCTTACTCTTTGAATTAGCTGCCACTGAGTCCTTGGTTGAAAGGGAAGTGGAGGTCTCTGGCCAAGGAGAGAAGCATGTGGGAGGAGAAAGGCTAGAGAGGCCCTCCTTCTTTTAAGAGCAGGTGCAGCCCAGGGCTGTCGTTAGTCTGAGACTATATATCTGACAGAGTGCTGTGAAGGAGAATGCTGTTAAGGGTGGCTGTGTACCTGCCAGAATCACGGTAACGAGTTGGCAGGGCAAGGTCCCAAAGTGCAGATCTGGGAGGAGGGCTCTAATGAGGATCCCGCCCCAACAGATGCTTGCAGTGCGCCTCGTTCCAGCAGGTGGGGCCTGAGTCCGAGGCCTCTTTCCCTCTGCCAGATCTGCAGATGGAAGTGGGAGGGACAACGGTGCAGCCTGGGAACTGGGTGACCTGGCAGAGGAGGCTTGGGCTGGAGGATTTGCAGCCACAGGCCTGGAGCACCTTCTCAACCAACCGGACTAATGGAGGCGGGTCTAAGCCCGGGCTCCAGACCTGGGCTCCGGTCTCTGGAAGACCGTCCAGAAATGCTCCCCCTCCCCACTCCCTACTGCATCCTTGGTCATCTCCCAGCCTTAGCCCTTATCGTGGTGTGTGGGAATGACCTATTGATACTTTGTCTCCCCATATAGACTGAGTGGTTCTTGGCGGGACTGCGCCTTCCTTGTCCCCCAACATCTGTGCCTGGCAGGCTGGGGTGCAGTCAGTGTTGAGTGCTCAAATGGAAGCACCTCGTATAGCAGGTCAACACCAGTGCCAGCTTCCTCGCCTCTGAATATTGTTGCAATTGGCTTTGACTCTGAGGATGAAGGTTACTCACTGTGGAGATGTATACCTCTCCAGCCTAGAGGCTTCTCTCTGCCCCTGCACTCTTCTGTCCCTCCCACCCCCCAGCCCCCCACTCTTCATGGCTTTGGGAAGGGAACAGAGGCTCTTATGTTAGGCCACATTATGTTAGGCCATGTTTTGCTGTGAGGCCTAACTGAGCCGAGCGTATAGTATAAATTTCGAAGTCGAGAGAGACAGTGAGGGGTCATCCACGCTGGGCAGTTGTCCCTGCTGCCATGTTGTTCCCCTCCGCTAGTAGGAATTGCTGAGCGTTGACACTGGAGCCCATTCCTCAGCACCCCTCCCCTCATGAATCCTAGCTCAGATGGAGCAAGGTGGTGCCACTTGGCTAAGAAATAATTTCTGCTTCCTGTCAAGGAAGGAAGGCAGGAACTGGAGCCCCTTCCTTGGTGGGAGTGAGGGGGGTGGGGGATGGGGGGATGGGTGTAGGAATTGCTTAATCACTTCTCCTTCCCCTTGAATCGGTGCAGCTAATGAGTGTCTTTTGCCTCTCCCTCCTTTCCCCTCCGCCCTCCCTCTCCCCATCAGCCTCTTATTATTCACCTTTCCTCTGAGGACTTTACCTGGGGAAGGCGGGCCCGCATTGCTACCCAGGCCTGCCTTTCTCTTCTCTTGGCCTTTCTCCCACCCAGCCTCTCTTCCCCTGGGGTCCCAGTCAGCCAGCCAGGAGTGATGCCAGCTTTGGGAAACTGGAAATGCCAGAATCTGCCCGTGTCACATAAAGGAAAGGCCCTCAAGCTACCTCCGAGGGGGACACTTCAGAACAAGGAGGTGGGACCAGGCGGGGAGAGGGAAGCAGCAGTCATTTGTCACGGCTAAATGGAAATTTATTGCTGCAATCCCAGGCCTGGAGAAAGGCTTTAGCTAGGCTGGCAAAGGCAGCAGGAACTCTAGCAATTACTAGAAAAATCAGCTACATCCCCAATCAATCCACGGGCTGGTGGTTCTTATTTCCAAGGGGTGGTGGCAGCTCCGGGACGGGGTAGCCTGAGGTCGGGGTGTGAAGAGCTGGGCTGCCCATCGCTCTGCCAGCCCCGCAGGTATCAGCTCTGGGCAGTTGCTGGCCAGGGTCAGAGTGTGCGTTCCTCTGCCTCTGCTTCTGCGAGGCTGGGCAAACACTCCCTGGACTCTGAGCTTCACCTCGGGATCTCCATCAACAAACTCAGATAGCGTGTCCTAAAATCGGATAGCACTTCCCTAGGCACCGTGAGGGGTGGGAAAAGCATGACGTGTCTCCACCCTTCTCACTGCTTGCACTCCAGTGGGGAGAGGAGGCCAGCAAAGACCGAAGATGAGAAAAGCCCAGGGTGTGGTGGGGGGTGTGCAGAGACAGGGGTTTGGAGGGGAAAGAGCTCTAGGTGAGCTGGAGTCAGCCAGCTCATTCCTCACATCTGCATGGCAATTTACAGAGTGCCTTCCTAGAAAAACTTACCCCGTTCTGGTATCTTGATGCTTAGGTTGTGCCGACATTTTTGTTGCGGGCGATCATTCCATCCCCATTTTAAAGATGGGACAACCGAGGCTGAGAATAGCGATGTCGTCAGTGGACGAGGACACCATGGTTCTTCTCTGCTCTGCTCATTGCAGTGTGTCAAGGATTGGAAGAGGGCGAGACGGGACTCCAGGTAAGCAGGATTTAGATGCGTGGAGAGGAAAGGGGTGAAAATTCAAGGAGGAGAAATCAATGAGCAGGATGCATGCTGGGCACACAGCAGAGGCTCAAGATGTTGGATGAATGGATAAATATACAAATGAATTCAAGAATGCCCCCTGTCTTGGGACAGTGAGACGGGGAGAGGAGCAGCAGCCATTTGTCACAACTAAATGGAAATTTATTGCTACCGTCCCAGGGCTAGAGAGAGGCTTCGCTCTACTGGGTCTGTGCTGCAGAGCCGTGAGGGGGACGGGGAGAGAGTGGGCATGGCTGGATTAGCGGCTTGGGGTCCCCGGCAGAGCATGTTGGGTTGATATGAGAGGCCAGGAGAGAGGCATTGAGGTTTTAGAACAGGCACATCTCCCTGGAGGCCAGAGAGTTGTACCTACCTCTGTCTATGCCATGCCTAGCAAGACGGCCTCCTCCCCAAGGGCACAGAGGCGTAGAGGACATCAGTGTCCCGAGAGTCAAAAGATGACAGTTCTGAGCCCAGATCGGTAGCTTGTAGACCTTGGCTTAGTCTAATAACCTCCCAGGAATTTCAGCTTTCCCATGCGTCAGGACTCAGGGGAAATGTGCCTTCTCTGGTGTCCAGTTAAGCCAGGTCGTACATCTTCCTGGCACCCCGGCTGCTCCCTGTGGCACTTGCAGGTGAAATTAGTTCTCTAATATCCGTGGGTCCAGGGGAACAGGAGCTGCACCTGTCCCTGAGCGTGAAACTGGAACTAGTTCTCAGGAATTATTGGTTTAATGAAGAATGGACTTGTCGAGTAGGTAGAGTAATAATGTTCACTCACAGAGCCACTGGGAGCGCCAGAGGCCGGCCGCCCACGCGCTGTCGGGAAGCAGTGGTAGGGTAAATGGCAGAGGTGGTTCTCACTGGGACCTGGCTAAAGACCAAGGCCAGCGTCCGGAGGCAGGGACCAGCTCTGTGACAATTCACCCGGCTGACATGAGGGTGGACAGGAGCTGGGAATGTCAGGTATTTGAAAGAAAGGATGACTCAGCCCTGTGACTGGCCATCCATAGACAGAATGGAGGGAAGGCTTCCGGCCAGAGAGATGAAGTGAAGGGCAGTGTGCGGCGGCTGGGCCCGCACACTTTCTCAGGGTCCTGCTGGCCGCCCACCCTCCCTCTCCGAAGCTGTGGCTCGGCTCCTTCCGCTCTCCCTTCCTGACTCGCTGTGATTCTCGGTCTTGGTGTTTTTGTCTCTTTACATTTCTCAGTCTTTGGCCCTCCCTGCCTCAGACCCCACTCAACACCGTCTATTCCTGTCTAACTTTTGCCGATGCCTCCCCCCCCGTCTCTCTCTCTGTCTCTCTCTCTCCCTCTCCACCCTCCCGAGTGGTTTGTCTTCTCATTGTCCGCAGGACTCTGAGAAATTGTAAGAATATGCAGGTGCAGACTCAAGGCTCGGCTTTCTCTCCAACGCTGTGGAAAGGGACTGTACATCATGGGGTAGAGCCCTTTGCTCCTCTACGCCACCTGGACAGAGCCCAGGGAGAGTGACCTCCCGGGGTATCCACGTTAAGTCTCCCTCTCTTTAGTTCCATGCTCTACTCCAGGGGTGGGGGACCTTTTTCTCTGCTGAGGGCCATTGGGATATTTATAACATCACTCATGGGCCGTACAAAATTATCAACGTAAAACTTAGCCTGCTATATGTGGTCAGACATTTCATGAACTCACCCCAAATGCATTGTAGGCTTTGGGTAAGCCAGAAGGGCCAGACTAAATGATTTCACGGGCCTCATACAGCCCAGGGGCCGGACATTCCCACCCCTGCCTGTTTAGTACTTTCCCCTTTTGAACGCGGATCCCTCCCAGCCTCTCTTTCCTGCCAGGAGTCCGGCCATCCTGGATGCTTATTATCGAGATCTGCCAGTGGATCAGTATTGACATGGAAGATTTCTCTGGTTATTCTTCTTTTGCCTCTTCCACCCCGGTGTGTCTCAGGCTTTGTCGTTCTTCCTTTCAAATATCAGGTTCTCCTTTGAATTCTGAGACCAAACCATTGCCTACTGATTAGTGATGCAGGCCCGGACCTGACCATCCTTCTGCCTCTGTTTCCATGCATTTCCTGAGCAGACCTGAAGCTTTCCCTCCCCTGCCTGCAATGTCCTCAGCTGTCCCCTTCTCGGCCCTGCCTGCCTCTTGCCTCCCTCCTTCCTCCTAAACTGATAATGAGGCAAATATCTCACTGTCTGCTCGTGTCTTCATTTAAAGCCCTGCACATTTGTCTCCACATCAGAGCGCCTGTCTAGAAAACTCAGGGGACGTGGACCCGAACTATTTCCAGTTTCATCCAGTCTAGCCCCGTAGGCTCTTTATAAACATTTTTTTGATACTGATGTTCATCACATTGCCCACGAAGATGGTAATAAGTGAGATGAATCATGGTTGCGTTTCTGGAACTGTGCCTGGCTCATAATAGGTTTTCAATAATCATTAGTAGACTCTTAATCTGAATGATAATGTGAACTCCCTTTCAAGATTCCTGGTTTGATCGCAAATAATGGAAACTGACTCAGAGGAGCTTAAGGAAGAAGGAGACTGTAGGGGTTGTTGATCAGCCTAGACTCAGGGGCAGGACACACAGTTCGGCTTCATTAGCATCAGTAGACCAGGAACCAGAATGTTGTCAGGCCTGGGACAGCTCCTGGTGATGTGGTCTCACTCCCTTCCCTGTGCACCTGCTTCGTTCTTCTCTTTCTCAGTCGGCAAGCCTCCCTGCCCTTTGTGTGCATGGCCACATGTGGCCACCCTGGCCCCAGCGTCCGTCACCTCTCAAAGCTCCAGTGCCACCAACCTGAGTTCTGGCCCTTCACATCACATTTGTAGAAGAGACATGTGATCAGCCCAGGGGAGGTTCAGTGCCTCAGGATCACGCTCCACAAACACAGACATGAGAATGGTCCCCCCAGAGTGGCAATTCCTAAAGTGGCGGTGTATGTGGGTGAGCATGAAGCCTGTCAGATCGGATAGACCCATGTCAGTCCACTTGAACTCTCTTGTCCGATTACCTTGGACTTGTGCATCCCAGGTGGGCAGTGATGTTCAACTGGCGTGCCACAAGAATTCACAACATGAGATACCTGACTATTTAGTCAGGGACACTGAACTCTTTCCCCTTAGACTGTCAAATAAAAAAAATGACAACAGCCAACACCACAATAGCCATGAAACCTGGGGCCCCTCCCGAATGGGGCTGAACGTGCCTCATCCAGGGTAAGGAAGGCGGCAGCAGAACACACCCAGGCTCCCCACCTGGCAGGATCCTCAGGTCCAGGCTCCTCTGTCTGTCCCACCCATTCCCTTCTTGTCTGCCGGGGGGGAAGGGAGATTCAGACACTCTGGCCAAGCCTGAGTGGCAGTGCCTTCCCAGAAGCTGATTACAAGGGGCAAAGTTCTTCCGAATCCAGTGAAGATAAAGCGAAGCATCTTCCACACGGCCGCGATGGGTGGGTTTGCCCTTCTGCAGGTGATTACTTCGGCTCAGATAAGGAGCCCGAGTGGCTGGCGAACCAGCAGATTTCCTATAATCTCTTTCCTAAGATTTGAACTCAAACAACCTCAGTCCCCCCACCTTGCAGCATCTACTCTATGATCTCTCCTAAGAAGAAACGAATGGTTGGGCCTCTTGGAAAGTCTGGGGACTCTGAGAGCACTGGATGCTGGGAAAAAGCAGGCCACCTCGTAATGGAAAACTGTGGTTAAGCATCCAGGCCCGGAGCAGACAGAATGGGGCGGCATCCTGGTAGACTACTCAATAGTTAAGGAAACAATATTATGTTTTAATTTATATTTTAAACCATGAGAAAATAACTGTGGGTTTCTTTACATTTATGTTATGGTCTTGCTTGGCTTTTCTTTCACATTATATTTCAAGAGAGCGCCATATTCTTTTCAGTGCCTTGGGCTTTTAAATTTTGGATCCTTTACTTATTAAATATGTGACCCAGGTCAAATAAGTAACAAGGGCAAATGATATATCCATCCCCGTGGGTTATTCTGAGGGTAATGTGGAATAATCCGTGGGAGCCCAGAGCCCGGTTTCTGGCACATAGTAAACACTTTCCACATCGTAGTTGTTATCCGTTTCAACCGTACCTATTGTTCTGAGAGGAGAAGGCCTTTTATTTATTTTAAATTTTTAAAAATTTGATTTTCAGAGCGAGAAAGGAACATCAATTTGTTGCTCTACTTATTTATGCATCCCTCGATTGATTCTTGTATGTCGCTTGACCATAGTCAAACCCGCAACCTTAGTACATTGGGATGATGCTCAACCAACTGAGCTACCCGGCCAGGGCTAGAAAGGCTTTTAAAAATATGGGTCTGGCCCAGCTGGTGTGGCTCAGTGGTTGAGCATCGACCCATGAACCAGGAGGTCATGGTTCTATTCCCATGGGCTCATGTCCAGGTTGTGGGCTCCATCCCACAATCCTCAGGGTGGGGCGTGCAGGAACTCTGTGCTGGACACTGGGCATATGGGCCCTTGTGAGAGACAGTCCGTTCTGCCCATCGAGGTGCCAGGAGGAGGTCTGACACTGAAATCTTTCCTCTCCAGCGGTAAGAGGCGGGGGCCCTCCTCATATTTATTCTTGCTCCTAAACCCACAGGCTGATTCTCTAGTTGAATACTTTGCACACCAAATAAACTTTCTTAATGCCTTCAGCGCCTGCCTAGCTTTCGGGCAGGGATAACATCCCTTTGTGATCTAAGTGGCTTTCCCGGATCATCCCACTCTCCAACTTCTCCAATGAAACTCAGTCTGAACCCTCTTTGGCAAAGAGAATCCTGGCATTTGCATAAATGATTAAATCTGGGCTTTTCCATTAGGCCAGGGTGCTTGCCAGCTTGCTCGGAGACCCCCTCCTCAGGAGTGAGCACTGTGACTTGAGGGGGAGAGAGTAGGGATTTCGGCCTGGGGGCTGTGATGCAGGGTAGTTAGAGGTTAATAAGGTGAAGGGCTCTGGCTTTAGAACTCAGTCCAGCTTTGCCATTAACTGTAAATCCCTGACCAGGTTTCTGAATCTTTGTGACTCAGTTATCTCATCCACAAAATGGGGGTAAGAGTTCTGCACTGTTGTAAGAATTAAGTGAGGTCATGCAGGTAGAGTACTGAACACAATGTTTGAGCCAGAGAAAGTGTTCAGTAAATACCACAACAACTATTATTATTATTTTCAAGGCAGAGGAGACAGCAGGGGCCTGGGGACTCCACCTCGTGCTCGGGTTTGTGGGCAGGATCCGCGGAGGTGGCTGTAATGGAATGAGAGAGAGAAAAGGAGAAACTGCATTCATGGAGACAGACACGGTACTGGGTGGCTTACGGTCTTTTTCACTTAACATTGAAGCACCCCTATGAGTTGGGTGTTACAGTTCCCCCCTTTCCAGGCAAAGGAACTGCTAGAGACTTTAGTAACTTGCACAGGGAGCACTCAGCCAGAGTGGGGAGCTGACCCCACCTCATGCCCTGTCTACCCCAAGGGAGGGAGATTCATAAATGCTAGCAGAAGGAAAGAAGGGTATTTGCCTACTTGGGCCTGGGCCCTGCACATCTGTCATCTGCCTTAACTGCCCAAGTTGTTACCACCCAGTTTTACAGATAAAAACAGTAAAGCTCAGAGCAGGTGACTCGAGCACAGCAGGGATGGGTCTGGACCTGTGTGCCCGCCAGGCTGGTGCTCCTTCCAGAGTGGCTGGAATTGCCCTGTTCTGTTGTGACCTCGCTGGGTGACCTGGAACAGGCCACTCCTCAGCACTGCATCTTCTTTCCCTGAAACGGCAGGTAACAGCTGCCCTGCTGCCTCTTAGCGCTGCAGAGGCTCCTGTGAGGGAAGGGGTGTGAGAGCTTTATGAGCTGGAACCCTCAGTGGAGAAGGAGGGCTATTACCATCACTCCTAACCTCCCACACCTCTCATCTCCCTCCCGATGCTGTCACTGCATGTGGTGCTTTTAGAGTGGCCGAGTTACCTTCTGTCTCCTAGCTCCCGCCTCCAGTCCCCAGGCCTCTGGGCTCTCAGAGAAGACTGGACTGTGGCGGTTTGAACTGGACCCAGGACTTGATGGAATGGGCCCACCAAGGCATCCTGAGTTGATCTTTGCTGTCTCTCCTCCTCCTGAGCCTGCAAACACCTCCCAGGCAGGACTCTTCTGGGACCTCATGGTGTGCCACTGTCTCCCACGACCCCCAGCCCCCTGCTGGCGTTCCCATCATATAGTTTCCCCACCCAAGACACTCAGACTTTCCATGTTAAGTTACTTGCGATTGCAGCCTTGAAAGAAATAACCTCGCACACTTTAAAGACCCGCTTAGCATCGTTTCCTGCAGCCTTCGCATCCCTCTCTCTTTCCTCATTCTTACCCTGTGGCACAGCGTCACTAGTCTTCCCTGAGTGTGGCTGCAGCCTTAGCCTGGAGCCCCCTAAGCCTTCTGATCGGACTGTGTCCCTCTGAGCGTCTGAACCGTAAGAGATCATGACCATGATCTTATCCAAGCTTGTATTTACAGATGAGGAGACTGGGACCGGGGCAGAGAGTAGATAGTTATACTCAACTCAGTTTGCTAGTCGCCTTCATTTTTACAGGAGGATCTTGGGCTGTTGGGGGGAAGAGGTAGAGAGGAGGTGGTGGCAGAGGGTTTTAGTGTCTTCCCATTGGACAGGCCAGATCTGATGGCCGGAGCCACCTAGTACCCCTCCAAATATCAAGCAGAAGTGGCCTACAAATGAGCAGAGGAGTGCCTGTGAGTGAGAGTGTGTGTGTGTGTGTGTGTGTGTGTGTGTGTGTGGGGAGGGGTGGCAAGGAGAGGAACAGGGGAGTGGGGACTGCTGCTAAAAGAGAAAATTCACTGAGTGCAAGTGTGTTCCCAAATGACCATTGAGAGGAATGTAAGACTTGGCCACACTCCTCCCTTTCTGGAATATTCTATGCGTACTCCTCCTATTCAGAGGCACGAGGCCTGGATAAAATGGTCTTAAGACTTTGCCTTTCCCCGAAACTGTTCTGTGCCTGTCTGGCGAATCCAGCTTTTAAGCCGAGGAGAGCTTCCCAGGTGCCCAGCCGCTTTGGGGGCACTCAGGAAATGTTAAATAACCATGATCATCAATTGTAGCATAAAGGAGTAAACTGCGTGAAATTTCATTTTGCTGCCTGCTACCATGATCAAAAAGACAAAGCAAACGAGGTTATTTCCTCCCTGGCCAGAGACAATCTCATTGCCTCCTTCCCATCAACTACATAGGCACGAGATGTTACTGCGTGGCTTTATTGCCATCTCCCAGAGCAGATGTGGAACAAACCCCGTGAACGGAGTGAAGAGTGGTTGCAAATCTCGCAGGGGAATGAAGCGCAGCATCCAGTCTCCTCCTGCCCCAGGTTGGAGGCGCTTTCCCCAGCCCAGTGTGAGGACAGGTCTGCTTCAGCCTTTTTGAAAAGAGGCTCAGGTCCTGCTAAGGCTTCTACTACTGCAGCCCTGAGCAGGCCAGCGGGCAAGCCCAGAGCGGGACCCGCCTGCACAGGGCTGGATAGACGCAGTCACTGTAAGCAGGACCCGACCCAGGGGGGAGGCCTCTGGCAAGGTCTGCATTGGGCTTTTGTCCAGTGGGCTGTTATTGATAGGCTTGGTGGGGACAGCCAGTGCCGAGTCTCGCCTCTCCCTGTTGTCCCCATCAGTTCAGTGCTGGTTCAAATGTGCTGACCCCACCTTGTAAGTTAAGGAGGACTTTCTAGCAAGGACCTGTAACCAGGACATGCCCTGCTTTTGGCTGCCTGTACCTTTGAGTTCTCTCCTTATCCCCACCCCTAGTCCCACTGAGGCTCAGCAAGTACTGCACCAACCCCTACAGCCCCTCCTGGGGTGGCGGGCTGGCAAATACATTTTTCTCCAGGGATATTTTTAAAAAAATATGTTTTATTGATTTTTCACAGAGAGGAAGGGAGAGGGATAGAAAGTTAGAAACATCGATGAGAGAGACATCGATCAGCTGCCTCCTGCACACCCCCTACTGGGGATCTGCCTGCAACCAATGTACATGCCCTTGCCTGGAATTGAACCTGGGACCCTTCAGTTTGCAGGCCGACGCTCTATCCATGGAGCCAAACCAGTTTCGGCTCTCCAGGGATATTTTAATTATCTGTAGAGATGGCATCTGGGTTTTGGCCAGCTGGTGCACCCTGGGTTCTGTTCAGACCACGGACTCTGCTCCTTGCGGCATCTACTGGGGAGTCTAATTCTGGCTTGCTGGGCCTTGCCTCCCGTTTCCCCTCCTGAGACTGATGCCGACCTGTGTCCAGCCCCGATTTGTTCCAGCTCTCCTTCCTGTACCCACTGGGCTCTTCTTTTCACCCCTGGACTGGCCTCCCAAGGCCCCGGGGTGGTTCAAATCTTTGTTCTATTCAGCTTGCCCTTCTGCCTGCCACGAAGGGACCCTGTTGACCCAGAGCATCTCTCTGGCCGGCTGGCTTCCCAAGGGTTGGAGCTCTGCTGCCCCCTGGAGGCGGGTCCTACAGGCCAGTTTGAGAGACAAAGTCACCTTCTTCCATTATGCACCTTCCCTCCTTCTCTCCACACCCCTCCTGTCCAGCTACCTCCGAGCCCACAGATGTTTTCTCCATTTGCACAGGCCCCTGAGGAGGCCAGGGGAGCACACCAGGCTCTCCCAGCTTGGCATGGGAACCTGAGGAGGGAGGGCTGGTGCCCTCCAGGCTGCCGGATCCTTCCATCCACTGAGAAGGTCTGCTCCAGCCCAGGCTGCGCTAGAACAAACACACATGTGCACATAACACCCGCATGCCAAAAATTCAATTTCGGCAAACAACCAGACCTGGCTAATTAAAATGCCTAATCCATTTAAACGAATTCAGCAATTAATTTAGTCAGACAGTAATTGCATGATTTGAATACTCTTCTTTTTCATTCCCATCGAGTTGCTGGAAGACTCATTTCCTGAGCGGGGTCCAAACCTGTGGTCTTTGGAATGGGCTTTCCTGCTCAGCACCCCTCCACCGAAGACCTCCCTCTTCACCTGTCACGGAGGAGACTGGTCCCTGGTTTCAGGAAGCATCAGCTATGGGATTCTCCTGGCTCAAGCCATGCCAGAGGGAGAAATCCCGAATTAGGGTTATCCCTGCCTGGACGGCAGTCCAACTGTGGGTGCCTGGCCCTGAATTTCTGCCCAGGATGAAGATGTATGGCTGTGATAGTCTCTCCTTCCTGCTCCTTCCGTAGACTGCCTCAGGAGCCCTATCCTCATCAGGACGAGAGGGAGAGAATCAAAGAGGCAAAAGGAGACTCAGGGAATGAGAGCCAGGGCAAGAGATGGACATCTTTTGCCCATGCAGTTTGAGTGCAGAAACGATAAACAGGGACAGGCTGCCATCACCAGGGAGCAGGTCCAGGATCTAAGGCAGTGGTTCTCAACCTGTGGGTCGCGACCCCTTTGGGGGTCAAACGACCCTTTCACAGGGGTCGTCTAGGACCATCGGAAAATGCAGATATTTACATCACGATGCATAATAGTAGCAAAATTTCATGGTTGGGGGTCACCACCACATGAGGAACTGTATGCAAGTGTCGCGGCCTTAGGAAGGTTGAGAACCACTGATCTAAGGGCTCCCGCCTGCCCCTCTGCCTGGCCTCCCATCTTGAATCATTTATTGAATCTCTCCTCCATGTAAGGCCCCAAGGTGGTGCCTGGAAAGATAAAACAGGAACATCAGTAAGTACAACACAAGTAAACAGTGACGGCTGCCACAGGTGTCTGTGTGAGAAACTGCAGCCTGCTCCTGCATGCCTGCGTGGAGCCGCATCGGGGGCTGCCGCTGGGCAGAAGGAGCATCAAGGGCACTTGAAGTGATGTCTGCCCAGCAGGGAAGGCCCTTCTTCCTGAGATTCAGGGGGCAGATCCAAGTTTTGGGGGCAAAGGGGAGGCGGAAGCTCATCGAGAGGGGAGTTATTTAAGAAAAAGAAAACAATTGTGAACATAGAATCAGGTGTCAAGATAAATATTTATTTCAAATAAGAAAACAGATCACAATAAATTATGTATTATAAAAGCTGACAATACCACACACACTGTGAAACCCACACAGATAATAGAATGAAAGAGGAATTAGCTGATGGGCACACCGCTGATGGGCACAACCTCTGTCACCCTGTCTCCTTACATTGTTTGGTTTCATGCTCTTTGATGCTTCTGCCCATGACAGCTGTTGAAATGTCATTTTCTAGAGAGAGAATGGGTAATCTTGTCTTTCCGCTGGCCCAGTCCATCAGGATTTGTGTGTGTTTTTTTGTATTGATAGTTGGGATTCATAGAACAAGTGGCTCCACCCACAGACGTACTTGTTTTTGTGAGAACGCCACAGATTTGTGCAATGGGGATGAATTCAGTGAGAGAAGCCGAGGCAGGTTGACCTCTGGACCCGCACCTTCCCGTCATGGTGGCAGGTGATTTGCACAGCAGCTGGAAACTGGTCACCCAGGGTCATTTCTAAGCAAGAACTTGCCTTTGGGCAAAACTTTTAACTGCACAATGATAACTCACCCAATTAAAAGCATTCCCAATTTAATTCTCCCTTTAGTGGCTTTCTACATGCCGTGGCCACCCTGCATGCCCGGGGAGGGGAAATGTGATGGGGAGGCTCAGATGGAAGGAGGTAGCTTTAACCCAGTTGCTCAAAATGCATTATTTTGGAAAGTTTTACAAAAACATAAGGCCAATGAACACACTACGGGGGGTCCTCTCCCACAGCCTGCAGGTGTCTGAGAGTGAGGGGCCTGGTGCATGGGCTTCCCTGACCTCAGAATAATCCATCACTGAGGGGACCTGCGTGGGGGATAGAAACTGCAGGAGTGGGAACTGAAGAGAGGGTGGCACAGTAGTTAAGGACATACATAGTGGAGCCGGCAGGTCTGGGTTCTGGTTCTGGGATCTTAGGCAAACCCCTGAAGTCCCAGCCTTCTCATCTGTAAAAGGGAAATAATGTAACTGGACAATCAGTGTGTCCATGCTGCCTGTCACTACTTGAGCCAATTCAGCAGAGACAGCGTTGGGTCATATATGAGCGTCTATTCCAATCCTGCCGGCAGTGGGAGAGCATCAGGTCATTCACAAAAATCTGCACTCCCCTCACCCCCCGCCCCGCTCACCATAAGCCAGCTGATTATATTGGGTAGAAGGACAAAGATTACTTGGGGAAGTAGGCAAAGGTGATAAGAATGGGTATGCAGTAAAAAAGAAGGAATTCTTACCATTTGCAATAGCATGGATGGATCTGAAGAGCATTATGCTAAGCAAAATAAGCCAGTCAGAGGAAGATAAATATCACATGATCTGACTCATTTGTGGAATATAAAGAACATCAAACTGATGAACAAAAATAGGTACACAGACAAAGAAGCATCAGACTGTCAAACTTAAGCGGGAAGGCAGGGGAGTTTGGGGCGGGGATAAGAGATCAACCAAAGGACTTGTATGCATGCATATAAGCATAACCAATGGACACAGTCATGGGGGGGCAGTCAATGGGAGAAAACAGTTATATGTACTATTTATGATACTTTAAATAACAGAATGGGTATGCAAAATGGGCAGTTTGCAGGTAATGAGGGCTGAGGGTTTGCAAAGACCTACGGGTATACAAAAGCCTGTGGGCTGGGGGTTCTCAAAGGGCTGAAGCCTCTGGTTTCTGCAATAGGTTGTTAAACTTTCCATGATCATAGGCAGCTTCTGGATGTGGAGGATGGGCCACATTGCCAGGTGAGCTCCCAGGTCCCCGAGTGCAACTCCCAGCCAGGTTAGAACGTGCCTTTTTTAATAGTAACAAAACAATCACAGTTAACGGAGCACGATTAATATTTCTTACAATCATAGCTGGTCCCCAGTATCCTCTTTCTGCCCCTAACAGCAATAGTCAAGCTGGTATTACTAATAAATGTGATAATGCAGGTAAAGCACATTTGAGGCAGTCTATAAATGCTGGGGGTTTGGGTTTATTTTTTTATTAGTGGCTGCTTTTTATTTCTCAGAGGAGGAGGGATCTTCCAGCTTCTGGGTGGCAGTGTGAGGGAGGAGGGGAGAGTGTCCCAAAGGAGGGGACATTTGATCTGGACCAGTGGTTCTCAACCTTCCTAAGGCCTCGACCCTTGCATACAGTTCCTCATGTGGTGGTGACCCCAACCATGAAATTTTGCTACTGTTATGCATCGTGATGTAAATATCTGCATTTTCCGATGGTCTTAGGTGACCCCTGTGAAAGGGTCGTTCGACCTTCAAAAGGTTCTCGACCCACAGGTGGAGAACCGCTGATCTGGACCTTCAGGTTCTGATGTCTAAACATTTGTAATGGGGAAGTACTTCCGGTTTGGGTGGGTGCAGGTGCTGGAAGGGAAGTTTGGAACAGGTTTAACAAGGTGGTTTGCGCCTCGAAGGAGACCATGAGTACTAGCTTGTATTTCTCATGATTTGACATGATTTCGAAGCACAAAGCTTGTGGCAGGAGAGGATGACTGCAGACAGATGTGACAGAGACTCGTTAGCGGTTATTGGGGCAGCCCAGGCAGGAGGTGACGAGGTCTGAACTGGGCAGCATCAGAGGTTCCCACATGCAGACACACATGCACGTGGACCCACGGTTTAGAATAACAGATGCCACATGGATGGTGTGTGACCCTGCTTCTCTCTGAATTTTTTATCCTGCTCTCTGCTGGGACTGGACAAATTAGGAGATAGACGAGTGTGGCAGAGCTGTTGCCGGTGCCAGGATGAAGCTGTGCCCTCTCAGGCGTGCACTGGGTCTCTGCGTGACAGAATCCTGCTCCCCGGCCGGAAGGGTCGCTCCCGGCCCTGGCTGCAGCTGGCTGACTTGTCTTCACATCTGAGCTGCTCTTTCTGGGGGCTGGTGGGAGCCGCAGCAGAGCTGGCCTCCAGCAGGCTGATGGGGAGGGCAATTTATTTTATGCTGAAATGACAACGGACAACAATGCCTATTATGGGAGACAATGGGTTTTGTAATTGCTAGCCTGGGGGCTGGGAGAAAACCACCCTCCCTACCTCCCCTAATACCTGCCAGAGTAGTAAGGGTGGCACAATAGGCTTTGAAAACGAGATGATGTGTTTAGAGGCACCGGGAATTAGCCAGCCTGGATGTGGCATTTTGCCCAAAGGTTTCTACCTCACTTGGGTCTAGCTCTGTTCTGGAAGTTTCTGCCTGCTGATTCAGGACACTGTTGAAAACCCAATATATCTACTAATGGTAATTCTTACCTGTCCATGTTCAAGATACAGAAAATGGAGGCAGAATGCTTCAGACCAGGCAGGATAGAACTTTAAGAGTCCCCTGTTATCAATTGCATTTCTCATAAGAAACCTACCCCCTTTCATTTGCCTATCTTGGCACCTTTACCCTAGTTGCATAGTGACTAATACAGTTTTTGGCACATCAATTAGTATTAATTTGTTGACTGACTGATTGCATTCTGAGATGAATAATAATTTGAACCAGGTAATTAATTTGCTGTGAGAATGAGGAGAGTAGTATATAATATTATAATATTCTTTTATTCAGTCCACATATACTTACTGAGTGCTTACTGGGTCCTATACTATGTGCCTGGAAAGAGAACAGCAAACAGGCCTCTGGGAGCTACAGTCTTATCTGAGGGGAAGTAGCTGGTGCCGTGGGAACACAGTTTAGGGTGCTTGACCCAGACAAGAGTGCAGGGGTGGCGATCAGAGAAGGCTTATCAGAGGGGTTGATGTCTCATCTGGGGCCAGAAGGAAGCATGTGAGTCAGCCAGCAGAAGGGTGTGTGTGTGAAGATGAGACCATCCATGATCCAGGACACCAGGAACTTCTGGTCTTGGGAAAGAATTTGTCAGAGAAAAAGATTATGGCAATAATGTGCAAGTGCTGAGGTGGGGGGAGGGGGGAAGGATGATGCTTAAGGGAGTTTTTACCAATTAAGTGTCTTTAGAGACAGACAACTGAGCTGCCTGGAGGCAGCTCAAGGTGAAGGCCATCGTGGTTGTCCACAGAACCGAAGGGAAACCTGAACAGCCAGGGCATCCTCACCAGAGGTCCTCCTAGATCTTGTCTCCAGGACAGTGAATGCCATGAGCTCCAACTGCCTGGTCTCTATGTGCTCAAGTCTTCAGCTTCCTGGGAAGAAGAATCTGATTGGTTCAGGTTGGGTCAGATGTCTCTCCCCTTGGACCAATCAGGCATAGGCAGGAAACAGAAGTATGGGCGACAGGACCAAGGAGGGATCCCTGTGAATTCTACCATTAGTTTCATGCTTTGCTTTTTAAGCTGCACACAGGAAGGGCACTTCACTAAGAGCAGGTGCAGCGGGGAGGTAGGAAGTGAGGGAAGGCTTCCTAATGTCTCCACTGCATATTTATAAGCTGAGGACAGTCTGCATTTCTGGGCAAGGACCCATTTATGGGTTTTGTTATTGCTGTTTGTTTTTTCACGCTGGCCCCCCTCACCTCACAATGAATGCATCTCTCACAACCAGCTCTAGACTGCTAGACTTCAGAATGTCCTCCAATGTTTCTGACAAACTCCGGAAATGTCAGTCCTGAGAATTTTCCAAGACTCTTGACTTGAAGGCTTCGGGGGAGGGAGGAATGTATGTGTAGAATTGTGGGGGAGTGGTGGGGAGACTCTCTAGACATCTGGGGGTGAAGAGAAATGGGCTACTTTCCTAACTCTAATTTGGGTTTATCCAGGTGAATAATTTCTCAGGCAGCCAGGAGGAGCCGTAAGCCCTGGGGACCAGGGCTGCTCGCAATTCAGGCCGCAGCTCTGACAGCTTCAAATTAGAATCAAGCTCAGCCTGGGAGCCCGTGGGGCCCTTCACTGCATCCTCCAGGCCTCAGGTAGAACTCCCAGAAGCTGCTTTGCCATATGTTTGCTAATACATGAAAGGGACAGAAGAGTCTTCGGCCACTTGCCCCTCTTCACTTGCTTACCAGGCAAATGGGTTGACATCCCCTGGCCTGGACAGTGAGAAGGAGTTGGGCTCTGAATAAACATCTCGGCCCACTCTGCTGGGACAGGGCACCGTCTGGCCCTTTCCTCATGGCCTGGTGCTCTTGGCTGGTTGGGTGGGCATTGCTCATAGCCTGGGGAAAGGATTAGCTCAGATCAAAGGAAGCCTCTGAGGCAGGGAATTGACCTTACAGAGAAGCAGGTGGAGTTCTTTTTTTAAAAAATTTTTATTGTTGAAAGAATTACATATGTACCCTTTCTCCCCCCCCTTGATCTCTTCTAGTCCCCCCTGCCCACCCTCCTAAGCCTCCACCATCCATTTGTCTTTGTTCCTGGGTTATGCACGTATGTGTACAAGTTCTTTGTTGATTTCTTCCCTCCACCCACCTCGCCTGCCTTCCCTCTGAGGTTGGACAGTCTGTGCCATGGGCTGGGGTTTTTGTGAGGCATTTGACACAACTGAGCTCGGGGAGGCTGCAGCTGTATCAGAGATCCCGGTGCTCTCCCTGCATCTGGGGTGCTGCCTCCAAGGAGACCTGAGATGCTCCTCCTCTCCCTCCCTGCCACCTTCCTTGCAGTGCTGTGTGGGAGCCAAGGTGGGGGAGAGTCAACACAGAACCCATAATGAGGGCACGAGGAATGACACTGAATGCAAGGAGACAATGTAAACCGAGAGCATGAGTGTGATGGGGGACCAGGCACAGGAGTGATGGAGTTGAAAGAATCTGTTAAGGAGCAGCTTTCTGAAGCAAGTGTTGTGGGAATATAACAAAGGGGGAACGTGCATGAAGAGAGAGGGTTTAAATGTGTATGTGAGAGAGGCAAGATGGAAGGTTCAGGGCTTTCCCTTAATAACAGGGGAGGGAAGCTGATCTTGTGGACATTGTCTCATTCAATCCTCACAAGTCTTCTCTAAGGTAGAGGTCAACACTACTTCACAGATGAATTATAATGGGAGACGGGAGATTTTTCCAAACAGGAAGTTGTCCAAAAAAAGAAGGACTAGTGTCTACAGCCCACCCCTCTTCCGGGTCAGCATCAGTGTGTGCCCTCTTCTTTCCACGTCTGTGTTGCTACAAGAAAAAGCCCCTGCTTAGTATAATCCAGCCGTCTCCTCTCCAGATTCTCAACAGACATTGCGTCTAGCTTCAAGTTAAGGATCTGTGCTTGATATCTATTGCTCTTCTAAATCTGGCATGAATTTGCATTACTGTTACATAATTTATAGAGTAAATTGTGAAGCTAGTGATTGTGAATCATAACAAAATATACTGTACGTGAAAAAGTGAGGGAAGGGGAGAAGAATGTAGATGAACATTTGTTAAAACATATAAATATCTGCATAATACAACATGGAAGATAATTCATGTAGGTACTCCTATTTTTGTTTTCACTGTAGCTGAAATATAGTTTCTTTATGGTTGGTATTAAATTTTCCTCCTCCATTAACTTGCCCATATTTCTTTTGTTTTGTTTGGAGTTCAGTCAGTCCAGGTTTTTTAAAACTGCAGGTGATGCAAACATTCACTTTTGAGGGACTTTATCCTTTCGTAGTTTTATCTGCATAGGGTTGTAATGGTTCCCCATCCATCTATGGCCACTGGAGAGAAAAGTGCCATAAGTCACCTTCTGGAACCTGGCAGGAGTCATACCCTCTTCAGACTCCGTGTCTGCAGCAATATTATTTCTCTTTGGTGATCTAGAGCAAGTACTCTGAGCAACATAGTAATCCAGTTTTATTGCCTGCTCGTTCGGAGGCACTAGGAACAAAAATGGCTAAGTTAGAGCCTCAATTTTCAACCCAGTGAGCTAATTGCTATGTTTCCTGGTAGACACAGTCTTCCTTGGACACTAAAATTTCTAAGTCTACAATACCCAGTCATAAAGATGGGAAGCACAGCCTGCTAACAGAGTTAGTGTAATAGTGAGACTTGCCATCCCTATTCCCACCTCTTGGTTTCTAGAGTCATGATTTCTAGTTATGTAAGAAATAGCATGATACATGGTTCAAAGAGTATACTCCATCCTGTACGCTTCGTGGCGCCTCAGCCAGGGAAGTAATTCAGTGCGGGGTAGCAAGACCCTTCGGGGTGTAGTTGCCATGTAATTACAGGGTTCTTACTCAGGGCTAATCAGCTTCCCCTCCATACAGGGAGGACGGAGTCAGTGCCCTGACGCAGGTACGAGGATTGGGTGAGGGGCTGCGTATCATTAGGGTATGTTAGGCTTCAGTAAACTGGCTTAAAGAAGAAGAAATGTGTCTCATAATGAACATCTGAAGGCAGGGAGTACCAGGTGAGTTAATTCAAAGCTCGGAAATCTCAGTAAGGACCGGACTCTGCCCTTCTCAGGGTGTTGGTCACTGCCCTCCCTGGTCACAGTTGGCTGCCACTTGCTGCCAAGGCACCTGCATCAAACAGTGTCCAATGGAGGAGGAATTCTTCCTTCCTTAGTGTTCGTTTTTGTGGAACTCTAACCCTGAGGTCTCCTCAACGTTTGTCAGGAGGAAAGGGTTTGGGAATGGCGGTTAAATGGGAAAAGACCAAGGTCTGCTATGGATGGCAGTGCTCTGTCATGATGCTGGCAGGTCTGTCAGGCATAGTGAGGACCCTACTGGTGTACCTATCTCCTTCCCTTTTTGAACCTCATGAGCAGCCATACCAAAGGTCCCTAGGTGATGGCCAAGCTCACTGTGCCTCTGGCAATTAATGCTGTTCCAGGCCCGGGCTACCTTGTGACATTTCCAGTCCATTTGAAACTGTGCATCTTGTTTCCAACTACAGTTTATTCTTTTCTCCACTAGCAACCTTAGCTGACAGATTTTCAGACATACGTTGGCACTGCCCTCGCTATTATCCTTACAAAAGAAGTGCGTTTTGGTCCTCTTGGGAGACAGGAGATGGGGAATCAGTCATGATAAACCCACCCACACATTCCCACCTCCCTTGGTCTTTGAATTTACTTCCTCTAAATGATAAGTTATAATTTCTGGCATCTCAACTACATTTAGTATTTAGCGCCAATGAGTCCAGGTTTCTGTCAACCCACCCAGCAAACACTGGAAATGATTCCTAGATGCTCAAGCTAGTGCGCCTACAATGATGGCCTACAATGATGGTTTTCCTTTGTTGGCCTAGGTAACAGAGATGGGGAACTTTTTTTTTTTTTCTGTCCAGGGCCATTTAGCTATTTATATCATCATTCGTGGACCATGCAAAATGATCAACTTTAAAATTAGCCTGCTATATTGGGTCAAACATTTATCTCACCCCTAATGCCTTGGCAGGGCCAGACCCAGTGATTTCTTGGGCCTTATACGGCCCTGGGCTGGATGTTCCCCACCCCTGTTGGCACCTTCAGAATCTACTCCCCACATCTCTGCTATATTCATTCTTAAATTCATGCACTTTTGTCAATAAGATTTACTCTTCAGAAATCCTATATGGACTTCAGATTTGAACTTCACCCCTCCCCACCTGACATGTGGAGATCTTATTCTAGTTGTAGGTGTGGAGACAAGGAGGGGTAGAAGGGATAGAGAATTGGCTTCTTGCAAAGAAGCACCCTCCGGTTAGATCATAGGGGTTTTAAAGCAGGCTTGGAATAGATACAGGAGGAGGAAAGGAGGGGCTGTTTTGGCTGACAAGAAAGATAGGAATCAATGAAGTTTAGAAATTCAATGCTTTCCGAGTTATCTGCATCCTCCCATAAATCTCTGTTTCAATTCCCAGGCCTACCTCTTCCCTGATCAATGCTCTAATTTTCACCTAAGAACAGTGGAAGGCTGCAGATTCAACTCATTTTGTAATTCAGCAACCTGGAGGATAAAACTGTGTGCTTGGTTTTTGTCTCTCTCAGCACTGTGACTGCAAGACAAAGAGATTCTTCTAGCGCCCTCAGAAAACTCTTGGTGTTCATTTTGTGTCTTAAATTGAGAACTTAAGAATTTGTGTTTTTCAGTTTTACTTAAAAAAAAGTAAATAAATCCATCTAACGCTATTAGAAGCAAGCATTTCGTTCTATAGATCTTGACTTTCCCAAGCCCTTTATGTATATTGTTTTTATACTCTAAACCTTGACTTCCACATAGAGGCAACTATTTGGCTACTGTGCACCACATTGAGGCAAAGTCACTTTCCTTAATCCTAGGTGAATTTCACTGTAGTCAGTACTGACCATGCCAAGTACACCATCCCAGCTTCCTGCCAATTTCTGGAGGGTCTGTTTCTTCTCTTGGTATCGTTTTGTTGTGTTTTTTCTTTTTTTTTCTTCTTCTTCTTTTTTTTTTTTGCTTCAGCCAAGGTTTTAATTTTTAAGTAACAGCAAGAGACTATGGTTAAGTTAGGGGGCGGGGGAGTGGGGTGGGGAGATTAAAAGAATATTGGGTAGTTCACTGACTCAGGAATTTTGCAGTAAGGAACAATATCCAAAACCATGATCTTGGAGGCAAAGTCTTCCTCTATCCCATGCCAGTGAGTCTCTATCCCTCAACTGTGATATCATGATAGGGAAAGGAGGCAAGGGGTTATGTTCTGGCTGCAAAAGAAACATGAGGAGTAATAACAGGTATTTTCAGCTTCTACAGTGGGGGATGGTCTCTGATCCCTCCCTAGACTCCCATGGCCAACTGCCTTCCAACAGAGGAAGGGGCTGAATGGCTGAACAGCCAAAGTGAAGGGTAGATGTTCATTGGCCCTTGAGCAAGTCGCTCCTTTCTCTGTTTCCATTTCCTTTTCTGTAGAAAGAAGGGTTTGGACTAGTCGGTCACTAAGGCTGCTCCCAGATCGGTCATTCAGAAGCTTTCCTTTTAGCCTCTGTGGGTTTCCAGCTCATGAGTTCTTGTTCTGCTCCTACTCACAGTGGACAGGGATGGGGACAGAGGGGAGTTGGCCTGAGACTGGCCACTCGAGGAGGTGGAGGCCGCTTTCCCTGGCTCATGGCAGGTGTCCCGAGCCCTGTGCAGCTGTTTCTGTAGCAGCTTTCACAGACATGGAGCAGGGAGGCCCTATCAGGCCAGTACATGGGAACCAGGGAACCGGTCATCCTTCAAGACCTGGCCTGCTTCAGCACTAGATGTTGAGGTGACAGGTTTTGGAGACTGGTTCTGGGGTTCTGGGTGATTCTTTGAGTGCCTTTCAAGCCTTGAGGAATATGTGGCAAAAGTGAGCAGTTGGTTCCTCCTCATCTCTCTTCCATTGGTTGCTTCTTTGAGCAGCGGCTGGGTGATGGGGGAGAGGTATGTGTTTCTCCCTGTCTCTCTGGCTGCCTTTCCGGCACACTGCTTTCTCCATGGGAAGAGGCAGAACTTGGTCCACCATCATCCGAAATGGAGCCTGCATATTAAACATATGCCAGCTTCCTCTGCTATTTGCTGGTGGATTTGTTTCATTTCATACCTCACTGCAGCTTCCTCTCTGTTCCGAACACGCTGTACCCGTTGTGAGGAGAGAGGAGGGGCACAGGGACTAGAGGGTGCATTACTTGTTTTCTTAGCAAACTCCGAGCAATGTCGGCACTGAAGTGGGGGCTTTGAATGCATAGAAGCCTATGGACTTGGGAGGAGTTTCAGTCGCTGGCTCCCTGCAGCTCTGATCCTGTCCTCATATTCACCTGAGAGTGGGAGTGCGGGTGTGGGGTCCTCCCCTCACCACTACCCCCCACCCCCACCACCAAATGATCTGTATTGCTGGGTATAAGGAAAATTCTTTGTCCTCCTTTGGCTGCCTTTTATTTTGTTGTTGTTGTTGTTACTGCAAGACAATACCCTCAGGAACTTCACAGAATTAAACTATTTTATCTTCTTTACATTTTTAAACACAAGCAAGAAAGGAAAGGGGAGGTTGTTTTTCTGATCCTGTCCCGGGCACACAAGCAGAGTGAGGTGCTGAGCATGGTGGGCCCCACCGCCTTGTGCACTGCACTGACCCCCGGTTCCCTGGGGTGCGGTGTACCTTTCCTGCTGAGGCCTTGGGTACCCACCCCCCTGCCAGGTGTGGCTGGGCACTCGGTGGGGCTTGGGAGAAGACAGCTCAGACAAACCAGTGTCCCTCTCCAGTGACCGAGACTACTGCCTCTGTGTCCTTGCAGAGTCTTCTACTGGTTTGTGGGGTACTCTCCAGCAGAGCTCGGGGGGACCCTGGCTGCGCTCAGCTGCCTGGGGAGGTGGCCTAGTGTGATGGTGCCAGGACCACGTGGATTCCCAGGCCTGGGGCTGAGAGTGATTGATGAGGCAGGCTCGATTCCCTTCCTGCAGCTCCCCCGGGACTCTCTGGAAGGTCCTGGCCATTTTCTTTTATTTCTAAGTCACCAGGTTGTCCTTCACCCTGAGCCACAGTCCTGGGATTAAAGGAAGTTGCTGTGGTGAAGCCATTAATCACAGAGCCAGGCAGGTCTGGGTGCTCTCTTCCCTCCCTGCTCCACCTGGAGGGCAGGTTCTGTGTCCTGTAAGTGTCCTCTTCCTGGATTTCACTCTGACCATGGGTCGGGGCTTGTGTGGGGAAGCTCTTTCAGGAGAGAGAACAAGAAAGACTGGCTGGATCATTCATTCACGCATTCATTCATTCATTCATTCTTTCTTTCTTTCATTCATTCTGTGTTGAGAACCTACTTGTGCTGGGTTCTATCTTAGGATCTAGCCACAAACACACACATAAATATGCCCTCAGTGCTGACATTCCAGCTCTAGGCAGATGTAAACAGTGGCTGTGCTGGTGCTTTTTTTATCTTTTCGAGAAGGTAGAAGCAAGGTGAGAAGGTAGAAGCACGGCAAGGGAAGAAAGATTTCCCTGCTGAACTGAGGCAGAAAGTGAGTCCGAGAGACACACAGCAGATCCGCACGAGGGAGTCTTCATCATCAGATGCCCCGTTTCTCAGAGGATAGCCTGGAGTTTGGGGGCTGCTGAACAGCTGCCAGTTTACTAGAGATGTTGCTTTTTCCTCAGAGTCAGCCAGGCGAGAAGAGGCAGGAGGCTGGCATGGCCAATTACCCAGCCTCTGCAGGTAGTTCATGGGGGAAGAAGCCACCTGTCCCCCTGGGAAGGGCCAGGAAATTGTGTGTGTGTGTGTGTGTGTGTGTGTGTGTGTGTGTGTGTGTGTGT
>JAAGEH010000027.1:4982507-5127099 GCA_011751065.1 Lasiurus cinereus
TGTGTGTGTGTGTGTGTGTGTGTGTGTGTGTGTGTGTGTGTGTGTGTGTTTACTCCATATGACAGGGACAGAGCATGCTGAGCAATGTGAAGCCTTGTATTTCAGCACTTGTTTTCTGAGGCCTGAGCCTCCTGCTCCATGTGGGAGGTTCTGGTTGGGTTAGAGAGGTAATGCCCTCTCCCGAGGGAGCTCTAAGATGTCTCATCAGCATGACTATTTACCTTTTCCTTTAGTGACAGCCAAGAACACCAGCCTCAGGGGGATGTCCAAGGGAACTGCCAGGAAACTGGGGGAGAAGCAAGATCAGGACAGTGGAGTGGAGGTGGGGGAGCCCATACACCCTGAGGTACAAGAAGTCCAGTGGAGCCACTGATAGAGTCAGGGACTGAGTTCAACCAGAGGAGACATTTCTGAGCGACCTTGCAGACCTCGGTTCTCCCCTAACGGCCTTTGTAAGGCAGCCATTGTGTCTTGTTTCTTACATCCAGTCCCTTACACCAGGTCTCCTCAGGTGAGTGGAGATGTCACAGGGAGAGTGGACAGCACAGCATAGCTGTCAGGCCCAGGGTGGGAGGAACTGCCCTAGAGTGACCACAACAGGGAGAGGGCAGCCGGAGTCTAGGCCAGAGGGTCACTGTTTCTGGGAGGGGATCCAGGAGCTCTTCTTCCTCTTTTTTTGTTTCATTCCTTTATTTCATATATTTTTAATCATTTGTTTCAGTGACAGTTAACTTATCATATTATATTAGTTTCAGGTGTATACCCCAGTGATTAGCCATTATTATAACTTACTAAGTGATGATCACAATAAATCTTGTACTCACCTGGCAACAGACATAGTTATTACAATATTATTGACTACATTTCCTATTACATTCCCATCACTATTCTTTAACTACCAATTTGTACTTCTTTTTTTTTTTTAATAAAAAAAATTGTATTTACTTAGAAGCATTCAGAATGTCAACAAAACAGCTGCAATTTTTTTTTTTTTGCAATTACAGAGTGGTATTCAGTTAACAAAACAACAATTATTTCGTATAAGCTGCATCAGAGACAACGGAAGATGAAAAAACTACCATCCCCATATATAACTAATTTGCGCTGTGCACCAACAAGAACCTGCTTTAAATTTCCCGGCCAATTTACAGCCCCCATACTATCTAAAGACACATTCGGTAGTGTGTTAACTGTACAAAAAAAGACTGTACAGTTTAAAAACAAATCTTACACAGCCTTACATTTCAGTTTTTTTCTTTAAAAGGAGTGAGTTATGTACAGGGGGGTTAAATGCTTTATAGACAAGAAAAAAAACTGCGCTAGAACCAACTTATTCATCATCATCATCTTCATCTTTCTCCTCTTCTTCCTCCTCCTCATCTTCCTCCTCTTCCTTCTTTTTCTTGCTTTTTTCAGCCTTAACTCCCTTTTTGGCAGCATCAGGCTTTCCTTTAGCTCGGTAGGCAGCAATATCCTTTTCATATTTCTCCTTCAGCTTAGCAGCCTTCTTTTCATAAGGCTGCTTGTCATCTGCAGCAGTGTTATTCCACATCTCTCCCCAGCTTCTTTGCAACATCACCAATGGATAGGTCACGATGCTCTCCTTTGATTTTTGGGCGATACTCCGAACAAAACAAGAAAAAGGCCGAAGGAGGCCTCTTGGGTGCATTGGGATTCTTGAATTTCTTTTTTGTTCCCCCTTTAGGAGGAATATAAGTTTTCATTTCTCTCTCATAATGAGCCTTGTCTGCCTTTGCCATGTCTTCAAATTTTTCTTTTTCCTTAGCAGACATGGTCTTCCACCTCTCTGAGCACTTCTTAGAGAACTCTTGAGAAGTTGACTGAAGCATCTGGGTGCTTCTTCTTGTGTTCCTCCCGGCAAGTTTGCACAAAGAAAGCATATGATGACATTTTGCCTCTTGGCTTCTTAGGATCTCCTTTGCCCATGTTTAATTACTTTCCCTCAGCGAACACACAGTCACCCAGTGCCCGGCTGGCTCGTACTTGCCCTGGCGCTGTCTCTATGGAGCTCAATGTACTGCCCAGTTTGTACTTCTTAAGCCCTTCACCTTTTTCACCTATCCTGCAACCCCCTTCCATCTGGTAATGTCAAAATGTTCTTTGTGTCTATGAGTCTGTTTCTGTTCTGCTTGTTGTAGTTGAGCCTTGATTGCTGTTGGCACCTCAATAGAAGGGATTTACCCCTAGGCCAGTGGTCGGCAAACTGCAGCTTGCCAGCCACATGCGGCTCGGGAACTGTGGTTTGCCACTCTGTTGACTAATGAGTTTGCCGACCACTGTCCTAGTTCATAGGTCGAAGTTCAACTACTGAGCTACAGTATTCCTCTTTTAAATGCTTAGGTCAGTGGTTGGCAAACTCATTAGTCAACAGAGCCGTGATTTGCTGACCACTGCCCTAGGCTGGTCAGTTGCAAGGACTGGCTGTGACCACCATGGTGGATCAGCTGTGCAGGGGCCCACTCCATGGAGGGCCCTAGAACCTGCTGAGTCTGCCTCTTGAGTGTGTCACATGTGGAAGTGGTTGGGTGGTACTTGGACATGGTCTAAAGCTATTCACTGTGATTGTGGCCGTGGGGCCTCCCTGGAGGTGCAGGCCAAGGTTAGCCTCCATCTGTGTTCTGTCCAGGGCTGCCCGGCATGAGCTATAAAGTGATCTGCAGATGGCTGCTACTTGTGTTGGGCTTGGAGTGCCAGGCATGGGACCATTTAGCGAGAGGTATCAGGCACACTAAGGTCAGATGCTGCTTGTTTAAGAGATTTTAGGAAAGTCCACAGTATGAGCTAGAGTAGGTGGTTGTCTCACTCAGTTACAATCCCTACTGGTTTTCATAGCCAGAAATTATGGGGACTTTTCTTCCTCACTTGCAGCTCTGGGCTAGGGGGCCTGGTGTGGGCCTGGGACACCTCCTCAGGGACATATCCCTCCTGATTTTTTAATCCACCACATGTGGGTGTGGGACCAGCCTGTTCACTTTCTCTGTCCCTCCTACCAGTCTCAATGTGGATTTTTCTTTACATCCGTAGTTGAGGGTTTCTGTCCAGTTTGATTTCAGGCAGTTCTGAATAATGGTTGTTCTGTAGATTAGTTGTAATTTTGATGTAGTGTGGGAGGATGTGAGTACCATGTTTACCTACACCTTCATCTTGATTGAAAGCCTAGTAGCTGCTGCCTCTTAAACAGCATTTCCCCTCACCCTCCATCCTTTCCACTCCCAGAAACCCCAGGGCATATTTGGGATTCTTGGTATAAATGAGGCTGGTGTTCAGCTTTCCTCACTGCCAGCAACTTGGATTTCTTGACTCTGTCAAGTTCATTATCCTTTGCCCACAACTTTGCAGCTTCCCCAATTTTATTGCTATTTTCTCCTTTCCCATTTTCCCTTGTCCTTGTGGCTTTATGCCTTTGTAAACAACCCCTTTGCTGTAGTTTTAGTGAGGTTTGGGGAGGGAGTGAGATTGATGTGTGTGTTCAGCTTACCACTTTTACCAGGAAATCTGGCCATTTACTTTGATCATTTGAAGAAGGACCATTCTAGTTTCTGGCTGTGGCAGGGCTTCCGATGTCTCACCTAGGCCATGTGTGTTTGCAGAGAAAGCTGCCATTATCTCTGTCTTAAGGGTCCACAGGTATTTACCTTGGCTGTCTTCTTAGGTAAATGCAGGGAGGCCCCAAGGCCACACACACAGTGGATAGCTTTAGACCATGTTGAAGTACCACCCAACCACTTTCACATGTGACACACTCAATCTTCTAAGGATTTACCTAAGAAGACAGCCAAGGTAAATATCTGTGGACCCTTGAGACAGAAATAATTACCTGTGGCTATCTTCTTAGGTGAATCCATGGCTCTGTTGATTAAGGTAAATCCTCACATCTTCTAAGCCCAGTTCTAAGCCTAGAGTCTTCGCCCGGTCCTGGCGATGCCCCTGCCAATCAAGCTCCTCCCACTTATCCCAATTCATCATTTCCTTATCCCTGTACACCACTTGTTCCACTTAAATGCCTTGGGTCCTTACTTTCTTTCAATCCATAAAGAAAAAAATCAATTCTCTCTCTCTCTCTCTCACATACACACACACACAAACTGAGTACCTAAATCGACTGTATGGGTATGGAAATCAGGTTTTCTAAGTCTCAAACTAGAATTTTTGTTAGATTGCTATAGTAAAAAGATTGTTTGACTGATGTCATTTAGTCACTAAAATGTTCAGAAGTCAGGAAGCACCAGGGTGCAATACTTGAAATCTGACCTTCCCCAGAGAATCCTGGATATTGTCATTATATCTGGGAGAAAAGTGAGAATACCCTTTTTCTCTAGGAGGGAATGATCTAGGTGGGCTGGGAAAATGGAAGCATTCTCCAAAGCTATACTAAGCATCTGGATAGTGCCAGGTAATAGGAAGTGTCCAAGAACTTTGAGGAGAGGAGATCTTGGAGGTGTGCTGGGCTGGTTAAAAAAAAACCAGGGTGCTGGGTTGGGGGAGGGGGCGTGGCTGGTGTGGCTCAGTGCTTGAGTGTTGATCTATGAACTGGGAGGTCATGGTTCAATTCTTAGAGCACCCAGATTGCAGGCTTGGTCCCCAGTAGAGGGTGTGCAGGAGGCAGCCAATCAATGATTCTCTCTCATCATTGATGTTTCTATCCCTATCTCCCTCTCTCTTCCTCTCTCTGAAATCAATAAAAACATTTAAAAACGAAGGCTTCCTGAAGGCAGGATTTAAGGAAAATGTCTCATAGATATGCAGTTGGTTCTATGAAGTTTGGAGATGGCATGAGGAAAGCACATCCTTTCTGTTCTTCATCTACTGCCTTTCACCTGTCATCCATTATCCCACCTCCACCAGTCACCTACCTTCTGACGGTAAGGAGCCTCATGGTTATTCCTCCTTAACCGTAAAACTTTGTCTATGTTTTTCAGATGAGGTTCTGCTGTAAGCCACAGAGACTCAAAATAACTGTGGCTTCAACACAGGAGTTATTTTTCTCTCAGAAAAAGTCCAGGGGAATATAGTTTGTGACTGGTAGGAAGGTTCTATTCTATGAAGTCCTCAGTGATACAGGTTCTTTCCAGCCTACTGGTTCTCCTCCTAGTGGACCAAGATGGAGGTTAGTGCTCCAGCCATCACATCCACATTCCAGGCAGCAGTTGGGAGAAGAGAATAAAGAAAAGGATGAACCCTAGCTGTCTTGGTTTTGTCTGATAGGCCAGATCTCAGCCAAGTACAAAGTACATTGGGATCTATAACCTTCATTCTGGGTCGCCAGTTGTTACTATAGATGTGGGGATACTGAGATAACTAGAGATCATGGCTACACTGTCACCATCAGTCAGTCTTAGCTCACACTTGGCCACCCTATCCATGTGTCCTGCTCTCATTGGTACGTTCTTCCATCAGTTTATCTTTTTCTGTGTGGCCAACATTACTTAGAGCTGCGAGGAAACAAAAAGCGATTCAGTCCAGTTTTTTTCCAGAGAAGAATGAAATAGGAGGAACGTGACTTGTCTAAGGTCAGTCACCCTGCTAAATAGTTGCAGAATCATCATAAGATCACCAGGATAAAGATTTGCCCGAACTGAGCACCTGAGAGCTGAGGGAGCAAGAGGGAAATAAAGAGCCAGGTTAGTTGCTCAGGATATCTCCTCAATGAGGCAAGAACTGGAATGAGTTTAGGGAAGAAGGAAGTTCCTGCAGAAGGAAAGAGGGTGTTTATGGGGCGGCGGAATGGCCTAGATAGAGCAGAGACAAGTGAGAACATTTTGTTAGGGCCTATGAGTTTGAACAAAGTAGAGGGTACGTTGTCAGCTAAGATGAAAAATTAAACAGGAAGTCGAGGTGGGGGTAGGAGTTGAATGGGCTTTGAACTTCCCCCAAGAACTTGGAATCAATTAAGGAATAGAGCCCATCTCGGGCTTTTTAGGTTTACCAGAATCTGGTTCAGCACCATCTCTAGCCATCTGTCTCTGCATCTCCTTTCCGTTTCTGTCTCTGACCCTATCTCAGTTTCCATTCCCCGGCCTCTGTCTTGTTTGTTTCCTCTCTCTGTTCTCTGGCAGCAGCTTTTATGCTTACAAAGTGTTTCCTGTAATTTCCTTAATAATGGTGGCCGAGTTTCCGACGCCGAACCTGAACCGATCTCCAACCCCCATATGTCTGAGATGGATGCTGCCTTAGCCTTCCTCCTATACTTGATGAAAACAGAGTCCAAGCGTCCCCTCTTTCCCTCCTCCCCACCCCCCGCCTGGTCTGGGCCCTCAGGACATTGACAGACACCGAGAGTGCTGCACCCTTATCTGAGATCAGGCTTGAGAGACATGCTCACTGCATGATTCCCGTGGACTCGGAGCCTCCCTTTCTTCCTTGAAATCTACCAGCTCTGAAATTTATGACAAATTCCTTGTCCCCACTCCTAGAGGTGGCTGCCAAGGAGACAGGTTAAAAGCCTATATTTATGGCAAGTGACAGTTTCTGAACAAGGTGTTGATTAAGGAGCATGTTGGGTTCTTACTGTTCCACGAGCTCCAGAGGCTGAGCAATGAGTGTGAAGACCAGGCGTGGGTTGGGGCACCCCCCTCCTGCCCAGGCTGCAAGCCCTCGGAGGAGTGGGGGTGGGGCCTGACAGCGCTGTGCTGAAGTTAACTCCCACGGCCACATTGTTCAATGTTAGGAATATCCCACACTGACTGTTAAACTGCTGGTAGCTTGATATTGGCCATGGTGGGACTACTTACACCATGAAGATGGGCAGGCACAGTGAATCAGGGCTGTTTTTCTCCCCTGGAGAAGTAGTTTAGCAGCACTTTGTGGGGAGAGTGGCAACTCTGAGATTCTTGAAGCTTTGTTCAGGGATCTGACCAGATTGGAGGGGTTCTTGGTCGGGTGGGGGAGAATTGCTTCACCTGGGGGTGGGAGGCTGATCATCAGGAGAGAAGCAGAAAAGTAAACGAAGGTCTATTTCATTCTGCAGAGTGAGGCAGTACTGCGGGGGAGTGTCTTATCTGCTTCAGGACCGCGGACAGCAGACACATGCCTCACAATGACTGTTTCTTTACAGTGAAAACATTAGCTCAGATACACTCTTTAGTCAACATATTCCTCTCTTGGTTCTCTTATCGACCACATCCTTGCTTCCTTAAGGCTCATTTTCTTTTGCAATCACAAACCCCAATGCTCAGATGTCTAAACGCCCAGACTAACATTTCCCAGCAGGCTGACCGCTGTGTCACGACTGCCAGTGGGTGCCGTGCTGCAAAGGGCTGACTCGTGTCCAGTTATCAGAGTGACCTGCGCAACAAGAAAATATCTCACTGGCAAAGCCAAAGCCCTAGTGCATCGGGTCAACCAGGGCCTTTCTAATGCCAAGGCCCCTGCTTGTGAGCCGAAAGTCACCTCTGTGCCCTTATGTGAATGTTTTGACTTTAATTGAACATGAAGTCATAGGGGCCACTTGGGATAACACTGGGCATTAGCCTATTGGTGAACATCAAATGCTCCAGACTATTTTCTATGTATAGCTATTACAGCGCACATCAAACACATGGAGAGAACATAGATCCTCGCAGACACATCGAGGGAAGCCTTGGAGAGTCAGCATAGGAGAGAGACACCCAGAGCTATGCATCCAACTGCTGCAAACAGGCCGAAGGAAAGTAATGTAATTGCCATTAACCACAGTGAATGGCCTTGCTGATGGATGCCAGCAATGTGTGAAGGCTTGATAATCGTCTGCTCATCCCAGGATGAATGTGATGCTCTTGTTTCCTCACAAAGTATTTATTTGTAGGAGATTAGATTTGACTGGGGAATACGTCTCCCTTTTCTAAATTATTAATGTCTAATAAAAGGTTATAGCCAAATTCCCTGACAACCTCACATGTGGAAATAAAACCATCATTTTTGCTCAGCGGCCATGCATTTTCCCTTCACGATTGAGGAATGTAAGAAAAAAGGAAAAAGGATAGGAATGTATTCATTTCACTGGGGGTGTTTCTCTCTCCATTGGCATCTCTCCCTGGAGGATTTTTTTTTGGGGGGGAGGCGCGGATCTAGTTTTCAGCCTTTCTTTATTTATAAATGCAAGGTTGTGTCTCTTTCCAGTCATTTTAGCCTCAGAGCTCTGCCCCTACTCTCAGGCACAGCTGCCATGTGGTTCATTTTAAAGGGGTTCGGGGATGACTTCTGATGGAGATGGGTTTGTGGTTTGGAGGCAGAGTGTCAATCAGCCATTCTGTCCATCAGTCAACAAGTTTTTATTTATCTCAGTGGGTGCAGAGCTGTCTGTTAGATGCTTGGAACGCTGCCTGAAGTTCCTCCCTTCACACCAGCCTACATGCAAACTGTCACATCAACTCTTTCTCAGGTATAGTTCTGATCCTATTGAACTCTTGCTTAAACACTCTTGGTGGCTCCCCATGTCCTCCAGGAAAAAAAAATATCCACAGAGCTTGGCTTAACATGTTGGGGTACCTCACTTTAACCCATCTTTAGAACTCTAACGCTTGTCTTCCATAAACCTTTTCATGACCCTAAATGGGGCTACTTACTGTTGTCATCTCTATGCCTTTATTTGCTCTGTCCCTTTTCCATCTCATTTATATGAACCCAACATCCTCTCATCCTTCTAGGTACAGCTCAAAAGTGATCTCTTCCATGGAGTCCTCTCTACTTACCCCAAACAGAAGCCATCTCCTCCATGTCTACACTCTGAGAATATTTATCTGTACCCCTTTTCTGGCATTGCCCCTTTTTCCTGGCACGTCGATCTTTCTCCACGTGGTGACTTGATCATTCTGCTTGGTGCAGCATGGGAGTTCCTGGAAGGCAGAGCTTGTATTCTTGCAGTTCTTTCTGTAAGTGGCCCAGCACAGTACCAAGTGGAGTGTGGGACAATTAGCATGTCTATGTCTGGAGCAAATTAAATTTTCTAAATGATTCAGACCTGGAGTCCTAGGGTTTTGATGATCTGGGTTGTAGTTCAGATCCCAGTCCTCATTAGTTGTGAGTCTCAGTCAGGTCCTGGCAGGAAACAGTGGCACATTCAAGAATCAATGAAGAGGATGTAAACAGGGTGTGTAGGGGGCGTTTAAGAGAAACAAACTGGAAATGATGATGCATCCTGGGGCTAGCAACAGCAGGGGAACTGCTACCAACCCCAGACCTGCAGGGGCAAAGAGGGGCACTGGTTATCAAAAACCAAGAGGCCCATAGTTGTCCCTGAGCAGAGTGCCACCTGGCGGGGCCTCCAGCAGTCACAGAGAAAGATAGATGCTACCAAACTATGAGCAGAGAGGGAGGGAGCCAGAGGCACGAAACCCCAATTTCTCTCTTCTTCCCCACCTCTGTTTTCCTGCCATTGCTTCCCATCAGTCCAACCTAACAAAAAGTCAGAGGGTGAGGAAGCCTACTGACACAGTCCAGAGAAGCCAGGCTCCGGGGCACAGAGCATGGTAGAGAAGGCTGGAGAGGGGACCTGGGGTGGGCGCAGGGGCAAACAGACACTAACCAGCCCACCTTGCAACCTAGGTAAGTTCCTGAGAAGTTATTTGATTTTCAGTTTTTAATTTGTAAAAGGGAGAATAGTTATGTAGCAATAGAGTTGTTAAATGTGGGAACTGTAAGGCCTTATAGAAATGTGTGGGGTTGTGATAATTTTTTGTACTTGCTTAGCGGGGAGACGCAGGCTTACAGCAAAGAGGAGACTCCAGCAGGCATCCCAGCAGACCAGGTGTCCCGGGAGCCAGCGTCTCACTGTTGCTATCCACAGGGTAGGAGAGAAATTTCAGATTTGCTCTTGATTCAGATTGAAGTAATCTTTTTTCTTTGCTGCAATGTATTCAGGATTATGGAGCACATAAAGACCTACAGAGGTGGCTTTTTGACGTAGTTGTGCAGTTATAAAGGTATACAGCTGTAATAATTGCATTTTAATGACTTCTTTAAATTGCCGTAATTGGTGGAGTTAATGATCACATCAACCAGACAAAGAAAATGATGCTCCTTACATTTGAGTCCCTTCTCATCTCCTCTGAGCTATGAAAGATAGAGGTTTCCTGATTCCCTTTATCAACAACTGATGGACACCCCCATCTGCTCGTTGCCAAGCCTCCCAAAGTTCTCCTTGGAAAGGCTTCCAGTTGATACATAACATTTAATTTGCCTATTTCATGAGCAGACGCCCTCACTTCTGTCTCCAGAACAACTGGGCCGGCTCCTTGTTCCCCTTTTGTTGCTACAGTTTCTCTGCACAGCAGTTTCCATTCCAGGCGTCGTTACTGAGGAAAGATCTGGGAAATAGAAGGGTTTGGGGCTGCACACGTGTGCCTGTTATTTAATTATGTCCCAAAGTACGGCGTAAAAAAAAGTCCCTCTGAGATCAGAGCTGGATGAAAGATCCTGATTTTAGCTGGAGGGGAAAGGGGGAGCTAAAACCCAGCTCAACTGAAAATCCTCATAAAATTTGCAAAATCCTGACGCTGAAAGTTGTGCAGTGCGGAGGCTCTCTCCCAGGCAATGTGAACAGGGTCAGTCAGGGCCTCCTGGAGCCGGGCTGAGACCACTATCAGTCAAGCTCATGCTGGGCTTGAGATGAGGGTGGAGGGAACTGACCCTCAAAACAAATACCGCTTTGGGCAAGACTAGCAAATAATTCCCTTGCTCCCCCCTTCCCATCTGCTTCTGGCAAAGAGAGGGAAAGAAGTCAGTTAACTGCCTCCCTGGTTTGCTGTGCAGTGCTGAAATCCTGGACAGCTCCCGGGGCTGTCAACTTGATTACTAGTGATACTGATAGTGGTGGTGGGGGTGGAGGGTGCCAGGGGGAGTCAGTAAGGAAGGGGAGTCACCAAAGAAGCTGTGAAGAGGAGGTGAGGGGGGGTATTCTGAGTAGAGCATAACCAGAGCTGGTTGATGCTCAATGAATAACTATCGATTGACTTGGTCATTTAATTGGTTTTGCAGTGAGTCAGTGCCTGCAGACTACCTCATTCCTTTCTGCTTTGTTGAGTCTAATCTGAAAAGTAGGTTTTATGCTCTAAACACTCACCAGCCTGTGGTGCAGAGTGGATTCAGAGGGAACAGCCAGTGTGGCAGGGGAGGCCAGCCTGGCATGAAACATTTACTAGAGGAGCTTTATAAAATGGTTTGTCCTCATGAGAATGCCTTGGAATTGACTGCACACTAGTCTTGAATAGTCAGAGAATCACTTCCATTCCAAGAGCTATGAGCACAAAGAACTCACTTCTGTGTTCCCCCTGGAGATAGGAGGTGATGATAGTCTTCTGGGTGCATTTGCCTCTGGCCTCCAATTTTGAATTGGGTTGTTAAGAAGAAATGTAGGCCAAAACTGGTTTGGCTCAGTGGATAGAGCGTCGGCCTGTGGACTGAAGGGTCCCAGGTTCGATTCCAGTCAAGTACATGTACCTTGGTTGCGGGCACATCCCCAGTAGGGGTGTGCAAGAGGCAGTTGATCGATGTTTCTCTCTCATTGATATTTCTAACTCTCTCTCTCCCTTCCTCTCTAAAAAAGTCAATAAAAGATATTTTTAGAAAAAAAAAGTAGGATAAAGGAAGGAGCCTCAGCATGACCCTTTTGGCCTTACAAGAGTCTTTAGGAAGACCCTTTTCCCACTTTCTACTCTCTACCTGAAATATTATCTGAAAACATTCAGACCAATCAGAAGACATGCAGCCTTTAGGAAGTCGGTATTCTATGATTAAGGGGACCACCAGGCTATATTATTTCTTGGTGTGAATTGACCATAGCGTCTTTAAACTGAGGTAAGATTAGCAGCATTGGAAGAGGAAGAAGTTGGTGTAGCAAAATGGAAAGGATGGACAGAATTTGGTAGTCTTGGAGCATTAGTCTTGGGAAGGGAACCTTAGATGAGAAATATTATTCTTGAGGATAAGGAAAGAGGTACAGAGGATGAGGGACCAAAGAGATGCTTTATCCCCCTTGGTCTTTTTAATTAATCCAGATCTGATCAGTGGCAGCATCTTGTCTTAAGTGAATCTGGTTGCCCTGTCACTCTGCACAGGACCTATTGTTTTCTGATTTTCCAGCAGGCAGATCATGATACAGTAGCATGGCTGGGGACTGCAGTGCAGCTAGAAGGCTTTAGGTTACATGCACGTGGATAACTGGTTGACTACAAAAGAAGTGACATTGTGGTATTGAGCGTTATAATTTTCAGTTTTCTTTTACAATCTTCTCATCTGGTCTTCACAAAAGTCTGTGAGGAGGTCAGGAGAGGACCTGTCTTAGACTTGGGGGAGGGTGCTGTGTTTTCGGTGGACACTCAGCAGCTATGTGGCAGACCCAGGAATGGGGTGCTCGGTGCTCTCCTACCCCTCACTGTCCATTTCTGAGATGGGAGGATCTTTGATTGAGCATCTTTCAGTATAACCCTGATTATCAGGGGACACACAAAGTGGCTTTGGAAAGGCTTGGCCTCTGAGCAGTTAATTATTCAAGGCAGTATCCTTAGAAGAAGGAAGCAGGCTTCTGAGAATGCAATTATTGAAAATCCCCAAGAAACCCAAAGATGAGAGTTGTCTGGCCAATTAGGTTCTTTCCAGCCTAGAGCTCTAGCCATTTGGCAACTTCTTCAAGTGAGAATCGATGGTGAGGAAGTTCCTTCCATTATCTCTCCTTCACTCTGCAGAGACTCAGACATAATAAATGGGATGGAAATGCCTGCCAGATGGAAATTAGGACCATTTGCCACTAATACACCTTCCCTCTTGGCCTCTGCCGATATAGGAAGAGATCCAGGAAGAGAGTGAAGGAATGAGTGACTCAGGTCTGACACGGCAAGGAGTAAATAAAGTAAACTTGCCAAAGTGCCCTCTGTTTTTGTGCTTTTCCAACCGCTGGATTTTCCTGTGGCTTGACTGGGGCAGCACAGCTGTCTAAACCCCTGGCCGTTCTTAGGAGTCTTTGGGCATCACCTTCTTAGTAGTTTCTCTTGGAATTTACTTCCTTATTTTTACAAAATTAAAACATCCTCTTGAAATCATAAAGAACCATCATCAATCCCTTTGTCTACCTGGTCATGCTATAATTTATCTATTTAATCAGCCATTCCTTTGTGCATCCACTAAATTCTGCTTAGAAAGTCACTGTACCAGATATACAGGAGACTCCAGGATGAATAAAATACTGTCTCTGTATGAGTCAGGGTCCAAGCTGAAAAGCAGAGAGACAACTTTTAAGTGTTCACAACAGAGGGATTTAGTCTAAGAAACTTGGTAGAAGAATCAAGGAGCCAAACAAGAGACCATGTGACAATACAGCAAGATTAGAGGGACCAGGGAGACAAGGGATGGCAAGGCATTCCCTGAGCCTGAGGGGTGGGGTCCCCAGGTGAAGCTAGAACCATGGAGGATGTGTTCAGTGGGACCTTCAGCCAAAATGCATTTGTCTGGTGGGAGATGGAGGCATGGAGGAGTCACAGCTTATGCCGAGATACCTCCTGAGGCGAAGAGGGGGAGAGAGATTCCCGGCTCCTCCCTTCCTCCTGCCCATTGCTCTCCTGCTATATCTCCCACTTCTGAACCCAGCAGGAAGCCTGCAAGGTGCAACCCGCAGGGGCCAATTTCCTTGTGCCCATCACAGAGCAGACCTGAGCAAAGGAAGGGTGAGGGATGGTCTGAGGGTAAATAGGTCTAGTAAGAGCACAGCCCCAGGACTGGGGGGTGGCAAGGAGAGTCCAGGATCCGGTTCACCCAGGCCCTGTGTGAGATCTCTGATTTTAGCACGGCTTCAGGAGGGACATTGGTCTTTGGTAAACTATCCTAACGATGCTCTCAGGAAGGCAATGAAAGACCGGATGCTCTTTCCAATGTGACCGCCCAAGGGAAGGGCTCAGTGAAGAGGGACATTTGGGTCGAGTGTGAATGTATCATCATAGAGTCTCTGTGTCCAGTAAATGGCTGTTCCTGATGCCCAATCACTAGTTACCCCCCCGGGCCCCGTGTACTCCATAGTCAGGCTCTTCGCCATCATCTCGCCTGGCCTGAGCTGCTCCCTTTGCTGAAAGGGTCCTCTCTTCTCTTTCCCATTTACAGAATTCTCTCCTCCCCTCTGCTAGCCGGGAGATTATCTCAGGAGCAATGTCACATCTGCCAAGCCCCCATCTCCCTGCCTCTGGGCCTGCACTTCCTTCGGCCTGTGCTGTCGCACCCAGCACACTGGACATCTTTCGGTGGTTGGTTGTTCACAGGCCTGCCTCTCCATTAGTCATGAATTTCTAGGGCTCAGGGGCCGCATCCTAATCACTACACATCCACACTCACGTTCACACCTGGCCCAAAGGAATCAATCAATGTTAGCTGAGGGGTTGGATGTGCTAGTACTGTAAAGGCCCCCAAGCAAACAGATAGATAAATAAGACATCTGTTCTCAGAGCCTCAGCCTTCCCGCCTCCTCCATGGGCGACAGTCATCATTACTGAGGTAGTCAGGCTGCTCGGCCACGGGTATCACCAGCCCTGACTTCCCCAGGCATGAGACCCTAGAAATATCCCTTTGGAAAGAAATTCAGAGACGAGTCGAGTCTAAGGGCTGTGAGTAGCTACTGGAATGTTCCTTTTGATGTTTTATAAATGGGTCTTCTCAGCCCAGCCCAACAAAACTAGACAGAATCTGCGTCTGTTTTGGACAGCTCAGGCAGTTTCTGCAACTGATGGTTCTAGTGAATTTCTAATTCCCCATCTTCCCTTTCTTCTGCCAAGGGAGGGGCCTGCCGTGCCCTGCACCCAGCCGTGCCCAGACCTTCGGGGTCTTGGTTTGGTTTAGAGAAAAGCTCCAGCAGGTTGCTTCTTTCAGGGCACCGGCCCCCTTTCCAAGTCCTGGAATTCCAAGCTCTTATCTCTCCAGCTGCTCCACCGTTTCATGCCCGAGTGGCCGGCGGGGAGGAGACGGTCAGCTCTCCTTGCCCTCATAAAAGGTTTGGAAACTTCTGAAGACACAGATTCTCCTCTTTCCCACCCCAATCCTTAACCTTCCTGCCTCACGGTCACTCCTCTTTCCAGCAGTGACTTGGTGGCTCTCAAAGTAGCAGAATCTTCAGGGATGGCTGCAGCTGGAGGAGACCTGCATCTCATGAGCTCTAGGGTGGTCCTCGTAGGGGACCCCAGATGTTGGTGAGCCAGGGTACCCTGACCTCTGGCCCTTTGGCCTGAATGCCAGCCAGGGTCAGGGGGAATAGCAGTGTTGCTGTGGGAGGGCTGGGTTGGAACCACATGTTTCCAGGGAGCAGGCTTACTGGTCCTCTGGGAAGATCTGAGGACCGTGGTTTTAGGGTTGGCGCTGCATCTAAACTGGCAGTGAAAATGGGTGGGGGGTCACGGGCCCACCTGGTTACATGGTGGTGTTCACCAGTCCTTGATTGCACTACTCAGATTTACTATCATCTTCCATCTCTTTATAACACACGCAACATCCCTCACTGACCTAGACATTCAGCAGGTAGCTTGGAACTCACCTGTGGGTCTGCACTGCTCTAGAGAGACCTGAGTTTGTAAATCTATTTATAAAAATATTGAACCCCCTTTTCCTATTATGCCCTCAAAATGTGTGCTGATCTAACCAGACATACAACCCATAGGAGCTTCCGGATTTGAAATTCTTCCCAAGGCCACCCAGGATTAAACCTCTGAGCCTGTGACAGAGACCTTGCAATGGACTGGCATCTCATCTGGCCCAGGAAGGAGGGCAGACAGCCATAGGGTGATGGATTCCTGGGCTCAGACTCTCTGCTCCCAACAGTCTAGTGCTCAGAACACACCGCAGGACCTACTGTGATCCGGCAGGCTTGGGCAGAGCCCAGACTGGATCCAGGTCTGGGGCAAATGGCTGTGTGCAAGCTCCTGAGTGGTGAGGAGCCAGGGCCCAGGTGAGCAGTCAGCATGGGGGACAGTGAGGGCCAGGGAGCTGGCAGGTGTGATGAGAGGCGTTCTGACAGGTGGGCCCAGCAGGCAGATAAGGAACCCAGCTTGTGTGTTTCTTGGCTGCCAGACAAGCACGTGGTTGCCATCAAGCACATTCTCTCCACCTCACTTCTGACGGCATTTATTTATTTATAACACTGTTATCTCTAAAGCAGCCTCCTGTGGCTTTATTGTATGGATGTTACTAAAATTATTCTTGAGCTTTCAATCATTAATGCACAATATGTAAAAGGAGCAATACAGATTAGAACGGCAAAACTAGAAATAGACACGTTGAACCAGAACTCAAGCTATGTGTTTAAGCTTTTAATTTTGATATCATTTCACACGTACAAAAATTCATCTTTTTGTCTCATTTGCTTGTCATGCTGTCAGTTGTTTTCAAAAGCAGCACTGTAGCTATCAGACTTGGGGAGAAGGTGCCGGCCTAAGGGGACCTGCAGTCACTGGTCAGGTGGTCCTGGAGAGACGGGGACAGGGCAGGGTATCAGGGCATCAGAGAACCTGGCCACAGAGGTGATTTTCCAGAAGGTCAGTGAGGCGAGTGACATCGCCTCCAGCAGTTTTCCTTTGAAGGTGAATGAGCTGATGTGTGTGAAGTATGTATAGGGGCCGCTCCATACATGCTAGTCATTCATGATGATGATAACAATGGAAAGAATGCTGTCTGAGGCTGAGATTAGAGCCAGAGGCCTGGCCCTCTGGACCGGGTGGGTGAGGCTGGTGGGATGGGCTGCAGTGGTTGGGAGGGGGCACGTGGACCTGCATTCGAGGCGGGATTCACGCTCCCCTGGGCATCATGGGGGACCGCCGGTGTCGGGGGACTATGTGAGGAATTCTTCCGCATGAGGAGCCAAGTTCCTCTGGCCAAACTCAGGGGTTGGGGATCCTGGGTGAGGAAAGATGAAAACTGACAGCCATAGCCTGGCCCTCCCTTCGCCTGAGGAAGGATGAATGGAATATGTGAGATGCTGAAAGCCCTCCCACATGCGAGTTCAAAGCACAGAAAGTGTCTCGCTTCTCTGAGGATTCCAAACAGATTGTGCAAAAATGTAATTAAGTTCCAAGTCCTTGGAAATCAATCACGCCCAGGATCTAATACCTTGGCGTGTTGATTAACAGTGAGGGGAGCCAGGGGCAATTGCTCTCTGATGAGAGGAATTCTTTGCTTGGAGATACAAGTGTTCAGAGATCCAAGGCCAGGGAGCTGGGACGGGGAGGGTGGCATGGTGCGGCAGCCAAGTACGTGCAGCCTGCTTCTTTGGACTGAAGTTCTCTGTTGGCCACAAAGTCCGTCTCTTGATTTATCCTCGAGTCTCAGGAGCTTCTCTCATATTGGAGGAAACTGATAGAAACGATTCTTGGATCCCGGCAAGGCCCTCGGTCATTGTCTCGTTCATTTCCCCACTGCCAGCCAGAGTGAGGGCACGTGGGGAGCCAGGCAGCCTGCCAGCTGGATAACCGCACTGGGAGGCTCTTGGGGACTGAGCCTGACCTGATGCCGCCCCTACTTGCTCCAGCTTCCTTCCTTCCACTGAACAGGAAGTCAGCCTCTAACCAGCCACATGACTGAACAGCCTCCCTCTGGACTCAGTGCCTCACCTGCAGAACCAAAGGCCGGTCCCCGCTCAGACACCCTTCTTTCTGATTCTTGCTGTACAGGGGAGCGGAAGGGCACCCAGGCTGTTGGTGGGGAGTCGGCGTGAATGCAGAGAGAAATGGAGGAGACAGAGTGCAAGGAGAAGGGTCATATGAGGTAGGGATGATAGACGGAGGGTTGAGGACAAACACAGAAAACAGTCTGCTGACCAAGCCGTGCTGGCTCTGCGGCCCAGGAGCTGGGAGGGCTGCCTGAACAGAGGGGGAGGGGCATGACCAGGCCAGCAGAGGTTTGTCTCACCGACAACCAGGCCCAACTTGTCTCAGCTCTCTCCGCCCCCTCCCCAGCTGATCCCCACTGGAGATGGCACCTACTGAAAAACGTAAAAAGAAAACCATTACTGTTATCTTCCCGCCGGTCATCTTCCAGCCTGGCCTCCCAAGCCCTTGTCTTCCTCCTGAGCTGGTTGGTCCACTAAGTGGGACGCAGAAGGCGGCAGCTCCCACCTCTAGCAGTTTCTTTCTGAGTTTCCCGTGAAATCCTGGTCTGGAAATCCCTCCCTGCACAGATTAAGCCTCTGAGCGTGTCCTACCTAAGCAACTGGGCCAGCAGAGTGGTTAAAATGGACTTTGGACTCATAGGGACTTCAGTTCGAACCCCGGTTTACCCACTTATTAGTTGAGTTAATTAAGGCAATTTCTTTACAGTTAGAGACTCATTTCCTCATCTATAAAATGAGAACAAAAACCAGACCTTCCTCATGATCAAATTGGATCATCCATGTAAAGATCTTAGCACAGTACCCGGTTCATAAGAGGCTGTGACTGTTGTTGTTAATATTGTGTGGCAGACACGGACTCCGTCACCTTACTCTATGGTGTTATCTGAACTTCACCTGGACCTGGCCGAGTTGCTTTGCTTCCTCAGAGGCAGGGAGGTGGCTGGGACTTCGGGCTCTGTAGTAGTCCTCCTGCTGTCTGCATTCTCGACTGTCCACTTAGGTGGTTCTGTCCTTCCTCCCTCCATTTCCCCTCGTCTCAGACCCATATCTGAGCAGGCTGAAGGTCTTTGGGGTCCCTGCCACTGCACTTCCCTCCCACACACTTGGGCCTCTCTCCCAACCTGATGTGTGTGCTTCGCCATTGAGAGCTGTTCGCTTTCCCAGCTGCTAATGGCCAATTTTCCATGAATCATCATTGCTCTACCCCCATTAGGCAGGATAATTGAGACTGGGTGATGGACCTGTTTGCTGAGCACACAGAGGGCTGACAGCTGTCCTGGGCTCTCCCCCAGTGCCTCTGCGCAGCTCTGCTGCCTCTTCCCAGAAACCTGGGTCATCCCCCCTCCGGGGCTCCGATGGGCTGCACAAAGTCTGTAATTCCCAGGGTCCTTAGCTGAATCTACAAGATGTGACTAAGCACCAGTTGCAGGTCAGCTCCCAGCTTGCTGAGAGCTGGCTATGACTAAGACTTACTGGTATTAATTTCTATCCATTGAACGCTCCAGGCCCCATGCTAAACACATCACATAGAGGATCCCATTTAATCTTCATGACAACCTGTTAACATTGCTGCTGTTATGAGCCCCAATTTACAGATGGGAAAACTGAGGCTGGGATGGTTGAGGTGCTGTACGTAACTCCTAGCAGGAGACAGCCTGGGCTTGAATCCAGAGTGACACTCTTAATCACCTCTCCCTGGCCTGAGTGTGAAAAATCAAAAAAACCAACCGTTTTCCTTCTTCATTCCCCTGCATAGTGTTTTCGTTCTTAAACATCCCGGCAGCGCCCGCATTGCAGGGCACAGCATCCAAACCTCGGTTGGTTCTCAGGTAACGGAGGGTCATGCACGTAGATCCCTCACTCTGTGAAGACAATGAAATGCAAAGGAAAAATGTTGTGGCAAAAGAATCCTGCCTCGTGAAACCAAACAGATTTGAGGTATCTGCTGTTGTTGGATTATCCAGGGTATGGATAGCAAGAGTTGGCCGTGTTTTTATGCACAACTTAATCCGCAGCTTCTAAGCAACTTCTGCAGCACAATTTTGGACAACAAATTAGTTTCAGATGAGAGACTCTTGCTCCTCCTTGAAAAACATTCTTCGTTTCAAATTATCCTCACTGCAGGCCAGGCTGACAAGAAAGCAGAGAATTAAGCTGTTGATGCAAATCCTGGCTCTCGGCTGTCCCGCGCTGGCTCATCACAGATTCTCTTTGTATCTCCCCTTCCGAGGACGAGGAGGAGCCGGTCCAGCACCAAGGCGCTTCAAAGCTCTGCGAAGGCTTTCTTTTCATCCTCCTGGAGGCCCTTCCTTCCTCGAGGAGCCCGCAGCCAATTCTGGAAATGGGGCCTGCTCAGAGGGGCCTCCAGAAGCTGGGGTGCACCAGCCGCTTCTCCGGGCAGAGCTGCCAGTCCTGAGGCCACACCAGGAGGCTCCCCGCTGCCATTGCCCTATGCCCAGGCAGCCTGTGAAGAATAAGAAACCTGTGTCCAGGAAAGAGAGATGGGAAGGTGCCCAGGCAGCAGTGACAAAGCAGGCTCAGTGTTAGTGCTCGTAGACGTTGTGTATTTCATTCGTTACAACGCCCGGAAGAGGGAACATTCTCTCTGTCTCACAGGTGAGGCTTGGGGAGGTAGCCACCTTCCCGTTGATCACCAGCTCATGTGTGGTCTTGAGGTTTGAAGTCTGACCCTACACGAGAATCTCTGTTCTTTCACTTATTTGGATCTGCTCCTTGTCTGCAGCTTCCCCGTGGGGCTCCATCTTCGACAGATGGCTTTCTTTAGAGCAAGCTCTTCATTATGACTGCCCCTTTCCTGCCCTAGACTCCCACAGGAAGTGCCACGTCACTGGTGGCAGGTGCCCCTCAAGGTCCTAGAAGGGAAGGGAATTGTATCAGCAATGTTAGCGAACCAACTTCAAAAGGAGATGAAATGGGTTGTGTGGCTTTGAAGCCTGAACTTGAGGTTCTGTTTGTTTTGCTCTGGAATAAAAAGGTCACATTTTTATCAACTTGGAAACCACCCAAGAAGAAAGAATGCTTTGATGTCCTTTGGCTGATAACTTTTGATACTCAGTGATGCATCTGGCAAAGGGTTAATATCCAAAATATATAAAGATTTATATAACCCAATACCGAGAAAACAAACGACCCAGTTAAACCATGGGCAAAGGACCTGAACAGACCCTTCTCTAAAGACAGGTGCCCGGGGTCAGCCTTCTGGATCCCTCAGGTTCACAACTAACGGGAAACATATGCACATGTGACACGTGACAGGAGGGTGCTTCCTGGTCCTCCTGCCACCCCCTGCAGGAGCACCATTCCAGTGCAGACAGGAGCAGCAGAGCTTGGGCGTGGCCTGAGGTGGGAAGTCTCTGACAGTCTCCCTATCCCCATCCCCTTCTTTCTCTTTCTCCATTTAGACTACACGTTTTAGAGGTCCCAGTTGTCCTGCCGGGTTCTAGACATCTGGCCTTACATTTCTCTTTTCCTCCCCAACCTTCCCTGCTCTCTCCACCCTCCTACCCCCTGGCGGTGCCTCAGCAGCTGGGCCAGCTCAGGCCATTGGTGGCTGCTGAGCCCAGTGGGAAGCTGCTGGGAGACGGGCATGTCTGGGGGCTGCCGTGTGATCTGGCTGGTCGGGCTCTGCTGCTCAGCTGCCCTCCTTCCCCAAACAGGCTACACACCTTCTTTGGGCAGCAAGTAGGCACCAATGCTGCCCAGCACCATGGCTCCTGACCCCTCCCCTGCCTTGTGAGGAGGAGGCAAACAGGCAGTCCTAGGGTTTTGTGGGTCAGAGTTAGGGCATGGCCTAGATCTCACTGCAGCCTGAGAAGAAGACCCTGTTTTACAGGCTAGCTTGACAGGGGTTTCAAATCGTTGGTCATTCATTCAGAAAGCACTCGGGGGGTACCTATTGTGTGTCTGGCCCTGTGCCAGGCCCTATGGCAGTGGTTCTCAACCTTCCTAATGCCACGTCCCTTTAATGCAGTTCCTCATGTTGTGGTGACCCCCAACCATAAAATTATTTTCGTTGGGGGTCACCACAACATGAGGAACTGCATTAAAGGGATGTGGCATTAGGGAGGTTGAGAACCACTGCCCTATGGCTTCAAAGGCTATTGCTTGTGACCAGTGATGCCCCCACCTAGTGCCTGGGGTGCATTTGCCCACCTGACCTCATTCTAGTGTGCACCATTCAGGCTCTTCGGTTATTGGGGGACGGGACTCGGTTTATAGTCAACCAGGCTTTGTGCCTGTAAGACACAGGGCAAGGAGCCTATTTCCTGGAGCCACTTAGCCCCCTCTCTGGTTTCTCTGCCTGTAAGACATACCCAGCAACCTGCCCATCCTGTGCGGTCCTATGGAGCTGTCACTGATGCTGCCCTGCCTCCCACCATTGGCACGTGACACAGGCTGGCCAATCAGAGTGCCCCACCTGTCTTGTGCCACAGTCCATCCAGGGGTGAGTGTGGAACCCTGTACCTGTCAGTGGGTTTTCCCGCTTGTTCTCCTCCCATCCCCAAACCTGCTTTTCTTCATCTCCCCCATCTTGGTGGGTGACAGTTCCTTCATTCCCATGGCTCAGGCAAGAAATCTTGGAGTCATTTTTGACACTTTCCTGTTAGTTCACAGAAGATCCATCAGGAAGTCACGTGGCTCCATTTCAACCTATATCCCGAATCTTGTCACTGCGTCCACTCGAGTTGAAGACACACTGCCTTTCCCTGAGTTATTGCAATAGTCTCCCAGTTTCAATTCGGGCCTCTCCCACTGGTTCTCAACAACACCACCCTGTCTGCCCCTGAGCGGCACCCATTCTTTCCCCCTCCCTGTAGTGACTGGAACAGCACAAGGGCCCAGAGTGGGACGTCAGCCCCCCTGCTCCTGGCTGAGGGCTGGGGCTGGCATCTCACATTTAACTTGGAGAATTTCCATAGCACTTTTAGCATATTTTGCTTGGGCCAGCTTATTTATGCTAGCCATACATCTTATCATTGTCATAAATTTTTATTCCCATGGACATGTCTAAACTTATGGGTTGAAAGAACATAATTTACATGCTACTTAGTATGCAGATTGGGTTAACATGCTTCTGTAAATTCACCACCAGGCCTCTGCGGTGCCCTCTCCCTCCAGGACCTCAGCCTGATTTGAATATCACACTCTATTGTGTGGGAGGTACTGTGAGAAGCTGAGATCACCCTACCCCTAGACAGCTGAGCACCCTCCAGCCGGTGCCTGTGGCGCCCACAGCACATAGCTCCGCCCAGCAGGGGCCTTCTCCAGGGGTCAGACCCTCCAGCAGGGGGTGGAGAAGCCATGGGCACCGGGCGAGCTCTTTATGTCTGAAGCGCATCCTGAGATGAGGATTTTGGCACCAGTGAGCCCATGGGGCTGTGAACGTGGGAAGCACCAGCAGGTACGGGAGGGTAGGGAGTCCATGTCGGCTGTCAGTGAGCAGGTTCCCAGGCTCAGCCCACGGGGCCTCTGGGTGGAGATTTTGAACTTGCCTCAGCCTTGACTCACCGGAGGGGGAGGGAGCTGAGGCACTGATTCCTACCTCCCTGCTGGTGCTGGCTGAGGGCTGCTCCCAGTGATGCAGGCCCCACGTGCAGGCCCAGAGAAGCCTTCAGGTGAGAGGGGCAGAAGGACACCGCTGGCTTTTGCTTGCCTGAAGAAGGACAAAGGATGTGTTTGAGACACTATTCACAGCCCCTTTTCCTGCTTCAGTCCTGGTTCTGTCACTTCACCCAAGTTACCTCTACTTCCTTCCTCTGAGAGGCCAGGCTGTTCCTAGCCTCCCTCTGAGAAATAGCAGAGTCGCGGACTCTCTTCCCCTCCCCTGTTTATTTTTCTCTATAGAACTTATCACTGTCTAATATATTACATATCTGGATGTTCTCTTGTCTGACCCATTAGTGCAGGAAAAGACGGTGAACAAACAAATATTGATGCACCGGGCAGTCAGGGGTGTGACTGAGAGACGGGCAGTCAGGGGTGTGACTGAGAGACTTGAAGCAGGGAGAGAAGACTGAGGAATATCATATGGAGATGTGTTGCCTGTGTGTGTGTGTGTGTAAAGGCAAGCCTCTCTAATAAGAGGTTATTGGGCTCAGAGAGACACTTAGGAAGTGAAGGAGTGAGCCACATAGGAGAGCATTTCAGGCAGAGGGAACAGCAGGTACAAAGGTCCTGAGGTGGAAGCATGTTTGACTTATTTGAGACCAACATTGTGGAAGCAGGGTGCCTGAAGGGGAGAGAGAAAATGGGGAGGTTTGACATGTAAGACCCTGTACATCTTGGTAAGGACTTGGGATTTTACTGTATGTACTCGTCAGGGTTCTCCCTCTGTATAGCTCAACAACTTGGAGACCCACGCTTTTAGTTCTAGACTGTGAGACCATGGCTTGAGCCTCAGGAAGAGCCAATGTTTCAATTGGAGTCTAAAGGCAGGAAAAGGCTGATGTCCCAGCTCAGCAGTCGGACAGGAGGTGGTTCTGCTTACCTGCCCTTTGGTCCTATTCAGGCCTTCAACGGATTGGATGAGGCTCACCCATGTAAGGGATGGCAATCTGCTTTACCATCTACAGATTCAAATGTTAATCTCATCCAGAAATACCGCCGCAGACACACCAGAATAATGTTCGATCAAATGTCTGAATCAGAATCAGGAGTGATCTGATCTGACTTAAGTTTTTTAAAAAAAATATACTTTATTGATTTTTTTTTTTTTTTTTTTTTTACAGAGAGGAAGGGAGAGAGAGAGAGTTAGAAATATCGGTAAGAGAGAGATTGATCAGCTGCCTCCTGCACACCGCCTACTGGAGATGTGTCTGCAACCAAGGTACATGCCCTTGACCGGAATTGAACCTGGGACCCTTCAGTACGCAAACCGATACTCTATTCACTGAGCCAAAGCGGTTTCGGCTGACTTATGTTTAAAAAAAAATGATTCTAGCTGCTATGTGGCAAAAAGTCTGCAAGGGGCAGAGGTGGAGTAGAGAGAGATTTTGGAGGCTACTGCAATAATCTAGGCAAGAGATGGTGGTGGCTTGGACTAGGGTGGGGGTGGTAGTGGTGAGAAGCAGTGAGATTCTGGACCATTGATAGGTTGGATTGTAGGATGAGCTAGAAGGATCATGAGGATAATGTTAAAGTTCTGTGCTTGGGAAATTGGAAGGTAGGGATTTTCATTAATTGAGGTAATAAAGACTGCTGGAGCATCTGGTTTGAAGAGTTGTTTGGTTTTGTGCATGCCAGATGTCTGTTCAAATCTAAGCAGAAATATAGAGCATGCCAGTGAACATATTGGCCTAGAATAACTTTATCAGGACTGAAGTTTTTCTCAGTCAGGTGCTCAATAATCACATGCTGAATGAATGACTGGTCAGGTCTCTCCCACGAGCTTCCTGCAGCATTTCTGTGGTCTCGAGAGACCACCCCCAGCAAGTGACATCACATAGTTTTTGTTCTAGAACAGTGGTTGACAAACCGCAGCTCGAGAGCCACATGCGGCTCTTTGGCCCCTTGAGTGTGGCTCTTCCACAAAATACCACGTTCAGGCGCATACACACAGTGTGATTGAAGGAGTACCCTAATTAAGTTAATAACAACGTACCTACTTATATAGTTTAAGTTTAACAAATTTGGCTCTCAAAGGAAATTTTAATTGTTGTACTGTTGATATTTGACTCTGCTGACTAATGAGTTGCCGACCACTGTTCTACAATAAGGACATGGCAGGCTATTTGCCATGATACTCTTGCTAATTCTCTGACCTATAGAATCTGGAGCAGTGATTCCCATTGGCCTGGCAGTTATGTAGAGACCCTTTAAAAAATTGTATTTCTCTGCTTCCTGATTCTGACTCACTGAGTCTGGGATGGGCCTGTCCGGCAGTAATTTTAAAAGATCCTCAGATGATTCCGAGGCACACAGGAGGTTGAGAACTATCATTCTGAGCTCCTGTCTCAAATGATGCCTGGATGTAACTCTTGGTTTGCTGGGACTTGTAAAAAAGTGTCAGCTCTCTTGGCAGGCCCCCAGAAAAATTCTGAATTCTTAGGCAGCAATGGTTGAGAAATACCACCAATTTAGAAGAAGAAAAGCTTTATGTAAAAAGACATTTAGCATTGTATTATATTAAATAGTTATAATTTAGAAGCAATCCAATGGAGTATCATGCAGCCAGAATAGATGATGTTGTAGACAGTGCAGTAACTTGGAAAAATGCTTATGAGGGATGGTTAAGTAAAAAAAAGCAGGATGCCAAATTGTGTTCATATTCTGAGTGCCACTGTGTAAAATTACGCACGCACATGAACAAAGCACTGTAGGGAAACAAGCAAAATGAAAACAGTTGACGTGTTAGTTTAATAGGATGGTGGATGATGTTTCTTCTCCTTTGAATTATTCCTCTATTGTTGCAGTAAGTAGCCGAAATAAGGAAATGACAGTGTTATTCTCCACGCACAGCTTGCTTCCCTGCTTCCCAGGACAGGTGGTGGCTCTTTCCCTTTTACTGTCTCCGTGACACTGGGCTCAACCTTGGGACTCGTTGGGGAATCCCATCTTTGCCTATTAAGTGCCTCATGTTTGTCAGCACAATGCAAGCTCCTGGGGCAGGAGGATCAATTATTGCTCTTCAGGAGCTCACTGTCGAGAGGGGGAGATTGACATATAAGCAAACATTACATATTACAAGGCAACCTGGGAGCATGGGAATAGGGATAATGAGCAAAGTTGGGTGTGAGCACAGATGAATGTGGTCTAAGGGAATCCAGGAAGGTAGAAAGGATGAGGTCACCTGTCATCTTGGTCCTGAAGGATAGGTGGGAGTTCACCGGGTAGAAAGTGGAATGGGTTGGGGTAGGGTGGGAAGGAACAGGTGTTCGAAACAGTGCGTGTAAGGGCAGAGAGTTCTAAAAGGCACAGAGCGTTTAGGACATGGCAGAAAGTTAGATTCAGACGGAATATGTCCATATATTAATTTACTCAATAATTGTCAGTTGTATCTCAGACATCGGGCTAGATATTGAGGGGACCAGGAATGATCAACCTGGTCTATGTCATACATACTGATCATACTAAATAGAGATATTTATTGAGTGCTTAAAATGCATTAGTTCATAGGTTCCTCCCAATAGTCATATGAGCGGGTATCACTTTTACTTCCATGTACAAATGATAAAATTGAAACATAGAGGTTCAAGGATTTGTCTACAGTCACTTCTCATGCGGTAGAGCTTACCGTCCAAAGGAGGAAATGAAGACAGAGCAGGGTGATCAGACAAAAGTGGAGGAGAGGAGCTCAGAGGAGGGCATGGATGCAATGAAGGCAGGCTTTTTGGAGAAGGTGACTTATGCTGAGTCCTGGAGGATGAGTAGACCTTACACCTGAGGGTGGAGGTGTGGGGAAGAAAGACAGGCCTATATGGTGATAGTGGATGCTATTACTGGAGAGGTTGATTTGGGCCAGTCTATGAACAGCCTTGCACGGCCAGTTGGGGCATTGAGATTTTAGGCTATAAGCAATGGTGAACTAACAAGCTCTTTTATTCTGTTTTTAATCAAGAGGCTGAGTCACTTGGGCAATGATTCAGCCGCACCAACTGTGAACTCTCAATGACTTGGGCTAACAAGAAGAATAGCAGGGATAGTCTAAAAATAGCGGATGGGGGGTGCACCAGGTCACGATTGCTGATGGTGGGGGGTGGGCAGGGCTGGCAGTTCACTTGCTTCATTCATTCTAGACTCTCTTCTGGCCCATGTTAAATCTGCTTGCACTTGAGAGCGCCCATGGCCATTGTGCCGGGCTCAGAATCACAGGGGAGAGAAACTCCCTTCCTACCGAGGGCAGCAGAATAGACATGTAATGCCCAGCTGGCATGGCTCAGTGGTTAAGAATGGACCAAGTCACAGTTCGATTTCTGGGTTGCAGGCTCGAACCCCAATAAGGGGCCTGCAGGAGGCAGCCAATCAGTGATTATCTCTCATCATTGATGTTTCTGTCTCTCTCCCTCTTTCTTACTCTCTGAAATCAATAAAATATATTTAAAGAAGAAATGGTCTGCTCTGTACTCATCACACCTCCCACTGTCCTTCTTTCTTCGGATTGGATTTCTACCCCACACCACACCCCCACGCTGGTGTCTGGAATAAGAAGGGACTTTGCCACTTTCTTGGGGACTTCCGTTTCCTGTGTGATGCCTCCCGAGTGCCCATTCTAAGGGGGCTGATGGGTGGCTCTGGAGAGCACCACAGGGATCTCCCAGAAAAAATGGGATTTTGGTGAGGCCAGGAGGCTGGAGAAGGGAGGTAGAACCTAAAGAAAGAGATCCCTGACAAATTAAATAGGAAGTAATGTTTTGTTTTATTTTGTTTTGTTGCAAAGTGATAGCCCAGTTAGGAGCAATTAAATTGACAACCAATCCAACCCACTCCCAACCAGACCATGAGGACCGAGTGCTGGTTTCTTACAGATTCACAGTGTGCTACATTTTTGTTTGTTACACACCAGACACCGGTTCCCTCTTGCACATTTAGTTCCTAATTGTTATCCGAAGATGATTTATTCTCACAAGAAGAGGGAAGCAAGAGACAGCTTCCACTGGAGCTTGTTTCTTTGACGTTTCTTTTTTGAGGATAAAAGCCACCAATGCCTATTATAGAAAGTCTAGGAAATGATATTCCAAGTAGAAATAGCTGCTTCTGCGAGTCCCACCACCAGAGATGACTGCTTCAGCCGCTGTGGACAGTCTCACGCTTGCCCCTGTGCACATGGGCAGGTTTCTCTGCAATGTGTCCCTCAATGTGGGTGCCATTGGGTCCTAGCAAGGCTGCACTCACTGACTTTCCCAGAAACTGCCTCCCAAGTGGCTGTACCAGTTCACACTCTTGGCCCCCCGCTATTCACCTACTAACGGCTGGATTTCAGTTTCTTTTATGGAAGGACTTTTTGTTAGTGTCCGGAAGATGGGGTGTGTTGATGAGGAGGTCAGTTGGTTCTCTGGAGGTTTTAAAGTGCAAATGTGATTTTTTTAAATTGATAATTTTAGAGAGCAATTAATGCACCGTGGACAGAAGAATGGAAAGATAGAAACACAGACATTTGTTAAAACTCACAATTCCTAGGTGTTGGTGATTGTCACTGGTGAGTAGAGTGGTAGAAATGCGCTAATGTCAGCCAAATACCTACTGTATATGTGACAAACATTACACACATTTTCTCATTTTTCCTCATAATAGTCACGTTGTGGTAGGTATTACAGTGTTTTTAAAAAATATCTTTTTATTGATTTCAGAGAGGAAGGGAGGGGAAGGAAGAGATGGAAACATCAGTGATGAGAGAGAATCATTGACCAGCTGCCTCCTGCATGCCCTTTATTAGGGATCAAGCCTGGAATCCAGTCATATACCCCAACCGGGAATCAAACCATGACCTCCTGGTTCATGGGCTCAACCACTGAGCCACACCAACCAAGCTTTGGTAGGTATTATTATCCCTAATGGGGAAAGTGAGATTATGAAGAAGTTACTTTTCTAAGATCACACATTAAGTGACAGAGCCCGAGCTAAGATCTGAGCTATTGGCTTCAGAGCCACGGTGCTCCTTTCCCCCCTACCCCCCAAACCTCCAATTGCTGAGGGTCCTGGCAGCAGGCAGTAGAGGGTGCGGCTGTCATCACTGTCTCCCAAGGGAGCAAGCAGCTTCTCTCCCGCTCTTGCTCTATGGGCCTCCATCTCCCTCCACCCAAGGCCTCACCATTCATATCTTCAGCCGCCATTTGAAAGGGAGAAGTATGCTCAACTTCAAATCAATTTTGGCTAAAACGGAAGAGCTTCCAAGTACATGCCACCGGGGGATCACTTAATGCCGTCACTTTGATTTTTATTGCAAATGCTTAGGGATAAACACAGCCGTAAATATGCTATTCTGTTTACCAATTTAAATATCCTCTGCAAGCTCAATTAGGTCCTGCCACCTCCACACAAACACTGCTCCTTGTATGCAGGGCGGGGTGGTTTGATGCTCTGCCCCCAACAACCTGTTCCTCCCAACGGCAGCTGTGCTGGCTGGGGGCTGGGGGAGCTCCTCGCACAGAGGGCAGAGTCGGAGAAGTGGCTCTTGAAGGGACTGCTGAGAGCGTTGCTGTAGCAAAGAGTCTGGCTCCTCTTTTGATGCTTGGCTGCTGACTGCCTTTTAAAATCCACTTCCCATCTCCTCCTGTTCCATCTGGGCAGGTGCTGAGAAAGTCTGGGCACTCAAGCCCAGGCAATCACCGAGAAACCCCACCCAGCCGTCCCTCAGTGCTCCCTTTCGAGCCATTTCCGGCCTCTGGGGAGCCCATCCTCCCCTTCCCAGAAAGGATCATTCTGTGAGCAGTAGAACTTTCCATATCCTCTCGGCATGTGTCTGTATGGCATCCTCATTCTTGACACTTGGAGCCAAATTTTGGGTAGCGGTGGTCCATTCTGCTTCTGTGGGGTGGTCACAGCAGTGGGCAAGGGGAAGACTGAGCAGGAGATGACCTAGGTTTCTGGGTTCCTGCCTGTTTCTGCCAGCCACTGAACAGATATGCATAGGGCAAGGCCAGGCAAATGCCCCTGTTTTATCTACAGGCTTTGGTGCCAAACCCCTGTGTGTTGCTTGGGCCACATGTCTGTGCCACCATGGACAGCTACAGCTCCTGTGCCTGAGCTGGAGGCAGTGGGAGCTCCTAAACCTCTTCCTCCCTTAATATGGCTACTAAGTTTATACTCAGATATCATCTGTCACCATCAGGACAGTGAGAACGTTATCCAGCAAGAAGTAGCTTCATATGATATTTATCCCCTGAATGTTTTGGATGCTGAAACTCAGACACAAGCATCTTCTGATACCACTTTACCTATCTGGACTCTTGGAAATGAAAGGGTGTTTAAAAAGTAAGAGAAATGAATGGAGGTCCTTAAGCAGGAGCTCAGTACTGACCTTTCAAAACTGTCTAGTCTTCTGAGTTGAGGGGACTAGAACTCTAGGCTAGTGTTTTGTTGATGATGATGATGATGTTCTGTCTTAAGAATTTTAATGTTTTAGTCCAATCTGACAGCCCTACCTTTTAATTGGTGTCTTTACACTCCTTACATTTGTGAGATTATTGGTATCATTGGAATTAAGTTCGCCCTCAAACTAATTGTTTTCTATTTGATTCATTTGTTCTTGTCCCTCCCTGTCATTATTTTTTTATCTTTACTGCCTTTTTTATTCATGGCATATTTTTATGATTTTATTTACTGTGATTTTGTCTTGAATTCCTGTTTGATGGCTAGAACATTAGCTTGAACTACTGGTTCCTTCTACAAACTGTCAACAAGTCTGAGAGAAAGACCAACTTCTGTTGGAACTGGTATTTGGTGGATAGTGATTCATAGCATCTATTTGGAAACGTGACCTTGGCTCTTCCTGCCTATTTCCTGCTTTCTCCACATCCACGTGGCCTCCCAGTCTGCAGGAACCAAAGGCAGCTGGCGTGGGGAATTGCCCGTGTCTTTGAGAACTGCAGCCGGGCCTCCCTGTTTCCCTGGCTGCAGCTCTGCGCGGGCTGTTGATTTCCTCCCAGGGAATTGCCCGAATCTCACGGCAATGCTTGAGGAGTCACCTAACAGGAGGACAGAAACACAAAATATATTCTCCGTGTCCCTGGAGTCAGATTTCCCGTTAATGCTTGTCAGCCCAAGTGGTTTCAGTTAATTTGCATGTACTTATTGAGCATCTAATGTGTATCAATCACCTCACCTTTCCTCTCCTGAGTGGATCCTCTCCTGACTCTTATTCCTTAATTTACATTCCAAGAACCTTTCTTCTCCAATATTCCCTTGGGTTTCTGACTCCTTATTCTGTTTTATTGCTGAACCTTCTCAAAGAGCCATCAACTGTTACTCACCCTTTTTCTTGAACCTTTCACTAGCTCCTTACCTCTGTACCATCTATTTTTTGCTTTCCCCATGATATAGTTTGGTTCTCTGAATTTCCCTGTATCTTTACAATAAAAGCCTCTCTTTTTCAATTAGTTGAACTGACTTTCAGTTTCTTCTAACTAAACAATTTTGAATGCATTCTCATTTCCTTGGGTCACCTCTCTGACCCCCTACTCTGTATACTCTGACTCATGTTTTTTTCTTCAATCATCCAAGGAGATAGGGATTTATCTGGCACAGACCAAGGGGACCTAGAATACCCACATCTTGTCTTGCCAGCAAACTTGTTCTAGCATCCTGCTTCTCTTGACCTTGACTGGTTCACCTTTGGTTGGCCTACTTTCTCTAGTCAACTCCCCTCACCCCATGACTGGTTTCTCCTCCACCCCACCATTCCTCAGACAGTTTCTGGTTCCCAGTACTTCCTCTTCCCCAGACATGGTCTCTAGTGCCTCCCAGGACTCTGAACTCATTCTGTGCTGTGGAGCCTCCAGCTGTCTGATCAACCCTATCTTCTCTCTCTCTCTCTCACAATAATGCCTTCAACTATATTAAGTAAAACATATATAACCACAAATGAAATACATTATTTTGAAAAACGGGTATAAAATCATACAAACAAATTTTGATAGAGTAATATATGTGCTTTTTAGTCAATGTGTTAAATTATAGGATCTAGTGGTGAATATGATGACTTCTATTAAGTTGAAGTCGTGATGAATACAAATGACTCTCTGAAATAATATGTGCAATTTTTACTGATGAGTCAAAGGCACTGCATAGGCTGCTGTGGTTTGTTGTCTACATTTATAATGAAAGAAAATGCTAAATTTAGCTAAAATTTTGTAAAAAGTCGATGCAAATTCATGAACTCCCTGAGTGTTATGCATGAACCCCTTGGCCATTGTAGATTTCAGGTCAAGAAATTTTGCCCCAGATGTCTCCATGGTTTGGAATGCTTTGTATAGCTAGTACCTACATTTATAACTCCCGACCAGAATGTCCACTTGGATAGCTGATAGACACCTATAAAACAACACATGTCAGAAAATGAATTTTTGAAATTATTCCCCCAAACAATTTCTCCTCATTTTTCTTATCTCAATAAATGTCCCTCTAACCCTCATTAGTGATGGAGCCAAACCCATGGAATTCATTCTCTACACTTCCTTCTTTTCCACCTTTACCTCAAATTTAGAAATTATTCTGTCATGAGTTTATTCATCAAACATTTACTCTGAATATACTATATGCCAACCACTGTTATATGCCAACTGCTGTTGTAGGAGTTGGGAGTTCAGCAATGTGTTAAGACCAGTCCTTGCTCTTGTGGACTCATGAGACATTGTTATGATACATTGACAATAAGTAAGAAAATTTGTGATGTTAGATACCAATAAATGCCTCTAAAATATTATACCTCCCCAATATTTCCCCAGTCTTCTGCTTCTTTCTATATCCACTGCCACTCTTTTCGTCTAAACCACTTTAGACTCTTGCTAGTAATAGTCTTCAAACTGTAGACTCTATAGCCCAACTTGTTCTTCTTCAATCTTTCCTCCATGGAACAGCCAACAAGAGGGAAGACTATGTCCTTCCACTGCTGAAACCTGTCGGTGACTTCCCACCACACTTAGAATAAACCCAGACTCCTTACCTGGAGGGTTTTGTGTGACTAGGCTCTGTCCACCCACTGCCTTCCTCACCCGTCAGTCCCCAGCCTCTTCTGTGGGACCCTGCTGGCCTTGAGGTTCATTGTTGGCCTCTGTTCCCTGCTTCAGGACTTTTGTCTACCTCTAAGCCTTCCTGAATCCTAATCATCCTTCATATCTTCACCTGCTTCATCTTTCTCCAAAATGCCACCTCCATGGAGAGCCTTCTCCTCACTTCTCATTCTGAATCATGACCCCCTCTCATTCTCCCTCACAGCAACTTCTTTTTATAGAGAGCTACTAATTATCATTCTTATTTTATATAATAGTCAAGTGTCTGTTTAATATCTGTTTTTCCCCATGCTGCAAGATCCAGGAAGGCACAGCTCCCAGCAGGTTGTTGGTGTGTAACAAAGGTGGAGCTGTTAAATGAGTTATGAGCGACTGCGACTTCATCTCTGACATCTGTCCCCAAACTCATCTCGTATTCTAGGCTCACACTTCCTCTTTTATGCATAGGCATATTAAAACCTCTCTCTGTACTTAAATTATTCCAGACCTAATCAGACACTTCTATTCTCAAATTCATTCATCCATCCACTCACTTAACCATTATTTATTGAGCACCTTCTAATTACAAGGCACCATGCCAGGCAGCATATAAGATTAAAAGATGAATGCGATGTGGTCCCTGTCCTCAAGACATTTACAACCTAGAAGATTTAACAAGTTACCTGATAGTTGTAGTGGGGAAATGGGTGCTGGGGACCATGATTGGCAGAGTCAGTCCTGACAGGGGTGCAGAAGGGATATTTTCAACCAGAGATTTCAGGGAAACTGTCACCAAGAAGCAGGCATCTGAGCTGGATCTAGAAGGGTGGGAGGGGGTTTAGATAGCAGAGGTGGGAGAGGAGGCATCTGGGATGAAGAAACACAGTAAATAATGTGTAGAAGTAGGAGTGTGGTGGGTCCCTGAGTGGCCCACAGCCTGGGCTGCCTGTAGGGGCACCATGGAAAGCAAGGAATGAATCTGTGACATTAGTTCTTTATTTGCTCCCTCCTGTAGGGCAGTGAGATTGTTGGATAGGGGAATAAAGTAGGAGTTAGGAGGGAGCATTGGAATGACCTAGCTGCTTGTATACCTATAATTAGGATGATTTTCCTTATTCAACTAAGATAAACAAACAATGGACAAGAAGGATTCAGGGAAGAGAGAGATCTGTGGTTCAAGTGGATGAGGAAGCCACTGTAGAGGAAGGGTAATGTCTCTTTGCCTGCAACCTGGGACACTGACTTACTGACAAGAAAGGAGTCAAAGTTATAACAGCCACTCTTACCCCTGGAGTTAGGCCACCGACTCCACACCTGGGCTGGATTAATCTGCTCAGGCTGCCACACAGAATGCCCCACACTGCGTGGTTTAAACAACTGAAATTTATTTCTCTCACGTTATTTACTATGTTATTTCTCACAGTTCTGAAGGCTGGGAAGTTCAAGGTCAAGGTGCCAGTTGATTTTGTTCCCTGTGATCATCCTGGCTTGCAGACAGCACCTTCTTGCTGTGTCCTCACATGGCCTTCTCTTGGTTGCTTATGAAGAGATCTCGCTCTCTCTTCCTTAAAGGCCACCAACCCTATTAGATCAGGACCCCACTCTATGACCTTATTTAACTTTAAATACCTCTTAAAAGCCCTCATTCCAAATGCAGTCACATTGGGGATTAGGGCTTCAACGTAAGAATGTTGGGGGTCCATAATTCAGTCCCTAGGGGAGAAGTGGGGGAGGGAGCAAATCAGCCTCCGGATCCTTTAGAATCAAAGGTCATGAGACTTCTCCTCCAGTGATTTTCAAATTGTGTTTCAAGGAGCATTAGGCCTTCTCAGTAGCACCTTTCAGGGATTCTGCTCAAGGGACAAAATACTCTCTTTTACCTCTTTTCTATATTAGAAAAGAGGTAAAAAGGGCTATGCTAAGAGTCCCTTAAAAAATTTGGAACTCCCAGACCTAGTTAGATGACTTCATTTTTCCAGGGAAAGAGAAGGTCCTGAGATGGAGAAAGATGAAGAGACTTGCTCACAGTCACACAGCAAAGGAGGGACAAATCCCAGTAGTCAATGAGCAGAACTGAATCCTCCTCACAGCGTTCCTCCTCCTCATTCCTCTTAGATTCCTGCAGGTCTAGAGGAGAGGCCATAGACATTCCCATTGTGGGCAGGATTAATGGGGGGCTCTCCTGCATGACTAATGAAGTGGCTGCTTCCTGAAGATACAGCTGGAAGGGGACCCAGCTCCCTGGACTCAGCAGGGCACTGGCCTCCTATCTCTTTTTCCTACCCCATTTGGTCTGCATAGACTTGCATGATAATTTTTTCCCATATAGTGTGCCCAGAAACTGATGCCAGAGCTACCTAGGTGAAGCCCTAAGACCCTGTTCATCAGCCCCTAGAGGAGGTGAGGAGGTACATGATTTCCCTGGAAGATGGGAAAGAGGGGTCCTGGCGACGTAGAGAGGGCTCATGAGCTGAGGTTTTTCAGATCAGCTCTAGCACATAAAGGAGCCGAAGACAGACAAAGAAGACGGACCCAAGATGTTGGGACCGAAAAAAAGCCTTCTGGGGTTCCTTCTGGGTTCAGAATGCCCAGCATTGGGTCCTCAAAGTTATTTTTTGCAGAAAAAGAATTGGCTTTTAAAAATGCTATTTCCCTTATGGCTAAAGGGGAGTACGAGAGCGGCAGAGAGCCCCTGCGTGGTCCCCCTGGTATCCCTGGGGGAAGGGCTCCTTCACTTCCTGAGTCTGTGGTGACGTATGCGCCAAGGCTTCTCACTGCTGCTCTCAGATACAGGCCATCTCGTTGGCTACACATTCCCCTTGATCCATCTCCCTTTCATCATTCACTCATTATCCTTCAGGGCGCAGCTTAAGTATTTGCCTTCTCTTCAGAGAAGCATTGCCTGACCACCCTACTTCCCCCGTTATTATTCTCAACATGGCACCTTTCTTTTCCTTCAGAGCACTTACCCCATATAATTACATATTTATATGTTTGAAGGTTGCCTCTCCCAGATCCTAAGTACTTGATAAACGTCCTGGTGTTACCAGTACGGGATCAGCAGCTGGCATGTTAGAGGCACTCGGTGACTGTGTGCTGAGCGAAGGACTGGTTTGTTTCCACTTATGTGGGAGTTTTAATGTTTTCCCTTGTTTTGTTGAGGGTTAACTCTCTGCATTCAATAATCTTGGTGGCTGTGGATTTCCAGCCCAGAGCCAAGGAAGTGAAGGGGTTTGAGAAATTGTTGCTGTCTGTAGTTGGCCAATGAAAGATCAGATCTTGGAATGGGGCCTCCTGTGACAGATTCATTCATTTAATCTTTCAGCACAAGTAATACAGCATTTGACCCATCGACATGTGTTGAAAAGATTAAATGAATGAATCTGTCACAGGAGGCCCCATTCCAAGATCTGATCTTTCATTGGCCAACTACAGATCATATTCCAAGATGTGATCTTTCAAGTGTAAGGGACACAGCATGAACCAGATAACCTGGTCTCGGCCCTTTTGGAGCAGATAGAAAAACATTAACAGGAATCAGCCAGGTCATTGAGAACATGAGTAGGGTGAGCTGGAGTATTAGTGACCTAGGTCACACTGAAAAGGTGCCCAAATGGCTGCCCTATGCCAGGACCCTGAGTGAGAGAGTGTACTGGCCATACACAGCACAGGCAGAAGGAACAGAGATGACAAGAGTCTGAAGTTGGGAATGAGCTTGGCCTGGTGGAGGGACAGAAAGGACATGGGAGTGACCAGAGTAGAGGAAGCAGGGGAGTGCTTGGCTGGAGAGGAGAATGGCCACAGGGAGACCCCAAACCATGGTAACCAGTTTGGCTTTTATCCTAAGACCAATTGCAAGACAGTGGAAGATTTTAAGCAGGAGAGTGACATGGTTTGGTTTATGTTTTAGAAAGGTTGCTTTTGGAGATTGGATTAGAGGAGGACTATAGAAGCAAAGAGACAAGCGTGTCTATTGCAGTCGTCAAAGAAGAGTTAGGGGCGTGACCTTGGGTGGTGGCAGTGGGAATGAAGAGATGTGGGCACTTGAGATTTATTTGGAGATAGAACTGACAGGTCTCAGTGATGGATTGAATGTGGAGAGTGAGGGAGAGGGAGAAATTGAGGATGACTCTAGTGTGACAAATGGCCCTTTCCTTGAAGTCATGCATCTTTTCAATTTGCTACTGACTTGACCCACCCTGCTCTCCATCATTCTAAACCATTAAGGCTCCCTGCTCCTTCCCTGGCATCACTTAGGTCCCACATTTAGCATCTTAATTCAATAATGTACAGTCTACATGGCTCATAGCTCGATCTTCACAGCTCGTCGAGCCTTTTTAAATGGTCTGCAGCACACATGAATTAAACACGGGGGGCAAGGTGAAAGACATCCCCACTTTCTCAGCCAAGTGTTCTGAGCCGAACTGAGGTTGGGTTACGACTGCCAGGTAGTGCCGTTGGCCACCGTCTCAGTGCGTGTTTTCAGGAAAGATGGAAAAAGTCAAATGTCTCATGGGGAGAAGGCTATGGGGAAATGAAGGAGGGAGAGAAAGACAAAGTCTGAATCACCATGGACTGCCAGTCAAGCACCATGATCAACTTGAGATACCAGGCTGGATGAGGGGGTTGGGGGTTTTTAAACCAGACTGTATCTGTGTGGAGACACAGAGCCGAAGGGAAGGGAGAGAGGGGGAACTGAGTGGGGACACATGAGATGAGCCATGAGAATAACAGCTGCCACCATTTACTGAATTCCTCCTATATGTCATGGCTCCTGCCAAACCCTTCAGGCAACATCTATTATTTAGTTCTTATAATGCCTCTATGAGGATTATCTCCATTTTACTGATGAGAAAACCGAGACTTTAAAAATGGACAAATAGCTAATAACTGATCAAGTAAGGATTTAAACCCAGATTTGTGGACTTAACTGGACTACACTGCCTGCTTCAAACTGAGCCCTAGATAGAAGGCAGAGGAGAGGGCAGGTGGAGACAGGGCGGAGCCCAAGAGAGTAAATGTACTTGATCTTGTAAAAAAAAAAGTTGACTGAAATGAAGGAGAATCTAACCTGAGGGGGGAAAAAAGAGATTATTATAAGACATGAGAGTGGATCAAATCTTATGAAATTTCTGGAGATGGATATAGTGTGTTCGCAGCCTCCCCCTCTCTGTCCCTGCTGGCTGTAGTCTCATAACTTCTGTCTTTATTGCTCTTCCTTCTCCCAGCCATGGAATGATCTGAGACGAGCCAACAGCCTCTGACTCCTCTGACTCAGACTGAGACCCACACTGGGAAAGGAGGGGGCGAGGAGGGAGTGGCGTGAACCTTGACTCCTGGGTGAAGAAAACTCACGCTAGAGGGATGACCCCAAAGGAACAGAGCTGCGCCGTCATTAGCTGAGATTTATAACGTGGCACAAACAGGCTTATGTTAGATATCCAACTTCCTGGTGCTTGCCTTAAAATATGTATGACTTAGCCTCAAGACACCACCTGGAATTCCAATGAAATTCCCCTAGTCCTCTCCCTCCCCCACGGCCCTGATCCCAGGACCCCTCCAGGAGAGACACTTTACTCCTTGAAGAAAGAGGACTAGAGTAAGTGCAGGCTCCCGTGCCTGCATCTCTGTTCGGGGCTCACTTCTCTCAGTTTTTGACCCGACTAGGTGATAAGTCATTAATTAGTCTGTTGTTTGATCATTAATACACTTGATAGTGAGGTGCCACATCCTGTCATAGAGAGCTACACACAATGAACCCGACAGACACAAAGCCTGTCCTCGAGAAGCTGGCAGAGAAGCAGGGTAGACAGGTATTGAGGAAGAAATGACAACTCCAGGGTGCCCTGCGGTACAGGAGAAATGGTGCCACTCTAACATTCTGGCTTCAGAAGACCTCAGTTTGTGCCTTTACGTAGTTCTGTGACCACTGGAAGGTCATTTTTAATCACAAGAGCCTTAGTTTTCTCATCTGCACCAAGGAACCCGTTCATTCATGCTCAAGGATGATTGTAGCTTGAGTGACAAGAGCAGGCTTCTCTGGAGATGGTGCTTGAGCTAGGATGATTGATGTGAAGGCCTGGTCACTGGAGGCTGGTGGTAGGAGTGGCTATTCCAGGTGAAAGGATGTGCCTACAAAGGCTGCGAGATGGGCATGAACTCGGCTCTGCCCTCCAAAACCCCACAGAGAGACTACTGTGCATGCTCTTGTTTGTCCTCAGCATTTTTAGATGTGGCCATTATTCTGCATCTCAAACCCTGCCTTCAAGGTACTTCCTTTATAATTAGGGAGCGAACATCTAGGCTTGTATTAGAGAAGAATACAAGATGATGGATAGCCAAGTGCCACGTGGTGAGACAGAGAGAGTGTGCTGTGAGAGGCTGGGGTGGTGGGGTAGGGAGTCCCATGTGGGAAGGGACAGGCACACCTTCTTTGTCCTGGGAGTTAGACACACCAAATGGTGACTGTGGTCTGCACCCACAGATACTGCATCCTAACTTGTAGCCCCACCTTCCTCTGTTGCCAAACCTGCCCCAGGAGCGAAAAGCTCCCAGGGTTTGGGCTCCCCGTGGAGCCACTGCCCTTGGGAAGGGCTCTGTGAGGTGTGGGGAAGCAGAGGCTGGCTCCAGAAAGGGGTGGAAGGAGAAAGAAGAATTAAGGAGGCAAAAAAGCAGCCCCATTGAGACAGGTGTTGGCTCAATGGGTTAGGCCCTCGGTGTCAGAGCCTAAGCTCTCCCTGCCCCTTGCCCTCCCCCAGATAGATGCTCAGCACTAGACACAACACATTTTGTGGAACCAGCTGTTTAATTCTGGCTTCGTGGAGTTTTGCTGTAACCTGTTTTGGGGACCATGTGGGCATTTCAAACATCCTATGCCCACAAACCAATAAATACAAATAAAAACAAATAAACTCAAAATGCATTCTCTCTGTCTCTTGCAGGTTGGAGCAGATGCCGAGGGGATGAAGGGCCCCCTCTCTGCAGCCCACCCGATTGGCTGTCCCCCAGCTCCTCCTGCAGTGGCAACCTTTCAGTCGCCCTGGCACTTCTTTAAAGGGAGGAGGCCAGAAAGCTCAGTCATATTCCTTCCAGCAGTCTATGGCCCACTCGCCTGGGGAGGAAGCAGCAGGCTCTTTCCAGTTTCAGCAAAACTGAACCTCAGTTGTAGGCGCAGTGGCTTCGTGAGGATCGTGGCCTGCCTCTTGGTGAGTGAAACTGTCCAGGATGGAGGGAGGGACAGGTTTGGGTTTGACCCACAGACTGTTCTCGGTGGAGAAAAACTCACTTCACACATGAACCAAGGTAGGAGGGAACCTTTCTGACCCAAATTAGACATAAAAACAGGCAATTCAGGTAAGAACAGATTCAGCTTTCGTGTGAAACTGTAATCAAATGACTGCTTATTTATTGGTGCTACTGCCTGGATTCAAGGTGGTGGACAAAATGACCTCTTCATCAGCCAATATGTACTTATGGTGCACATAGTGTTTGCCAAGAACTCGCCATCCTATGTCTCTTCTCCCTGGAGCTGGGCTGTTCCTCTAGAACAGGATCACCAAGCCGTGGCCCCTGGGCCAGATCAGCCACATTTTGTCGATAAAGTTTTATTGGAACACAGCCATGCCCATTCCTTTACTTATGGTTTGCACTTGCTCTCACACCATGTTGCAGAGTTGCTTAGGTGACAGAGACTGCATGGCTCCCATTGATGAAAATACTTACAGAGAAAGGTTGCCACTGTGCTCTCAAGTCTCACATGCTGGCAAAGAGTGTCACTGTGAGGGGGCAGCTGGGAGAGTAGATAGGAGGGAAGAAGGGCAATGGTGTGTGTTGGATGGTACGTGGGTGCTGCATTCAGCACCCACACCCTGACATCAAACAGGCCTGGGTTTAAATCCCAGCTCTGTCTCTTCTTGGTTGTGTGTAGCTCACACCACGCCTATGAAGTGGCTCCAGCAGCGGCACTTCTCTCATGGGGCAGCCACGAGGACTGGGCTCACTCGTGTAGACACTGCCTAGTGCCTGGGCCATGCTCTGCACAGAGGGCTGTTGTTTTTATTACTAATCCCGTGGCCTAGGCCAAACACGCAGTGTGCATCCGTTCAGTTAACCCTTGCCCTGCCCCTGGGAGGCGGGCATTGTCATCTCCAGTTTGCAGGGACAGATCTGCAGCACAGACGGTGGCTTTAGGTCACAGGACTTGTGGGCGGCAAAGTGTCAGTGTGAGCCTAGTTCTGTGGGTCCCCCAGAAATGGTTGAGCAGCAGTAGGAATCACAGTGGGGGGCCAGGGAGGGGGCAAAGGAGCCAAGCCAGCCTCAGAGACGCCAGCACCAGCCCCCCTGGGGAAGGATGTGCCATTTTCTGAGTGGGTCCAGAGGAGGGGGCTCCTCAGGGTGGGGCAGAGTGCACACACTGCCATTGGAAGGAGGGGGGAATGGCCTCTGGGTAATTTCATGTGGCGAAATGGAGCCCCAGCCTGAGAACCCTGTGTTGGGGGTTGACAAGGTCTGCTTGGGGACCTGGGTTGGAAGTGCGCGATTTTTCCATTTCCTGTCAATCTCTACTTTAATTTCTACTCACAGCCTCTCTATGTGACCCTGGGACTGGACAGGAAGTGCCTGGGCTGGGAGTGGGGGGAGAGTTGAGACAGTGGTAGTGTTGAATAGTCACGTGGGTTGAGAGCGAGGGAGGAGTGGTGCCGAAGCTACCAGGTGGCGTCTTGAGGCTAAGTCATACATATTTTAAGGCAAACTCCAGAGGTGTTATTTTGTTACCTGGGTCTATTGATGTCACTTGGGCTGGATCAATATATCTTCCTGGAGAATTCAAAGAAAATCTATGTGGGGCGCACTCTGCAGGGAGAGCACGTTGGTGCCGGTGACAGCTCCGTGAGGAGAGTGTTAAGCATTCAGGACCTGATGTCTGTGCCATTGCTGGCTGGAGCTGGCCTCTGCCCACAAGCTGGGCCTCTGCCCTCAAGATGGGCCAGGTGATGTGTGGGAGCACAAAGAGGTGGGAAGCTGCCGTGCCCTCTGACACGGTGGGAGCAACATTTATTGAGCTCCTATGGTGTGACAGGCTGCATGGGAGGCTGGGGTGGAGGGGCAGGGAGTTTCCAGGCTCATGGGACACTAGGCCTGTCCTGAGGGACAAGCCCTGCTTGGTCTGTGGGTGGGCTCAGAGGGGCCTTGGCAGAGAGGGGTGTGGAGCCGACTCCTTTGCCAGCTGCGGTGGTGATGCTTTATGGGATGATGACTGCAGTTGGTGTTTCTCCCACACCAGCTCCCTTTTATCCCTGTGTCACAACACCAAGCCTGAAGGTCCTCATCTTGGTTGTTTAGTCTCACATCCCCGCCTCCCTATCCCCTTATTCCTCAGCTCCTTTCTCCTCCTCTTCTCCTCCTCCCCCTCCCCTCCCCCTTACCCTCATTCTCCTCCTCCTCCTTTTTTTTCCCCTTGCACTCACAAGTAAAAGGTCTTTATTGAGCTCATTGAAAAGGCACCTGGGAAAAAAACATGGTAGAAAACCAAGTGGACTTTCCCACATGACACGGGAACATCAGCTCTGCTTTTCTTCCCCATAGTCTGAGCTGTCCTGGTTCTGAGGCTGTGGGAGCAGGAAGGGGTGGGGAAAGGAGGAAGATGGAGGGGAAAGACAAAGACCTTTCTCAAGTAGCTGAGCTAGAGTGGTGCAGTCTCCACACCTCTGTTTGCTCTCCTTCCCATTCTTCTACTGATGTCTTCCGAGCACTGCAGAGATCATGGTCTGAAACCTGCTGGTGCGCTTTGGCGTAAGTGTGCCTGTACAGAGCTGTTGGGTCAGGGCCTTTGCAAAAGGGGATGCCACGGACTCCTTGAGCAGCATGTGGTGCACCCAGCCATCGAGTGCACACTGACAGGTCTTTCTCATATCTAGGAAAACCCTTGTACTTGTCCGGAACCACAGATCTCTGGAGAGAAAATGTGGAATGGCTGTCTGGCATCACAATCATGGGTCTTGCCTGGGAACAGCTCAAAAGGGCTTCTCCAGCCAGAGACTTTGCTCCATTCCTGATATGACATAGACTTTGTGCAGTGAAGGCTGCTCATGGTTTGCAATACAACCCCATCTAAACACAGAGCCCTGTCCTGGATGCTGTGGGTGTGCCGAGGGGGGTGCAGTCCTCACCTTGGAACAGTGGGAGGCAGGGAGTGTAGATTCAGTTAACCCAGGGCTGCCATGGGGACTGAATCCTGCCTCTGGTGGCTGAGGACAGCCGCATATTTTCTTTCTCAGCAGCTGAGGCTCCAGGAGAGATTGAGTGCTCTCTGGTTTCCAATCTTTCTCTCCCACTGTCTTTAGAGCACCAACTATCCCATGTCTGGCCTGAGGGGGGCGTTTTCTGAAGGCCCCTGCCAGCCAGATTGCATGTGCCGAGCCGCTCCCAGCACAACCAGTTAATTAGCTATTGTTTGGGAAGGCTCAAGACTCTCAGCTTCCCCACCGTAATTATCCCCCAACATTTTATTATGGAAAAATTTAAACATAAAGTTCAAACAGTTTTACACTGAACACCTGTATACCCCCTACCCCAAGGCTATCATGAGCACTACGCTATACTTGTCCTATCACATAATCATCGATTTGTCCATTCTTCTAGCCATCTACCAAACCACCACAGACCACAGACCAAGGGAATCAGAAACTGAGTGATTCTGGTGCTTGATCAAATTTAAGAACCACTCAAACTTCTGGATGCATTTCAAGATCAAATTGAAGATATTGGTACACTTCCCCTAAATATTTCATTCAATAATACTTCTTGAACACTTACTTACCAGAGGCAAAGCACTGTATTCTAAATGCTAGGGACACGGTCTTTCACAACCTGACAGACTCAAGATAGCTGTTGTTAAGGGAGGGAGAAAGGGAGAGGCATACCAATAAGAAGGCAAGAGAGTTGAAAACTTTTTCATTTGACTATTGGCACATGCAACTGCCTCGCTCTGCCTAGAAGCAAATAGAACAAAGGCCCATTCGGTTTTTGAGGGAATGGAACTATTAAGAGATTTGGTGATGTTTGCCCAGTGGGATTTAGGAATTTGTTACAGACTAGGAACTGCTGAGTGTCTTTCATTCCTCTTCCTTTTCACTGGGAGGGACCACTGTGGTTGCATTGTCCTTGTTCTCTCACTATGTATATAGCACAATGGCTGCTCTCCGTGGTGCTGAAACCAGAACCTATCAGTCTCTGCCAAGACTGACCCAGCACAAAGCTACCCTAACTGTTGGGTAGGCATTTGAGGCCCCCAGGCAGAATGTTAGAAATGACCTTCTTGGCTTTTCAAAAAAAGTACAATGCTCTCTAGATTCCATCCCTACAAAGAAGGAAAAGGAGAGAGAGGGAACTAGAGAGCGAGAGCCTCAAAGCGAGCATCATTGTACTCACACTGAAGCAGGCAAACAATTCGACCTAAGTAAGTAGGATTATCTGAGTCACTGAGTGGCGGTCCCTGTAAATTTAAAGGGTTTAGCTGAATTGATTTTGATATGTAAGTGAAATGATTTGTGACACTTCAGAGCAGTGATTCTAAAGTGTGGTCCCTGGATTAGCAGCAGCAGCAACTCCTGGGGACCGATTATAAACGCAAGTTCTCATTTCCCATCCCAGACCCACTGAGCTGAGTCAGAAACCCTAGAAGGGGTCCCTCAAATCTGGGTTTTAACAAAGCCTACTGGGGATTCTGGTTTCTAACAGTTAAGAACCTTTTAATCTCGAGCAGTGGTTCTCAATACTGACTGCATACTTGAATCCCCTGGAGCTTTGTAAAATAGTGAGGTCAGGTCCTACCCCCAAAAAACTGAATCAATTTGTGGGAATGATGTTCAAGCTTTAGTGGGTTTTAAAACTTCTACAGATGATTCTAATGTATGGCCAGTATTGAATTGCAGCCTATAGAGAACATATAGAACTATTTGCTGATTAATGGGGAGCTACAAGTCCCAACAATATAACCTTAGTTATCAGCCTTGGGCATCTGGACCCTGAAGCCTTTCCTGGGATTCTTTTAAGACCCATCAGAGCTGTACAAAGACATCCCGCTGATATGAACTAGGAGGTTACTGAGGACATTTGCATGGATCATAAGGCGCACTTTGTGGCATTGTTTAGATCAACACCAATATATCACCACACTCCAATGGGGCCTGGCAGTTTGTTGTTTCTCCAATTCCCCCCCCCCCCCCCCCTCCGCCTGCCTTGATTCTAATTCTGGATGGACAGAGAGACACAGTCATGGGGAATAGAAATTATAAAAACAAGATGTAGAAACGTTTCTAAGCCATGTGGAGGAATGAGAATGGGGAGCTCCCAGCATGTCACCTCGCTACATCTCTTATGGTCTGGTTGGATTTGCAGTGGGATGGGCTAGAAGGAAAAAAGATGATACCTACACCTGTGCTTTGTATATTGTAAAGCATCATAGAAATTGAAGGTCGTGGTATAACTTTTTTTTTCTAGAGAGTGCAGGTGGGCACTCTCTAGTGTGGTCTGATTCCAGAGGAATATGAATGTCACAGGTTGAATGACACCTCTTAGCAGCATTTTGCTAAATTAGAGTCCCTGGGAGCTGTGGACCCAGTTGAAAGTTTAATATTTGAGGACATCCAGGGCTTCATTGCCTGGCTTTTTCTCTGGGTTTTATAAAATGACCCAGATCTGAGGTCTTTTAAGATCCCCTCAGATAACATCTGTTTTAAGGATATCAGAAAATGGTATTTTAGAAGGAATTAGGACAGGTTGGGGCCATTTGTGGGGAGCAGTACAGCTACCATGCCTTTCATCTGTCTCATTTGTTTTTCATTTAAGTCTCAAAGACACTTTTAATAAATGTTTTAGAAACGGGATGTTATTTAAAGGAGTTGAAATTTCAATCAATGCACGGGTGGTGTTGGAAAAATTGGTTCCTAAGTTCATTGCATTTCACTTTGAAAAGCTATTTGAGAGACATTGAAAACTGCTCCCTTCTAAAGTTTCTTTTAGAGCCTTCATGCCTTTTCCCTGCATTATTTACCATGATTAGCACCAAAAATAGCACTACCCTGGCAAATATAGGCCATGGGGTGGGAGCTGGGGTTGGGAAGGTGATTACCCAGCCCATCACAGAAGCTAAGCCTGAGCCAAACAGAAAAGTTCAGCTTCTTCGGGCATCATGCAAATTGGAAGAGATTTCAGATCATTTAATCTCACAGGCTTTGGATCACTCCAGCAGAGATGAGAGACTAGTTTGGCAGTGCCATCTTCTCTGTCCTACTACAGGCTGTAGTGGAGGGAGAAGGTGGTAGAGAGCATGGAGCTCATATCCAAGGCAGTTCTTGACATCATTGTGAAAAAGAATTCTGTCCCTGCCATCCTGGTCCTTATCCCAGGGACTAAGAGAGGGCAAGCATGCTGGCTAGGATGAGCAGTCCTTCTCAGGTCTGTTTAAGTGACAACCCTACCCTCCCATGAACCTCAACATGGTGGCCTCACCCTCGCCAGGTCCCGCCCCTCTCACCCTAAATACCTCCTGTTTTACACACTAGCATTTCTTCCCTACTTTGTCACCAGAAAAACCATCTGATAAACAAATTCACGCCAGGGTGTTGGTAGTATACTGAGTTATTCACTGTCAGGAATATATGTATGTTCAAAGAGAATTCCTGGAAAGGCAATATTTGACCCACAGAAGCATCCATTTCAACCTTGGCCATCTCTTTCCCTTCTCTTAACTCTAGAGCACTCCTTGTGTGTATCCTCTACTAGGCACTTGGAATATTCTCAATGTAATTGCAGGCTCCTTCAGGGTCTGATAATTCTGAATCTCCCTCTCCCCCCACTTCTACTTTGTCTTGTATCAAGTGGGAACTCATTGATGTGCTGATTAACTGAGAGTTTGGGGGTGAAAACTTAGATATCAGTGGGGGATAGATTTCAGGCTGGGGTTCTTTCTTGAGCTAAGACAACATAGGAATAACTACCACACAGAATAGAAAGTGGAAGTCGTAGGAGATGTGCTGTGGGAGGAAAAGGAGACCATCTCCATATTGGGGAATCAGAGAATGTTTTGTGTGGGACTTTGAGCTTAGTCTTAAAGAACGGGTCAAATTCGATCTGCAGAGATGAGAGGATGGGCATTCCAGGCAGATGGAACAGCACAAACGGAGGCTTGGAGGCAAGAAATCACAGGGCATTCCATGGTGGCTGCACCTGTTTGCAATCCCACCAAGAGTGTACAAGGGTTCCCATTCTGTACATTCTTGCCAGTACTTCTTACCCTTTTATTTTATAAGAGCTATCCTGACAGGTGTGAGGTAATATCTGCTAGGTCATCATGGTTTTGATTTGCATTTCCCTGATGATAAGTGATGTTGGACACCTTTCTTATATACCTGCTGGGCATTTGTATGTCTTCTTGACCTTGACCTCTCAGCCTGAGTTGAACAGTTGATTGAGACTGCTATTGGAAAGTTTCCAGCCCTGGGGTCCTTAGGCATTGTTTGGTGGGGAGGGTCATAAGAGGCTGTTGTTGAGAGAAGGCTTTTGTCCCCCTGATGTAACAATGCAGAATGGCTGGATGAAGGGAGAGGGGCCTGTTTTAGGACCATGAGTGAGTGCTCATCAGAATGTGATGGGTGTGTGCACATACCCTTGCACCCTTGAGCTCCTAGAACAAGAAGGAAAAAAGAGAGGATGAACCATATAAGCCTATTTCTCTTCCTGAGACAAAGCCTTCAGAGGAAGCCCCCGAGGGAAGAAGCCTAATATAGTTGGAGCAGGTCACCTTCTTCCCACTTTCCTGTCCTCTGTCCCTTACCCGTCTGACACATCTGAAAAGGCTCTGGCCACACTGATGCCTGTCTGGAATTCGGGAATGCCTGAACCAGATCAACATCAGGCTCCTAGAGGGCAATATGGCCCCAAGCAGCTGGAGGGGAAGACTGAACAAACAAGGGCAGGGAGCACAGCACACCATTAGTTAACTCTCCAGAACACCACGAAACCTTAATGCCCTTAATGCTCAGGTCATTCAGCCTCCTGCCCTGGATGCATGCTCCACAATCACAGGCACTCCTGTTCATTATTGGTTCCTCAACCATTTGGTCCCCAGCCAGGTACCTTGGGGGATGTTGCATGGGCTACATGCTGAGCCCCCTATCCCCAGACCACCTCTGCACCTCCCTTCCTGATGCCATCTCAGCTTTGCTCCCGGGGACACGATCTAGGTTCTAATAATCTCCATCTCTCTCTAAATACCACGTGCAATATTTTGCCCATATGTCTTACATACTTGTTTGTTGAACAAGTAAACAAGGAAATTGATGAAGGATGTGCAAGGTAAGACCTTTATCTTTAAGGAGTTTACAGTCTTTTAAGGGAGAAAATACTTCCAATGTGATTCCAATGTTATGTTTGTTCTGATGAAATATCTCCATTATAGTGCAGAAATGGAGCACATTTCATATGAGTATGTACATTATCACAGGAGAGAAGAAACTCAGCTTTAGATTCAACCAATTATTGAGTATCTGCTTTGCGGCCAGTTGTGTTCTAGGCTTCTGAATTACTGCTGCATTTCAATGCGACGATAATTTTCTTATTCAGAATGCAGTATAGTTTAATGTTGATAGTAGATATTGCTGACTAAGTTGCTCTGTGCCGGGCATTATGCTAAACTCTGTGTATAAATGGTCTCATTTAATCCCCACAACAAGCCTGTAACTAGGGAATTATTTCTCTATTTCATCAGTGAGGAAACAAGCCAAGGGAGAGCAAATCACGTGTCCAAGAGACACAGTCTTAGATACTGGCCATCTTGGGGTTTGCACCCCATCTGTTTGACATCAATAGCCGGACTTTTAACACTTTGGCTGGGATGCATATGGGCCCTGCGGCCATGTCTACAACTGAGTCCTGGCCCATCGCTTTCTAGTACGTGACCTTTGGAACCTCATGCCCTCGAGCTTCAGTTCCCCGGTTTGTCAGACAGCGATGGTAACCTCCACCTGGAAAGGCTGAATGAGGTAAGTAAGGATGGGAAGAGGCACGTGTATACACATGCAGGTCACATAGTAGGTGTCGATGCATCTCAGTTCTCTTCTTTTTTAAAAATAAGATAACTTTAAAAATGGACCAGCAAATCAGCACTTGTCCTTGGAACCTGCCCTATTGGGTCTCCCTTCCCTGCCCTTGGCCAAATTTTATAGCTTTCGAGGCACTTTCAGATATTAGAAGTTTTATTTTCAGGTATTAAAAAAGACCAGGTGGATCTAAATCAATACTTTCATTTCACATCCAATTTCAACTTTTCTCTTTCTTCCCAACTCTGCCCTCCTCATGCTTGGAAACCAGCGGTGGGGTGGGAGTGGTCATTCATTTCATTAAGCTCAGAGCCATACCCAGTGTCCTGAATGTTTATTAGGTGGTACAGTTCCAGGGGTGGAGAAACAAGAAAAATGGGAGTCGGGCAGGGAAGGGGGGCCAACGCAAAAATGTTCCTGTGCTCAGCACCCCCTGGTTGAAGAGCAACTGATTCCTCAGCCTTACAGGACTGACTTCCCAATGTGAGGGGGAGCGCCTCAGAACAGTGTGTCCGAGGGAGGAAAGGAGGGAGGGAGGGAAGGAAGGAGAGAGGAGAGTTCATCCACCATCTCTTACTTCCTTGGGCCAAAGGTTCTGAGTTGCATATGATGGGGCTGAGCTCCGGGCGCAGCGTGCATGGGCTGCAGATAGACGTGAGAGGAGGTACAGCTGGATCATGCCATGTGAACTTGTGTGGATGCCATGCACGGCAGGTCATGCACATTGGATGGTGAGGAGCAAGGGGCGAAAAGGCAAGACCTGGATGCCTGGGAGGCACTTGACACAGGTGGGAATCAGCTTGCCTCTCATTAGCTTCTGTGCCGCGCTGCTCTGCTAAATCCGTTATCTCTTTCCCATGTGCTTCCCAGTTACAAAAATCATGTTCGTATTTTTCACTGGCTGTGATCTCTACTTCCATGCTTTTATCCATGTGGATTTACATTTATAAGAAATACTTTTCAGTCCTTTCGGAAATGTTGAGCTTTGAGAAGAACTAGATCTAAGCCCCTGTGTTTGTCATGAAGCCATGTCCACAGCCACCAGTGTGGAACGATTTCTATGCCTACTCCCCGCACCCCATCCTCTTTCTGATACTTAAAGCTCCATAATTATTTCCTTTCATCCCTGGATTGAAAGCAGTCCCTGTGGTCTGTGAGTGATGGGACCCATCGTTGAGCGTTCTTGGTCACATACCCCACTAGAAAGGGAGGCTGGCTTTCAGGTGAGGGATGGGGACTCTAGAAGGGCTTTTGGAGACAGTGGAACTCGGGGCCACATGATTTCCACAGAGGAAAGTGGAAGGTGGAGTATTATAGGATGTTATTGGAGAGGTTGCTTGTGCAGGGCCCTGAGTGCCAGCTTAGTGGGGACTTTGTTCTGAATGCACGAGTGTTTGAGCAGAGAACAATCCAATGCTACCAGTGCTGTGGCAGGACTAACCCGGTAGCTATGGGCCGGAAGGCGAGACCAACCTGGTAGCCACGGGCTGGGATGTGAGAGGAGGAAGATCTAGAGGCTGCAAATGCCTAGAGCCATGGTCGGCAAACTGCGGCTCTCAAGCCACATACGGCTCTTTGGCCCCTTGAGTGTGGCTCTTACACAAAAGACCATGGCCTGGGCGAGTCTATTTTGAAGAAATGGCATTAGAAGAAGTTCAAGTTTAAAAAATTGGGCTCTCAAAAGAAATTTCAATCGTTGTCCTATTGACATTTGGCTCTGTTGATGAATGAGTTTGCTGACCACTGGTCTAAAGCAATGCAGTAGGGGGGTCGGGGGTGTGTGGTGATGGACCTGAGAGATGCCACAGAGGATTTAAAGGTTTGCTGAGCAGTGCGGAGGCCTGAGGCTCAGTTCACACAGACTCCCTTCACAGGGACAGCTACCTGCCGCCCTTCGAGAGTCATTGCAGGGTTACCTACTCCAGGAACCTTTGCTGCCATCCCTTCTCTTCTGCACTGTCCCTGGGCTGGGACCCACCATAACACTTCTCATGAGGCGAGTGTTGAACTGTTTGAAAGCTCTTGTGCCCAGTGCCTCCACTTTCCTCATCTGTGGTCCCCAGATGAATTGATGAGTGACTAAGTCTAGGGGCACCCTATTTTTTAAAAAACATATGTATTGATTTTTTACAGAAAGGAAGGGAGAGGGAGAGAGACATCAATCAGCTGCATCCTGCACGCCCCCTACTGGGGATGTGTCTCAAACCAAGGTACATGTCCTTGACCGGAATCGAACCTGGGACCTTTCAGTCCGCAGGCTGATACTCTATCCACTGAGCCAAACCAGTTTTGGCTAGGAGCACCCTATTTAAATGAGTTTGCTGACCCTCTCTGGCAGCGCCCAGCAGCCCACGAGGAGGAGCACAGGAGGCCGTTGGAGGGGTTAGACCAAGGTCAGGAGCTGGCCTGGTCCTGAGAAGATCAGGCCTCAGGAGGTCTAGGGGGTTCAAGGGGCAGTGTCAGAACAGGTTTATAGTGCTCAGCTCCATCTCGAGGTGCTTCCCATGGACGGAGGACAGTGTAATTATCAGTAGAGTTCATTGGTCACAAGGGAGTGTTTTCTTCCTGTGTCCTGAACCGCTTGATAGCCTGAGACAGGGAGGAGCTGTGTTATTACACTGTTTACAGGTGAGTCTGCGGAGACGAAGGCCACACAGGGGTACTGACCATCAGAGTCTGAACTTGTGCCTCAGCTGCTCATTCAGGGACATGTCTGACCCCCACACACTCAGGTGATCACACATGCCTGCACTCGCATAGTGCACACAGACACTGCTGGAGGCTGGGGCCATTTATTTCCCGTGGGTCTCCCACAAACCCGGCCTCTCAGGCTGTCAGACCATGTGCGCCGCCCGAGAAGGAGGGAGGAGACAGAGGCTCTCCTTGGCAGCTCCCTTCACAGGAAATATGAGGTGAAACGGAGTGAAATAAAAGCAGGAATGAGGTGATGGGCTTTTCTTTCTGACAGAGATGTTTGAAAGCCACTGGTCCAGTGGTCGGCAAACTGCAGCTCGCGAGCCACATGCGGCTCATGAGCCACAGTGTGCCGCTCTGTTGACTAATGAGTTTGCCGACCACTGAACTAGACTCTGAATTCCAGTAATTACAGGCTATTGTTGTTCCTTGTGATTAAGCCCCTATCCCAGTGGTCGGCAAACTCATTAGTGTACAGAGCATCAAGCCGCGGCTCGCAAGCTGCATGTGGCTCTCGAGCCGCAGTTTGCTGACCACTGCACTGATCTGATTGCCACCCATTCCTCACCCGCCATGGCGGGCGTACCCCTCTCCGCCAGGCTTTTCTCACACACCAGAGTTAGGACATCTTTTTGGAAAGAGGGGACCCCACTCACTCCACCCAGTCAGGTACTTGTCCAGGGTTCCACACATCATTGTCCATCCAGGTGAGCTCTCTGTCAACCTTGGCGTCTGCCCTTCTTCGTTCCCTACATCTAGTCCATCATCCAATTTACAGATTTTATTTCCCTTTTATTTTTTACACCAGACCTCTTCTCTCCATGTTCCCTATATCCTAGTTCATACTACCCTAGTTTAGGCTGCTGATTCCTGCTGTAGCCTCTTCCGCGATCTCCCGAGCCATATCTGCCTGCTCTGTAATGTCGGGCTCTTTCTATATTGGACCAGAAGAAATTGGAAAAAAAAAAAGGCAAAGATATGTGGCTTGCAAGCTGCAGTTTGCCAACCATTGGACTAGTAGCTTTCAAACATCTCCGTCAGAAAGAAAACCCCGTCACCTTTGCTTACAACCCCTTAATGGACTTCCCTTGGCTTTAGAATAAAACCCAAATCATTGACACCCTGCCTTCTCTGGCCTGCCTGTCCGTCCAGCCTCAACTTTGGTCACTCTCCCTACTCGCCCCATTTCTGCCATGTGGGCTTTCTTGTAGTCAAGGCCATTGAGAGCAAACTCAGCGGGAAAAACACTCTGGGCAGCACCCATGAAGGTGTATTGTTAAACCACCTGTGCCTCGTGCTGGCTTCCTCTCTTCCTTTGCCTTCCCTTGGCCTTGTTTTCCATTTCTTGAGCCTCTGCCCAGAAGACTGCACCCTGCCTCCTCATCTTGAAACCCTACTTATCATTCTGCTCTCAGCTACAAGAACCACTTTTTCAAGGGAGACTTTCGCGATTCCCCCTGACTTTGTTGGGCCATCACTGCCAAGTACTCGCAGCTTCCTGCCCGGTGTCTGTCATCGGAGCATTCAATTATCACAGCGGAATTTCATCATTTCATCATCAGTGGATTAATATTCTCTTCTGCAATATGGCTTAGATAAGAAAAGGTCATGTCTGTTATTTGCTAACCATTGAATCCCCACTGTCTAGTCCTGTGGCTTCATTACTAGGAATTCAATTACATTTTCTGCACGCATGTGTGTGCCAGCTGGGGTCCATGCCGCCGGAAGCTATGGAAGTTGGAATCTAAGGAAAGGTAGAGCAAGTCCACCAGCTGACCATGGCAACAGGCACTGACAACAGCTGGGACCTTACCCTGCACACTATTGGCCACCATGCATGTTGGAGACTTTAAAGTCATTGGAGTCTGAGTCTCCCTCAAGATGCATAAAATAGTCTAAGAGTGAAGAGAATATAATAAAAGTTAGCCTGGAAAAAAAGGACTCTTCATTCTTTATGTTCATTGCTACAATGAGGGTTCATTCACCCGTTCAACAGATATTTATTGAGCACCTACTGTAACCTGGCATATAGTTAAAATCGGCAGTGTGCAAGATGCATATAGGAGCTATTTGATATAATTCTGTTCACACAATTCCGAGTCTGTCAAGATTTCTCGATTTGTCAGCCTGACAGCTAGCTAAGAATATCTTCTTCCTGTGGGTATAAACGCATTTTCTTCTCAATTCGGAGTATCACCCATCCCAACTCAGTAACACCTTCAATCCCATGGAGGGACCTCTACTGCCCTTCCCAGGCCAGCATTCTGAGCGGCAGAGACAGAGGCAAAGCTGCCCCAGCTTAAACCTCCGACTGAAAACCCTTCCCCCTGAGTCCTTGCTCAGGGGTTCCTGGCTGGGCGGCGCCTTCCACCAGGGCCACCGCATTTGCAGGCTCTTGGAAGGAAGGAAGAAAAGGGAAAAAGGAAGGAAGGAAGGAAGGAAGGAAAAGAAAAGGGAGGTTGGGAGGGATAGAGGAAGGGAAAACGGAAGGAAGAGAGAGAGGGAGGGAAAAGGGAAAGAAGAAAGGGAGGAAGGGTGGGAGCAAGGCTTCCTTATTCTTGACCCGGGCCGGCTGTCCCCAGCCCTCTGCTCGCTCTCAGTGTGATTCCCGAGAACCCTTCCTGAGGAGTAAGGATACTGAGTCGCGTGGCGTTTCTTCTCCACACGGTGTCTCGTTTGTCTCTCCTCCCTGAGCGAACATCTGTTGAGCCAACTGGGTAACAATAGGGGGGATGTGATTGACGTGGTGCCGGGTGCCCCATCCATCCAGATGCTTGGAGCTGCATGCTGGGATGCTTCCCAGGTGATGGGGAAGAAAGAGCCCAGCGGCGGGCATGGCCAGGATCTTAGCTCATGGGCTTTTACCTCCCTTTGTGCTGGTCACTTTCCCTTTGTTTTCCCTTTGTCTTTAGTCACTTCCCGTGACCCTGCCTCCCTTCCGAGGCATGATATTCCCAGGGACCTTTCCAGTTTCAAACCTGCCCGCATGGTCCTCGGGCTCACACACCCGTGGTCTCACTTATTCTCGTGGCATCTCCTGATCCCATGTATTGGCTCACTTACATAAAAAGGAGAGTTGAGAGCGAGGTACACTGACTCACCACTTGCCGTGACCTCTGGCCAAGGTGAACGATTTGTTGGGTCGTAGACACACAGGCGAGGGAGGCCATAGGATTGGCCACGGGCCGGGAGTTTTACGTTTTGTGGCTACATGGTTCCTTGGTTCTTCTAAGGTGTATATACGTGCAAGTGTGTTTTGTGATTCGGAAATATTTTTTCACCGCTTTGGCAGTTCTGAGCTGACAGGGACCTGGCACCTGCCCTTGGCAACTCTTCTCTTGGAAAGTGTTCTCAGTGTGGTGCCCAGTTACCTAAATTGGAACCTCCCAGGAGAGGGGGGTGGCGGCCCACTTGCTAAAATTCAGATTTCCAGACCCCCACAGATTCAGAGAATGTGGGAAAGACTCAAGGCTCTGATTTAACAAGCCTCTGGGGAGTTCTGGGACAGCCAGGTTTGACCCCCACTTGGATGGAGGCACGGCTGTGGCGTGAGGTCCATCCGGGGTTCGGCCTCGGCCCTCTTGACGCTGCGTGCTGGTTACTCCTGGTTGTGGTAGGCTGTGCCTTGCATGACCATCAGCAGGACACCTAGACACCATCGGCACCCCTCACACGGCTGTGATCACCAGGATTGTTCCTCGACATTGCCAGGTGTCCCCTGCAGGGCAGAGACAGCCCAGTTGAGAATCAGTGATGGAGAGGACGGAGCAGGGTGGAGAAACAGGCATGTGGGCTCTGCCATTGATGAGCTGAGGACCCTGCACACGTTACTTGTGTTCTCTGAGCCTCGGGTTCATGGGTAAAGGGGGAAAGGAGTTACACTGGCCTCAGTGGTGCTCGGCAAAGGTAGCACCCTACTCTTCCTCCTGGGGAGCAGCGCTCTGGATGGCTGGATGTTTGGGGGCTGGTTGGGGATGGGAAGCCTTTTCCTTCCGGGACAAGAGGCATCGGTTTTTGGACCAGAAGGGTTAAAGCGGGCTGGTGGCAGCTGCCATTTAGAGGGAAACAGAGAAGCTCAAGCAGGGAGACACAGGCTAAAGAGGCTGTAGGTGTGCCCAGCACTGACCCTGACCTCCGCCCTGCCGGCTGTGGGTGGTGGCCAGGCCCATCTCACTGTCACGTGTGCTCTGTGGCCCCAGGGCTTCTCTGACAGACTCTGGCCTGCTGTGTGCTCCCAAGATTAAGATGAGCCTTCCTGCTCCTCCTCTCCCTGGCGAGCTGTGGCCTTGCAGCTGCAGAGCCCAGGGTTCCCGTAGCCTGGCCGCCCGCCTGCAGTCTGGGGGGCACAGGAAGGCCACGTTGTAACCAGTGTATTTTTAGCTGCCCGCGCCCCGTGCCTATTTTTTGCACCTAGCAGAGGCCTGGAAAGTGTGGCCGTGCTCAGTGGGAGGGTGGCAGTTGGCTCCTGACCCACATGCCGCTCTGACAACCCAGCCAAGTTGGCTCAGCTTCAGGTGGAATAATTGTAGCAGTAAATTCTGGATTTCACAGGCTTCACCCAGCCAGTGGCGATCACCATTCAGGGGAGTTCATTTCCCCCACCCAGGATTTGAAACCCTCCCGTACCATCATGCTGGGTCTGAGGAATGAACACAGAGTTCAGAAAAGAGAGTCCGAGGAAGAAGTGGAGACCCAGAGATCCCAGGGGAGAGAGAAAGGGAGCTAAGAGCAGAGGCAGACTGAGATGGGAGAAGAAAAAGTCTAGTGATGGACACATGAGGACCGAGGTGCAGACCAAAGGGGACGAGAGGGAGGAGAGCAAACTGCGGCCGCCCGCAGCTCGGGCTCCTCAAAGGCCCCAGCATGCAGGTTGCTGCTCTGAGATCCTCCCATGCATCATCTCTTTCCATTCCGGGGCCCCCCGCCCTCTCTCACACACACACACACACACACACACACACACAGGGATCCTCATGGCCACTTTCAGAGGGGAGAGTGAATGGAGAAGCAACTTGCCCAGACAGAAAAGGCTTCTTGGGAGAGAGCAGTTTGGAATCAGGCGTGGGAGGGCGAGCATGAACATTCTCGGGCAGAACATTGAGGGAGTGTTCATGTAAGAAACATTTAAACCTGTAAGGATATTTTGTGAGTTTATTTGAACCAAACCGCCAACAATTGCCGGGAGCAGAATCTCAACGTATTGAGACAATGCTCCGGAAAATGGTGGTTTTCACCTTGTTTTGTACATTGCAATCAAAAGAGGACAAGTAAGTGGGTTACATGAACTCCGTTGGTGACAGATTAGGGAGGCGGGAGAAAGCAAATTGGGGAAACCTCTGGGATTGGATAAAAAAGTAAAATGATAGACGCCTACTTCTTTTTTCTTAGGTGGGTGCAGGAGAGTTGACAGTCAACGGTTAACAGATAATAAGGGAATCTGTAGTCTGTGCCTCTGGCACCATTTGTTGTGCCTTGAGGGGTCTGGAAAAGGCAAGTTACAACAGGCTCAGTGAAGATCAACAGTGATCTTCGTCAGGGAAAATACTGACCTAGGTCATGACTACCCACTATAAATTGCTTTTTAATGGAAAGGTTTTAATTTCAGACTGTCCTTTGTGGTTACTTTAGGTCTCTGAGTTGCAAGGTTGCCATGCAGGCCTTCCCTGAATTAGGTTAACATGTGGCCCCTTTTCATCCATAGGAGCAGACACTTGGCACATGACATGCCCCTCTGCCCCCCCATACCTCCTCCCCCTGCTCCCCAACCTCAAAGGGCAAAGCTGGGAACATCAGGATCCTTGCTGTCCGCCAGTAAACTACGCCGGCCCTTTGAAATCCGAGACAGAAAAATGTGCCTTTGAATCCTTGAAAGGCTGGGAACAATTAGATTGGTTCCCCCACCACCACAGAAAAGAAGGAAATGGAAAAAGGGAGATAGCGCAAGTCTTAATTAATAGTTTCTTGTGGTTTGTTTCTGCTTTGATCACGAGGCTGATATTGCCATGGTCTATTACAAACTTCATTAAGTTTATTTGCCTGCCAGGCACCTGCCCTTTCTTCCATCCTGTCCTGTCCATCCTGTCAAAGATAAATGACTCCAGTGCCTCAGCCCATCCCTTCGGAGCATTGCCGGCAACCCCTCGCTGGCAAGGACACCTGCAGGGCAGCGTGGTGGGTAGAACCTGGGAAATCAACCAGGCAGATGACCCTCCCCAGCCTACCTTTCCCCACCAGCACGGCGAGATTGCATTTAAAGCAGAGCAACCTTTAAGAATCGCATCCAAGAGCCTATATTACACCCACGAGGTTTTTCCACACGTTGAAAGTGAGCCAGCTCATGTGGGCTCAAGACTGTATCCAGGCCAGTGAGGTGGTTGAGCAAGCAGTCTCTCGTGACAATCCTGGAATCTCTGTCTTGGGAGGGATGAGAGAGGTCACCTCCTGGAGCTACCAGTCCAGTCCGAAGCTCGAGCCCCTTTGGCACAAAAGGTTGCTGAGACTGCTCTTGAACCCTTCAATGACAGGGAGCTCGTGACTCCTGAGGTAGCTCATTCCAGTCTCAGACAGTTCTGACTGAGTCCAAAATTGGTTCCCTCTAACTCAAACACAGTCCTAGGACTCTCGATTGAGTCAGTAAGTTAAAAAAGAGAACGAATATATCTTCCACACATTTGAAGAGGGATTCTCTTCGCTCTGATGGATCTTCAACTTCTTCACCCATCCTTACAAGATGCAAGTGATAGCTCTTTAAATATGTCACTCCTAGAATTGACAGAACCCTCTGCATGCAGCCGGGCCAGCACCAGATGGGGCAGGACCAGCGAGGCTTGTTTTAGGCCTGATGCTTCTAATAGGGCACACGGGCGCCTGCGTCAGCACATGACTCTGTTCATGAGCTTTCTAACACGTACATGGGGGCCAAAACTAATACCCGATAAGATGGGCTATTTCCTGCTTATCAGACACAGGAACTAGCTGGATGCCATTGGGAGGCACAGTATCGTATGTTCCAGAAGCTGATAGCAGATGAGCAAACCCAGCTTGTTTAACCAGGGGACTGTGGCCCAGACTACTGATGATTCTTTTCCAGTAGTTCTAAATTACATTAATTAATCCATCCATCGATTGTATTTTAAGAGCACGATTTTAGGAGTGTGCCGAATCTGTTCTCGCTGAAATCAGAATTAACAGGTAACTTGTTTGCCCTTGGGACAGTCACCCAAATAATAAGCCATTAAATGCACATTAACATATAATAATTGTGTAAAGAATAACTAGGCAATGAATTAACATTTAATGCAATTCATAGTCAATTAGATAGCAAGGCTTATTAAATGTCAATTAGCCATATTAGCTACTGACACCTAAGTGATTCAACATGCTAATGCTAATTAATTTCTTATTTCTACAAGCTTAATGACTTAACAAAAATGTGTTTACAGACTTAAGAGATTCTAGAGTCACCAGACCGCCAGCAAGAAGAGGGGTTGTCTGTGTGGAGTTGTTCGGGGAAAGGGATTGGGGAGATTGATTAGTGTTTTATGTGGCGCCTCTCCTCAGCATCCCTTGGACTGGATTCCTCTGGGAGACTTTTTATTAGAGGTAAAAGTGTGTGCGAAGAGTGTTTTGGGAGGTGACTCCAGGGAGTGTGGAGAGGGGATGGAGAATGAGCCAGAGAAGGGCCAGAACCTGTAAAAATGCCGCCGTGGGCAGGTATCTGCAGGGCCAGCCGAAGCTCGCTCTTCTGGGAGCCCTCTGAGAGATCAGGGAAATGAAAGGAGCGTTGTCTCCTTGGGGACAAGAAAGCTGTTTGTTTTACCGACTCTCATCTCAGGAGACGGTCTGTCCGTTTGCTTCTGTCTGATGGTCTGTCTGTGGGACCCGACTGCTTTTGTGCCATCTCAGTTCAATATAACATTCCCTTCGAAGGCTCCCATTTATTCAGTCATTTAAATGTTTAAAGCCCGAGCTGCCGGGAGGCCAGCAGAGTTCCAGCTTCAGGAATGTCGAACCAGGCCCCTCACACCGCCTGTTCTTTCATTCTTCACTCCAGACTGGCTTGTCAGAAACCCTGCCTTCGAGCTCCCTGCTTCACATCTTTGCGCTCCAAGCCACCAGGGCAAAATGGCTTGCAAGTGCTCTTTGTTCTGAGTCTGAAAGCCTAGGGGGGCGCGCCACTCAGGCCCTGCATGGTCAGGGGCCAACACCTGCACCAATGGGGGGCACCAGCAGTACCGTGGCCGGGCTCCTGGGGAAAAGCAGTGGGTGTTGGTCAGGCCACTGCAGTGATGTCTGTGACAACCCCTGCTCCCTCGGGCCCTGCAGCTGGAGCCGCCAGGATGAGCAGACTGTGCTCCCTCTGCTCACATTGCTCACAGACCAGGATGGGGGAGAGAGCAGACAGCCAGAGAGAAACAGGGCAGGGGCATCTATGTCCACAGAAGAAACCAGAAGAAGCTCTCCAGGCACGGGGCAGGCTGCTTGCGGGCGGGAGGGGGCGGTTTTGGGGGGGAGGGTTTGGCTCCTCCACCCAAGAGGGACTGTGAGCATGAGAGCATGGCAGGCCCTGGCTGGGTAAGAGCGTCCATTTGGTCTGTGGAAGAGTCCAGTGCTCTAGTTCATATGTTTTTATAATTCTTGACATTGAAAAAAATGCTGTCCGAAATAAGAAAAATTTTCAGTGAGTGGATCACTTTGGACTTGTACAAGTAAGTGGGCTTGTCCACTTAGACTCGATTGGTCTCATTACTCTTAGCTCTGCATGAGTTGTGGAGGCCAGTTATCTTTTTGAATGTATTAAATTCTCCCAGCAGTGCCTATGATGTCGTATTTTTATTCCCAATTAACAGATAAGGACACTGCGATTCTGAGACTGAGTAAGTTGCCTAAGGTTTTAACCCAATCTGTGTGTGGGGGAGCCTGTCTTCAAATTCAGATTTGACTGGCCTCAAAGCCCACATTCATTCATGCATTCGTTCATTCATGCATTCATTCATTCACTCAATAGAACTACGTAATAGGCACTGTGCCGTGCCCTAGAGACACACAAGAGCATGACATTGTCTCCACCTGCACAGGTTACCAAGTAGCCCCGACTGTGAGAAATGTGCCGGGATAGAGTAGACAGGGTCCCGATGGGAACATGGGAAGGACACTGAGGCCAGGGGAGATGACACACAAGTTCTGACCTGAAGAATAAGAAGGCACCAAGCAGACAGAAAGGGTGTGGCCGGCATGGTTTAGACAAGGGCCAGCTTTGTGCCAGTCTGTGGGAAAGGAGCAGGTGGGCTGGTTAAGAGCGTGGAGAGAAAGGAAGGGTCAGACGTGGGAGGGGAGGATGTGCAGGTGAGCAGGGGGGAGATTATAAAGGGCCTTGAAGGTCTTGGAAGGAGCTGGATCTGTCCTCTTCCCTGAAGGGTTACTGTCTCCACTCTGGATCCGGACCGAGAAATGTGGTTGGTTGGCAGGACATGGTGGTTGACACAATGAGTGGAGGAATGCCTCCTGAATTTGTGCGCTTCTTCACGTAGGGAAATGGTCATCGGGTGCCATCCAGTGCAGGTGCCCTGTGTGAGCACACGCGCTCCTAGGGAAGGTGCAGAAGACAGGGCGTGCTGTGAAGGGCAACAGCAAAGTGCAGTGCAAACCTTGGCTCTGTTTACAGATTGATAGTGGGCAGATTCCTTAAGTTCTTCCTCGTTTGTAAAATAGAAGACTGGGCAGAGCTATTATGAGGATTAAATCCGATGTTATAAATGCCTCGCCCATAGCAATGAATCCAGGAGGCGTTAGCTGTCTTCTCCACAACCCTACCAACATTGAGAAGTCACAGTTCATAAGCACCCATAATTGTCTGCATACCCAAAAGGAAAGCTAGAACAATTGCTTCTTCAAATATTTGAAGACAACAGCTGTTTGCATATTAAGCCTGCTCTTCTCCGGGCTAAATATTACCTTTCCTCTTAATCATTCTTCATATGAAATGCTTTAATCATTCTTCATATTAAATTGCTGAATGTGTTCTAGACAATTTCTAGTAGGTAGTGGTTCCCTGCCCAAGCGTCTTGGCTGGAACTGGACCAGGGACTGGTTGTATAGTCTGCGCAGCCCAGAGCACCACTGGGCCCTCACAGTCCCTGTGTGGGGTTCATTCATGCTCTCAGAGCAGCCTCTTGCTGAGGCACTCATGGGGTCTGTGGCCAGCTCTCCCCTTCTCCACCTCCCCTCCTCTGTCCCAGGTCCTGCTCACTTAACCTACTAGGCAACCACATTTCCTGGACAGGCTCAGTCTTGCTCATTGCTGGTTAAAGCTCACAGTGTGGGGACCGTATGTGATATGAGGTCAGTGTAGCGTAGTGGACCAAGAATCAACCATCAAGCCAGTTGGATCTGGGTTCAAATGTCAACTTAGAAATGCTGGCAACAAAACCATAAGCAATGTAGTAAACATCTTTGAGCCTTAACTTTGCCATCTGTAAGGTAAACAGGGTAGGACTATTACGAGAATTAAATAGGTTATGATGAAAAGGTTCTGGCTCCTGTCGGCATTCAAGCAGTTTGTCATTCTCTGTCCTTTGCCCTCAGCTCTGGGGCACAAAGAGGGGGCAGACCTGATTTTAGTAAAATGTGCTATGCACAGTGATCATAGTGAGCAGAGGATCTGTGGACTAGACAATATAGCAGGTTCTCAGTAAGCATTGGATGAATGAACAAATATTTCTGCCATTGAGCCAGGTATCCCTGGTCTTGTGCTCTTGCAATTAGTTTTGAAGAAATCTGAAAGCCGGGTTTAACGTGAATCTGGTTATTAACTTTGGTTAAATGGATCTAGTTGGTTTTAACTGTTGTTCCAGCATGTCAGAATATTTGTAGGGTCTTTATTCTAGCATATAATACACTAGCTATTGTATTCAGGCTTCGTGTCACCTGAAGGCCTAATGTCTCCTCCAATTTATTGGCAAACGTGGTGACCAAGACGACACAGGAGAGAGACCCGTGGCAGCCCACTGCACACTTCCTCCCCGAGGTTCCTCTGTGCTTAGGATATCCGGGCATTTAAAAGGCCTCCTGGAAAACACTGCAGGTGGGGCCACATGTCCTCGCAGGAGTCCAGTTCGTTGTGTGGCTAAGCAGTGACAGCTCTGTCAGCTTCCTGGGTAAGCCACACATCCACGCGGCTGGACAGGCAGCCTCCCATCATGTCGGCTAGCAGATAACTCGGCACGTTCTGTCTTTCCTGATCCATCAGCCTCACTGCTGCTAGAAGATCCATAATTAAAGTGACGATGTCACTTACCTGCCTAAAACCCTTCTGGGATGACTTGCCTGAAATATGAACTCCGAGCTTCGTAAATAGTACAAAGGCTCTCCATAGTTTAGCTCCTGCATAATTCTCAGCCATGTTTCCTGACACTCGGTTCTTCATAACTGAAGCTCTAGAAATACTCTGGCCACACTTGCCCTTGCCTGTCTCCATGGTTCACCCCGTACGTACACTTGCTCATGCCATTCTTCTGTATGGTGCCTTCCCCTTGGCCCGTCTCCTTTGCCTTGTCTATTCAGTCTTTCAGATCAGCGGACAACGCTTTGCCTGCATCTGGGACTGGATTCGGTAGCCCTTCTGGGATCTCCTAGACCAGTGGTTGGCAAACCGCGGCTCACGAGCCACATGCGGCTCTTTGGCATGTGGCTCGGTGTTAGAACCACTTCTTCAAAATAGACTCGCCCAGGCCAAAAGTTGACTTCTGCACATGGGCCACGAAGTTTTAATCATATTGTATGTGGGTACCTGCACATGGTATTTTGTGGAAGAGCCACACTCAAGGGACCAAAAAGCCGCATGTGGCTCGCGAGCTGCAGTTTGCTGACCACTGTCCTAAGAAATGCAGCCACTTCTGGGGAGGTGCGTGGGGAGATGGGTATTGTCATTTCTACTTTCCCGGGAGGGGGGCGGGCGCGAGGACGCTCCTAGACAGTGCTTTAAGCACCCCCATTCCGGCATATCCCCTGCTTACCTTAGGCACAGGGCTGGAATTTCCTTGCCCTCCCCTCCAAGTCCTGTCTTTGGACGTGGCCCACAAGGTCCAGGAAGCAGTGTGATTTTAGGATTAAAAAGAGGACCTTCCGTCTTGTTTGGACTTATTTATTCTCTGTCCCCAACTATTTACTTGTTACAGCTTCACCCTGCCTCAGTTTCCCTGATAAGTGTGGCTGACATCCTCTCACCAGGCTAGGATCTTCAGCTTATAAGGTCGGTGTGAAATGCACTCTTTATCATCTTGGAAGGGGTGAAAAGGAGGCGGAAGGTGCAGTCATGGCTTGACATAATCAAACCTGCCCCAGGGCCAGCCGGCCAGCTGGCGGGGTGGTGGACCCTGGTTTCTTTTGAAAAGCCCCTCCTAGCCTGTGGGCAGAACAGGGTCCACACAATCCAAAGACACACTGTTCCTAGATCTGAGGGTCTGGGTGATAAACCGGCTTCCAGGGTCCCACGGTCTGTCTATAAACTCCTTCAGGTTATAGGAGGAGCAGAAAGGGAACGTGGCGGGGCAGGGAGCAGCAGGGACCTGAGCCCCCAGAATGGATGAGTGGTCTTGCCTGACATTGACGGGCCGAGTGCTTTCTTTACACACGCTCTGCACAGCTGCCTCCCCCAATCCTCACAAGGGCCATTGAGAGAGGCATCATTACGCCCACTTGCTGATGGCTCAGTGGGGAGGAATGAGAGGTGATTTTAAGAAACATCAGTATACCGGTAACAAGTCCTCCATCTTGGTACACATGTTGCCATTTACAAAGCACTTTCATATCTATTTTTTTTTTCATACAATAGTCCTGTGAAATGGTCAGGCTGTGCCCAGTTTACAAATTGAATCATGCATTTCGCGAATGCCCACTGTATTGAAAACAGAAGAATGCTTGCTCTTCCAGGAGTCTGGGATTTAGGGGATGTTCTCCAGAGAGCAGGCAGGGGCAGTCCTACAACAAAGGTTCATAGACACGGAGTCCCAAACCCCAGACCACTGCCAGGGCCTCATATCCCCAAGAGAAGTAGGAAAATTGAGGCTTACAGATTAAAAATGAAGGCACAGAAATAGGCTGCTGACATTTCTCTGAGCAGCCTCAGCTCCATCCTGTGTGATGCTTCCCACGGCCGCCTGTGTAGCATGCACACGGCGAAAGGCGAGGCCATCGCACGGAAGCACGGCTAGCAGTGGCCAGGGAGGACGTGCCTGAGGGTCTTTTGGATCTTGGTGCCATGCTGTTTGCACTTGGCCGTGCAGTTTCCTGGCCAGTCACAGCCACTATATGTACAGGGTCCATTGTCCTTAGGATAGTGAGTTTGGTCCTGGAGGGCCAGCTTTAGCTAGCTACGGGGTGGTCCCTTTCTTCCTCCTTCCCTTCCCCGCTGCTACCAACTCCACAAACACGCAGGGTCCTCGTGATGCCCAGGCCGCCCTTGAGCCCTGTGTAAGCTGCCCACTGGGCTCTGGGCTGGGCTCTCAGAGAACTCGCAGATACTGGAGCTGCGGCGACCAGGGCCTGAGCTCCCTATAGCCCCCGCCAATACTGTAGTCTGGGTCTAAAACAGGGACACACTTCTGCCAGCCCCGCCTCCCCTCCTCTGTCACTCAGCCTGGGGATGGAGCTGTCAGAGCCTCACAGATGCCACCATCTGTGGCCGGAGATTTTTCTAAAGGATTTCATTGCTGTGGGCTTGTTTCTGCTTATCGGTACTGGGCTGGAAGACTCCGGTCGTCTTTGGGGCTCAACCCTTGCTTGCTGGTGGGAGCAAAGTAAGAGCGAGCCAGACTGCTTGGGGAGGACAGGTGGCAATTACAGATTAAGCTGAGGGAGAGGGCAAGCCAGACATCTCACCCTGTTGCCAGGACTAAATTAAACATCTGCCTTGTAGCATCTGGGATAAGAGGGAGAGGGCGAGAAGAGAAGATGTTTTCTAGCAGTGGAATTTTCTAGCAGTTTTCAACGAATTTTTAAAGAAGGCAATCATGGCATCTGCAATTTGTGATAACCGTGTTCTTGCCTTGCAATACTTACTACTTTTACTCATTTATTAAATTATTTAACCTCTTAGTGACTTGTTTCCTTATCAGTAGAGTGATAAACCACCCCAAATGGCACTGATAGCCAAAGGGTTATTGTGTGAATTAAGTGAAAACTGAAAAGTACTCGGACCAGTGCCTGAAATCTAGCAAGCATCCATTAAAAGCTTGTTTTATTATTATTTGTACATCCTGTTGTATTTAATTAGCTAGGGCTTTCAAAACAGTGATGCATAATGACGATGATAACAAAAATGCTTCTGCTGTTTCTGAAATTTAAAGGGACTGCCTCTAAGATGTGATAATCAAGTATGATTTTGACTACGAGTGGGAGATGAGGCAAAAGAAGCTTCCCAAATCTTCTCAGGGCAGATATCTCCTCAGGAGTCCACATGACTAGTCAGCAGGAGGCCATCCATGTAATGGATCAATGCGATGTTCTGGGGGGTGACCAGATGTTCCAGATCTGGGCAGATGATATTATGACAGAGGTAGGAGAGAAACTAGCCCAGGGACAAAACTGGAAATGAATATAGTCTGTTCCATGTAAGTGTGGGCCATTTCTGATTCTCTTTCTTGGTTGGCACAGAAAAGAAAGCATTTGCCATATTAGTGGGCGCATATCATGTGCCCAAGACTTTATCACTCTGCTCCAGCAAGGATACCATGTCTGACGGAGCAGCTGGGGCGGGGCTTCTACGTGCTGGAGCCTGTGGGAGTCTGCAGCCATTCTCTAGGACCCATCCAGTTTCCTCTTAGTAGCTATGGAAGAGATGACCACCCCTGAAGAGAGCATGAATCTTTGCCATCCCTCTAGCGGTGCTATCTTATTTTTTATTTGTCAAAAGGAAAGCAGTTTCAGAGACTTCTGTTTGGTCTTCCCATGAGGTTAGCTTCACTCTGACCGCACAGGCCAAGGACCACCCTGGAGTTGACTCCCACTGCCAGTTGTGTTCATGCCAGTTATACATTCAGTGACCAGAGGAGTGACCCGCCAGGTGGGCCCACAGACCCACTGGGCCACCAGAAGCTGACTTTGGTCAGGTTGCATTGATCCTCTGGCTCCTCTGTGCCCCTACTCTTGCAGGGGGGATGAAGGAGGTCTGCTAGTGAAAGACAGGGAAGGAGAGAGCCGAGTCGGCAGGAAACGTCTGCAAACCATGGGATAGATGTGACGCTGTGAAGGAAGAGGAGGCAGGAAGGGCGTTGTCTAGGAAGAGCCTGAGGCTGCAGTGCAGCTTGCCCATGGGACAGTCCTGGTCTGGGCAGAAATGGTTTGGCCCTAGGATTCTCTCTGTGCTCAGATTGGCTGGTCACTGGTCAGCACGAGCATGACCTTGGCTCAAACACTGCAGTGGCCTGGAGGTGCTGTGGCTAGAGGCTGTCACCAGCTCTCAGAGATGCACCTGTTGATCATGACTTACCGAGATTCCCACGTCCTAGATGTGTGACTGTGTGAGTATATCCCTGCATTAAGATCTAGACATTTGCATGTCAGGTGCTGAAGAGAAGTGACCTCTGAGGAATGGAGTACCAGTAAAGGAATAGAAGGAAGATGCTCACATTTTATTGCATGTATTTCTGCATTGATTTCAACTTTGTAATAATTCATTCTCATAGTAATAATTTATGTGACTAACAATAAGTAAAAATATAAACTTAACCACTAAGGCCCCGTAAATCCTTTTTCTTAAATTCAACTTTGGCTTGTATTAACATTGTATTAACATCTCACCTTTGTTGTCTTTTATTTGCATTTACCTGCTGTCTCCTGAGCACTCTTTTACTTTTAATTTCTCTGAGCTATTTTAAGGTGTTTTTTGTTTGTTTGTTTTAGTTTAATAACTTTAAACTTAACTCGAGATTGGGTTTTTATCTTTAAAAAAGACTTCTAAATTTGCTGTTATTATGATAATATCTGTTTGGATTCCCTGCTGTCTTTTATTTTTTTAATCGATTACAGAGAGGAAGGGAGAGGAATAGAGCTAGAAACATCGATGAGAGAGAGACATCGATCAGCCGCCTCCTGTACACCCCACACCAGGGATGTGCCCGCAACCAAGGCACATGGCCCTGACCAGAATCGAACCTGGGACCCTTCAGTCCTCAGGCCAACGTTCTATCCACTAAGCCAAACTGGTCAGGGCTATTATTTTGTTTATGCTGTGGTAGTTGGGTTATTGTTTGTACACCACAGAAACCTTATCTGTCTTAACAAAGCAGAAAAGTTCATATTGTGGGATGACTGGGAAGATGGAGAACTAGGTTCAAGAAATAAGTGGGAACTACAGAATGTCAGATAGAGCTGAAATCATGCCCGGCCAGCGTGGCTCAGTGGTGGAGCATCAACCTATGAACCAGGAGGTCCTGGTTTGATTCCTGGTTAGGACATATGCCCGGGTTACAGATCTCCAGTGGGGGGCATGCATGAGGCAGCTGATCAGTGGTTCTCTCTCATCATTGATGTTTCTATCTCTCTCGCCCTTTCCCTTTCTCTCTGAAGTCAATAAAAATAAAAAATCATGATATGATGCCCCGGGGACTTGCCAGGCCTGTAGCTGGGCCTTGGTTAGTGTCAACTGTCCCTCCCCTGCCCCCCAAGGTGGCCTTTTTTCCTTTCATAGACTCTTTCGTATTAGCGATTTGTCTCATGTTTGGTATGTTCCATTAGACTGTCAGCTAGACTGGGGTAGGATACATGTCTGTTTTATTTATTGTTATAACTTCAGGACTTAGCACAGAGCCTGGCAAAAGTGGGTACACAATCAATATTTGTTGCATGAATGAGTAAAACATTACAATTAGTAATATGTACAGCCAAGATTTTCCCTGTTGCTGCTTCCAGCTACCACCCTTACCCTATACCAATAGTACCATTTAGGAACCAGAGGACAGCTGTGTTATGTCTTCCAGACTTTGTAGGTCATCTCCGTCTTGTGAGTGTACCCGGGTAGCCTATATTCCATAACAAACAACTCCAAAATCTCAGTTGGTTATCACAGTAAATGATCATTCTTCACTCACATCCCAGTACAATGTGCATTGGTGTTGGGAAGTGGGCCAGGGGCTAGTTCTCCTCCTCTGTGTGGGACCTGGGGCTCCTCCCATCTTGTGTCTCCATCCTCCTCCTCGTCTTTGGGATTTGGGATGCTCTCCGTTCACTCAGAAGATGGAGAAAGAGAGGAGCGTGGACGATTGTGCTTGGCAGTCTGTTATGGACCGACCTGGAAATGGTGCACTCCACTCATATTCTTTTGACCAGAACCCAGACACGTGGCGACACCCAACTCTTAGGGCCCAGGAGGAAGAGGCAAGAACCAGCTGGTTCTACCACAGCGAGGCAAACCTCCCTGTGACAGGAGGTTAAGCCAGGAAGGGTTTTTTTATATCAGGTCTGCTTGCCTCTTAGAAAGCAGAAGTTCCCTCCAGAATGTGTCACGAAGTCATCCATCAGGTTCATTTTCAATGTTGCAAGTTTTCATTCTTATCGCTACTTCTGTGGGGAGTTTGGCGGGGAAGTCGATAAAGGCTTCCCTGGGGACTGTTAGCCAGGTGCAATTTTAAACTGGAACGTTTTCCGAATCCTTCCTGCTAGATGTTTTATTTTATGTTGTTTTGTTTTAGCCCTAAATGAAGGACTGTACTTTTCTTTCTATTATGTTTTATTTTGTTAGAGTCAGACCATTTTTTTTCAGCCTGTCGAGATTTCTTTGTACATTATCTTGGTGCTATTTCCAGGGACAGTGTTGGAGTTTCTCCAGGAGGCTGCTGTCCGTATAACTTAGATCATTCTTTTCTGAACGGGTGGAGGTGAGTGAGTGAGGTGGAGAGGGCTGGTTTCTCTTTAAACTTGGTGGCAAGTTGACCAAAGTAGTTGTGGTAGGTTCTCCATCTTTACAACTTTGCTGTCCACTACCTTCTCAGCCCCAGGCAGGTAAAGAGACAGGAAAACATCTGTCACTGTGCCATTAAAGACCAGCCCATGTCCGTTTTCCCTCCTTCTTTCTTCCCCTGGCTGCATTAAAGTCACCTTGCTGGGATTATTTATTCATCTCTGCTTAGATGGGTAAGACTCTGATCCTTGGGTTGGGGCTCTGCTTTGACAATGAGTATATTAAATTGGGAAGTCAGTGGTTAGTTTTATATGTCAACTTAGACCAGGAAACCCAGATGTTTGGTCAAACACTCGTCTAGATGTGAAGGTACTTGTGAAATGAGATTAGCATTTAAATGTTAGACTTTGAGTAAAGCGGATTTCCCTCCAGAATGTGGGTGAGCCTCACCCAGTCAGTTGAAGGTGTTAAGACAGAAATGACTGATCTCCTGCAAGAAAGATGAATTCTGTCAGGAGACTGCCTCTGGCTACAACATCAGACCTTCCTGGGTCTTCAGCCTGATGGTCTACCCTACAGATTTTGGACTTGCCAGCCTCCATAATCACATGAGCTAATTCCTTGAAATCTCTATCTACCTATATATCTCTCAAGCTCAGTCTCAATCGCTATCTCTTTATCTCCCTCCCTCCCCTATTGGTTCTGTTTCTTGGAGAATCCTAAGTAATACACTAGGCAGTTGCCACCTCCTCTCCTCTGGAGATGGAGACAAAAGTACCACCTCTAGGCATCCCTCCTTCCCTTCCACCCACCTGTTTCCTAAGGTCCACCATGCCCATCCTTCTCCTCCTTTTCACCCATGTCATCCCCATGATCATTTATGAAATACTTACGATGTGTCAGGTAAGGCAAGGTACCTACATACATTATACAATTTGTTCCTCACAAAAATCCCAAGATAGAAATTATTATTATTTTCATTCTTCAGATGAGGATACTATGGTCCAACAAGGAAAAGTGATTTGCCCAAGGTCATGTAGCTACTAATTAACCTAATTTCAAACCTGGGATGGCTAATTCCAAAGCTTCCATTGAATAATCATAATACTGTGATACCTGTTAGTAACCCTACCCACAAGGTGTTGTATGAATCAAAATTTATCTGGCAGTGACCTCTAGAAGCTGAGCAAGGATTAGGGGAGCACCTCAGACACAGATAAGTTTATGAGGCCAATGGTAAAGAGCAGATAATGGAGTTGGTCAGATCTGGGCTCAAGTTCTGGCTCCATTACACTTACTATCTGTCTGAACTTGGACTAGTTTCTAAACCTCCATGTCCTCAGTTTCCTCTTCAGTAAAATGGAAGTAACACTACTTGCCCTGTGGTTGGTTGAAGATTTCTTGAGCCAAAGTATATAGAATACATGTTTTTAGCAGTTGTCTAATGATGGCCACTCAATAAACAAAAGCAGTCATGTACTTAAAAAAATAGAGCGATTGAAACGTGGAAAGCAGGAGCCGTAGATGGGAGAAATTCAATGGCCGTGACCGGGAGCATCATGTCCCCGAGGGCTCTGCCTCGCTTCTGCGGCCAGGGTCAGTGACTCACTCAATTACTCGCTGCCAGGAGACTTCCAGCAGTTGCCCAGCTGAGCACCAAGGCAGGTTAGCGGAGGCAGCAGTCAGACGGGGTCATTTTGACCCTTCAAGTGGAAGTAGCATTCTCGACAGTATATTGCTGTCACTTGGTCCAGGGCTCTGGCTCTAAAGTCAGGTTCTCCTTGTTCCACACTTTATAGTTTTGACCCTCAACGGGAATTGCAGAAACAGCTCTGAAAAGTTAGCATTTCCTTCGTTGCTGACAGTCTTTAGGAAGATCTCTAAGAAGCACAGTCAGGGGGTAAAAATGACCCCTACAGGATCTGGTTGCCCTTCCTTTGCTCTGCCGAAGGGAGATGATGTTTTCTGGCATTATCAGAGGCCTATGGAAGGATTCTAAACACTTAGCTTCAGTCAGGGGGGTAATAATGACCCCTATAGGATCTGGTTGCCCTTCCTTTGCTCTGCCGAAGGGAGATGATGTTTTCTGGCATTATCAGAGGCCTGTGGAAGGATTCTAAACACTTAGCTTCATTAAAATCTCACCACCACCAATTCTCTTCTATCCTGGGGCTGCTAATGAAGGGGAAGAGTCATTTGCAAACCTGAGTCACTGTGAACTATGGCTGGCTCCCACTGGAGAAGGTGCACGCGGCTTGTGTCAGCTGGGTGGCCTCACAGAAAACCCAATCTTATATCTAAGTCTCTGTAATTCAGTCTCAATTACCCCATGGTGTCCCACTGCATCAGCCAGCTGCAAAGATTGCCCAGCATTTGGTGAATTACCCACTCCATAGCATGGATAATTCCAAAGAACCACATTAAAGGAACTTGACTCCATCTACCATATGCTGGCCTCTGTTCTTTCCCTTTCGTAAGAAATGATTTCCAAATTGGACCTATTCCTTTCTCCAACAACCTTGAGGACCCAGCCAGAGCCCAGAGATGGGCTGGCAGAAGTTCTCATGCTTATAGATGAAGCTCTTTGCCCCTGAGCAAGGGTCCAACGAGCAAGATGCAGTTGGGTGGGCGTACACCTTACTCCTTGATTGATGAAGCAGTCTGTTAAGTACCTGGACTAGGTGAACTTGGCCTGATTTCCTTGGGTTGGTGGTTAGAGCCATAATTTTAGCTTCAATAGGGAATGAGACACTCATTAAATGTGTTGTTTGTGTGTTGGTATTTTGCAAAGGTATTGGGCAGCACTCAAGCTATGCACTAAGATGTGGCATTATCAAAGGCCTAGTGAAGGATTTTTTTTCAACCCAACTAGTTTCTTCAGGAGTTTATAAGATCGGCAGCTGGATCTGATGCCTCCTTACCCCACCAAAAGCCACAGAATGGATCTGGCCAAGTTTAGCTTAGTGGGTCTTAAAGGGGAAAGCATGCACTCGGGACCAGAGATGCTGAGTGAGTTCCAAACCCACTATTCTCACACTTGAGACCTCAGACCAGATTCCTAAGCTCTTTGAGCCTCTGTTGCTTTATCTGTAAAATGGGGGGAAATATACTTGCCTCGCAGAGTTGTGAGAAAAAAATGAGATGCACTTTGTGAAATGTACTTTGTGAATGCTAACATGTTTTACAAATATAAGTTATTTCTGGTTAAAATGAAATATTAGACCAAAGCTTTGCTTGCTACGTTCCTCTGCTTTTCCTGAATCCAGCTGCTTAAGGCAAATCTCTTGGCTCTAAAGTCAAATGTCAGAAAAGGTTCCCATTGTGCTCTGTGACTTGCAAAACAAATTCTGCTCCAAGTAAAAGAGGCCCATTATTTTTCCTCCAGGGTCTGCGTAGACAGCAGTGATAACCCCCATTTATAGGTGCACAGGACCTTTGCAATTGAACAGTCTGTTCTCAGTATACTTCCTCTGTGTGACTCACAGCAATACTTGGGGGTGCTTTTGTAGGGAGGCATGCCCAGATCGTAGACTCAGAATCATGCAGCATTTAAGTGGTTGATCCTGGACCAGAGCACAGGTGATCTTTCCACAAGTCCAGTCTTCCCAGTACTGCCCCCACAGTACCCGGACTCCATGTGATTACACTTAGGTTGCAGGTCTGAGGGGACTTGGGTAAGAGTACAGAGGGTTTGCACAAATCAGCTCCCCATGATAGGGAAAGCTGCCTTCTTGTGGGAGAATCACCTGCAGATGCAGGTGGTTAATGTTTTATCCACCCAAGAGTTAAATAAAAGGGTAAGGACAGATTCTGCACTAAGGGAACTCACCTGTAATATACAAGAGAAAGTTCTAGTCATCAAAGGTCTTCATGAAACTACAGTCTCAGATTGTGTTCACTGGTGGTAGAGATGATCAACATTGGGTTGGAAAAGGAGCTTGGTCAATCCAGGGGCCTTCCTAGAAGAGGTGGCCCTTGACATTTAAGGAGAATCAGTGGAGTGACAAATACTATGTAACTCAGATGATTAGGATTAGAATTCAAAGAAATGAACTGCAGGTAGAGACAAGAGACTATATATTTACTTGTTCTAGAGCCTATGGATTTTTCTGTTCCACTATACCAGTGGTCGGCAAACTCATTAGTCAACAGAGCAGCAAACCGCGGTGGCTCGGGAGCCGCAGTTTCCAACCGCTGCACTATACCCATGATATAAACTTGAAGTAGACCCAATAACTAGAAGCTAATATTCACATAAAGTGCTAGTACATAATGTGCTTACAAAGCCTTTTGATTTTTGTTATTTTTCAAAATTTAATCTTCACAGCGATTTTCTCAAGTCATCTCTTCATCTGGATTTCCCAGAAAGCAGAGCCTGAGATGAAGGCTTATGCAACACTGATTCATTAGGGTACGCAAGCTCAGGAAGCAGGAGCAAGGGAGAAGGGCTGCTCACCAGGGAGGAGAGAGCACCCATACACGGCTGCATTGTTGATGCTACATGTGACTGGCATCTGCCGCATGTTACTGATTTCATGGTGTAGTTCTCAGAGAAGCTGCAGAAACATTTCCGAATAGTCAATCTGGGAGGAAACAGAGGAAAGAATTGATCTACTGACTCCTTTCTCCTACTTGTCAAAGGTTTGCTTTGAGCATTAACTCCCCCCCACTTTGGGATTCAAATGTGTGAGTGCCATGCAGGACCCTGGAGCATGTTAAGCTTTGGGGCAACACGAAAGACCTGTGACAGACGGCAAGCTGCTCTCAGTGCAGACAGAAGTTAGGATACTGTAAGACCATCTCTACTTGAAGTCAGTAAACGAGACTCAGAGCTGGTTAGCACAGTGATGACTGGACAAGATTTAGACCATCTTGTGCTTCTGATTACATCTAGATCTCATTATACAATATGGATCCTCCACTTTTCTGAGGACAAATTTACTTTGATTCTTCCCTGAGAAATGAGATACAAGTCCAATTAGCCAGCAGGTCCTTTTCAAGGTGATGGCTAGGAACAACCTTGGAAGGATGAAAGCAAGAGGGCTGTGAAATAAGCTCAAGTTCCCCATGCTAGCTCTGGTTCCAGACCATGGCTGGTACTCATGACCTCCCTCCTCTAGCATCTATTCTCTCTAGATTTCTCTCAGATTTGGCCAACACTTCAATTGGTCTGGATTGCTTGCCTGGTGGGGTGACCCATACTTTCATCCACAAGAAATCTGAGCTCCTGTAGAGTTGTAATTGTCACAACCACCACTCACTATTATCACTTGTCATAGAAGCACCAGAGGATTCTTGGTAAAGTCTCCTGGGTCCCCAACATATTCTCCATGCCACCATACCTCCTGCCCTCATTATGTAGAAGCAACTCTGGCTCCTCATGGTAAACAAGTTTGATTACTCTGACAAGTTCAGAAATTCTCTTATTTGGCTGCTGCTCTGTTGGCATGAGGACCCCAAAGTACGCAGGTGACAGCCAGAGTTTCAAGTTCAGTGTGGTCCTTCCAGTCTCCCCAGATAGAAACATACTCCACTGTGTCTGGTAAATAGAACTCCAACCAAGTAGAAGCTAAGGCTGCAGGATGGAGTCACTGAGAGAGAGAGGGAGAGGACCAAACCTGCTCTCATCTCCTGATTCCTGGGTCCATGTATTACAGCTCTTGGATCACAGCACCACGTAGTGGCCTTTGGTTCAACAAAGACCACATGCTGAAGGAGAGTGCTCCAAATTTACAATATTACCCCTACACTGGACTTGAGATGAGCCTTTAATAGATTATATTTTTTTAACCTACTAGGCCAGCAGTGTCTATTGATGGGGCACATGGTAGAAACAATGAATTCATGGTCATGTGCCCATTGTCACATCTTTGGTGATAAATCATTTGGTTTTATGCACTGTAATATGGGGTTAAGTGGAGGTAAGTTAGACATGTATAAGCTCTCAGTGATGATATTCAGAAGGAATTGACCACTAATAAAGAATTCCTGTTCCCTCCAAGATAGAAAGGGTTGACTGTCATTGACCCACCACCAAATGCTTGACTAATATCTCTCTCTGTCTCTCTCTCATCCTCACCTGAGGATATGCTGTTATTGACTTGCGAGGGAGGGAGAAGGAGAGAGAGAAACATCAATTGGTTGCCTCCCATATGTGCAGTTCATTTTCATTTAGCACCAATACGCCGTGTTATCTGTGAACCTGGCCGAGTCAGTTCCTCCTCCATCAGCTGTCGTAGAGAAACCCCCACAAAGCCATAGGTTGAGCTGAGGAGCAGACATTAGTATACTGGAGGTAGAGGATGTCAAACACTGGGCCACATATTGATGTGATTTATTTAGGCCTTTTGAGCTTACTTGGGCCTGATTCCCAAAATATAATTTCTATTAGACAATTGATGGTTGTGTGTTCACCTGACCTTATGACTTGGTGGACGTGATCAATTTTTAGCTTATGGCAGGCAGCTTAGGTTACATAATCACTCAGCGTTCCATGATCAGGTGTTTAGTTTCTGCTAGGGACCAGTCACATACTCGGAGCTATTTTGCAAACAGAAAGCAGTTTTCTGCTGCAGAAGCTGTGGCCTTTTTTAAGAACCTTGAGTTCTGCACATTAATTCTCCTATTGACGCTTGCCAATAGGAGCAACCTCGTCCAACACGGATATCTTAAACACCATCAGATCTGCTGAGTCATATCCCCAGTGGCAGGTGGATTATTTAGTTACTGGGGCTGCTACAGAGCTCTCTTGTTCTTGGCCCTCTTTGAAACCAGCAGCCTTCTGACTCATCCAAAAACTTGATCAGAGCATTATTCTCTAGTGTGATATATTCTATGCTGAAATCCAAAGAAATCTACCACATTGCGCCTTTTAGTTAATGGTTAGAGGTACAGAGTCCAGCAACTGGACCTTGACTTTAGAGGGAATGTTTTGGAATGGCCCAAATCACTAGATTTGTAACACTTGACTGATATGCCAGCCCCTTGACTCCTCCTATGGTTTACCCCTCACCCTGCAGTAGCACGTCTTACTAGGGCAGTGGTCGGCAAACGGCAGCTCGAGGGCCGTCACAGTTTGCCGCTTTGTTGACTAATGAGTTTGCCGACCACTGTTCTAGGGCATCTAGAGTAGTTGCCTCTTCTGCTCACTGAGTTCAGGAAGTGGGATATTATTTATGGTGGACCATGATAATGTTCTGTGGAATTTTGAGATGAGCAAAACCTCAGTGGACTAAATTGTGATGCAGAGTAAGCATAGCCCCGGAGAAAGACAATGAGTAATCATGCCGCTGTCTTCATCATATGCGGATAACTGCCTTTTTCCTCTTATTGGTGGGGACTGAGAACTATGTATTTGCCAGCTCAGTGGCCACATAGCAAGTGCCAACGGCTGTGTTAGACACCTCAATGAAGATCTCCCATCCAGCACAGCAGCTATGCCTGGGATGACCACTTAGTTGTGGTAGTCCACCACCAAGTGCCTATATTTATCTGGTTTCTTCAAGGACCACCCAGATAAATTAAATGGAGATGTGATGAGACCATCACCCTTATGTCTTTCAAACCTTAGATGCTGGTGCCAACTCTTCATTTTCTCCTGGACTGTGCTTCTGGTTACTCTTTTGGTCAGTGCAGAGGATGGGGATTTGGTTAATCTCAGAGGCTTCCCCTTGGCCATTGTTAGCATAATGACCCTATTCATAGGTCAGGGAACTGCTGAGAGGACTCTGCCAGCTGCTAAGTACATCTGTCCCAATTATACTCCCCATTGTCTCATGTTTCCCCAAACACAAGAGCATCCTAATCAAAAGGCCTGAGAGCAAACTTAATGAACTTGAGCTCCGTCCCTACAAAACTATGAAAACCCTGGGCTGTGTTCACGTGGCCTCCAAACGGGGTAGTCTACAGGGGGTTCTGTGCCCCTTGCTGCCCTTCAGATGCTAGCTCTGTGCCTCTTGCTGCCCTTCAGATGCTTTCCTCTCTTTGAGGTGGCTGGAACATCTGCCCTTCTCTCCTCTTCCTGGTCTCAGGTCATTAATCAACTTCAACTTTCCCTAAGACCTGGCAAAAGACAGGCAGCACCAACTTCTTTTTAAAAATATATATATTTTATTGATTTTTTACAGAGAGGAAGGGAGAGGGATAGAGAGTTAGAAACATCAATGAGAGGGAAACATCGATCAGCTGCCTCCTGCACGCCCCCCACTGGGATGTGCCCGCAACCAAGATACATGCCCTTGACCGGAATCGAACCTGGGACCTTTCAGTCCGCAGGCCTACGCTCTATCCACTGAGCCAAACCGGTTTTGGCAGCACCAACTTCTTAATAAACTCGAACTGTCATTGGGAATGAAAGAGGACCTGCAAAAGCTTGGAGCATCCCGACTTCCCAGTGCAGTGAGTGTGGGGAAGGAAGCAGGCGGGGAATCAGGGAAAATCCCCTCCAGGCCAGGTCCCTGCAGATGGAGCAGGAGAGTAGCTGCCTTCTCCCTCCCTCCCTCCTCCTCATTCCCCTAAATGCCCCTCAGTGACATCACCGTCACCGCAGTAGAGGGGAGACTGTTCAGCTGTCTTTTCTCCAGCGAGACATTTGGTGTGAGGTCTATGGTGTGTGGCACATTTGCAGCCAGTGGTGGGTGAACAGTGCTTTCCATGTTGAAATTACAGAAGCAACAGATTTCCCAGAGCTCCCAGACACTTAGTCCTGTGTTGCAGAGATCAGGTAGCTGCCCAGCCGGCTCACTGGCCCTCCCTGCTCAAACCGAAAGCGCAGTCAGGTGATGGAGCTTTCACTTTTGTAATCGCCATGCCAGTTACAGGTTCAATATTTGCATGCAGGTTCAATGTACAAGATCAAAAGACGTATTTGCAATCTGGACATGTGACTATTTAAATGCCCGGGCTGCTAACCTCTCTGCACACCTTCTTGTCTCAATACAAAGCCCTGTCACCAGGCTGCTGGCACCATGGCTGCTGTTTATAGAGTCTTCAAAGGGTAGAGCAGTGCTCTAAGCTTTTTGCAGATAGTCTTTCATTTCACCTTCACCATAATCCTATTTGGTAGGTCGTTTTGATCAGTCACAAGAAGACAGCGTTTGAAGCCTAGGAGGCTGAATGATTTGTTCCATGTCATTCAGTCAGTAAGTGGCCAAATCAAATTTGAATTCGAGTCTGCATAGTCTACATCCCATTCTCTTCCCATGATGGCAGCTGTACTTTCAGCAAATTAACAAATGAACAATTATTAACTGAGTACCTACTGTGTACCAGGCTCTGAGCTAGGAATTTCCACATTGTATTCTTTTCTGCCTGAATACAGTCTTGTTTTATAAGGGAGGAAAATGGAGTTCTGGCTTGTTAGCAATGAATAGGAGTAAGGTTTGAATTCTGTTTGACTATAAGAACTTTCTTCCCTTCTCTCCCCCCCTTCCTCGCTCCCTTCCTCTTTCCCCAATTAATATTATGTAAATTTGGCTAAGGTTAGAATCTTAGCTTAGCTAGCTAGCTTTCTTTCTTTCTTTTTAAAAAAATGTATTTTATTGATTTTTTTTCAGAGAGGAATGGAAAGGGCTAGAGAGTTAGAAACATCTTTGAGAAACATCGATCAGCTGCCTCCTGCACACCTCCTACTGGGGATGTACCTGCAATCAAGGTACATGCCCTTGACCGAAATCGAACCTAGGACCTTTCAGTCCGCAGGCCGACGCTCTATCCACTGAGCCAAACCAATCAGGGACTTAGTATTCTTTAGAGACTAGAGGCCCGATGCACGGATTTGTGCACTAGTGGGGTACAGGGCCTGTGGGGATCGGCCTGCTGTGGGAGCAGCCACTCATCCCGGTCAGCCAAGTGCTTCTCCCACTGTGGGAGTGCACTGACCACCAGGGGGCAGTTCCTGTGTTGAGTGTCTGCTCCCTGGTCAGTGCATGTCATAGCAACTGGTAGTTCTGGTCGTTCTGCTGTTTGGTCACTGGGCTTTTATATATATAGGTGATTTATGCATTGTGCCTAGCTCAGTATTTGCCACATGGCAGGCACTTGAATTATGTTAATCTCCGCCCATCACACCTTCAAATCACCTAGAGACATTTGATCACGACTTCCTGTTTAGTAGAAAAGAGAAAGCTTTTTTTCCAGCTATGCAGGGGGTAGAGATTCTATCTCTCCAGCTAGGCTGGTGCTTCCTTTGTTTGCAGAGCCGTGCCTTGCAGGTGGCCCAACCCTTTCAAGGACACTTGGAAGAGCCGAGGCATCCTGTTGGCACTGGGCTCCTTTCTGCTAGTTTCTGAAAATTTAATGACAAGGGAAACTTTGCAGGATCTCCATACAGACTTTTTCTCTTCTTTCTTGTTTTGCAAGGAAAGGCCCCTGTTGGCCTCTTAAGCCCAAGGAAAACTTAGCAAATACTTGCTATAAACCCCCCTGCTTCACCTCACAGCAAATAGCCTCCCCCACTCCAGAGACCTGTGTCCACTTCCTGGGAGGGAGCGGGAGAGAGGCTGGAAGGACACGACGGAGTCTCATTAAGCTCCTTTGCTGTGTCAGTCATCTTTCCCAGAGGGGGACATACTGCTCTCCCTAATACTCAGCCCCTCTCACAAATTGGCAGCTGCTTTCTCAAAACTTATATTCTTGGCTAAGAATGTGTTCACGGGGATTTCAGAAACGCCTCCCTAAACGCCTGTTTACTGATTTTCTCAGAGCGCTTGTGAGATGGCTCAAGCATGTGGCCTCTCTGAAGTTGGCTTTCTCTTGGCTCAGGCTGAGCAACTTCCCCAGCACTAGCGGGGAGGGGGAGTTTAGGCGGCATCTGTGTCCCACTTCCTGGGCCCTGCACCCACCTTCACTCTCTGGCCTCCTGTATCCCCGTTGTCCCTGCAGCTAGTGGCACCTGCCCAATCCCTGGCCCGGATGCCTCATGAGTCTTTTGCCTGGTCGGGACCCAGTGTGGCTCTCTGCCTTTGACTTTGGGATCTCATGAACTTGTCCCAACCTCAGGGCATTCTCTTTGGCCCTGCCATTTCCCCTAGGTCTGGCTCTGTTCTGTAAGTCTTCGTTAGGAATGTAAAGAAGTCCTTTTTTGTGTGTGTAGGTCTCCTGTCTTCTGAGATTGACCTGTTCAGGTGAATTTTATGATGGCAAGTATTGGACTGTGGTTTTGAGATCCACCAGGAATAATAAAAAAATTAACACATATAGCTCAGGCAGTGTCCTGAGTGCTTTATTCATTTAATCCCATAATTGCCCTATTAAGTTGGTTCTGTTATTCTCCCTCTTTTAAAGATGAGGGAACTGAGGCACAGAGAGTTTAAATCCCTTTCCTAATGTCACATGAACATGGAAGTGAGAGAGTAAGATTATCATCTGGTCTCTGTCACACCCTTATTAACCAGGACATTAAACTTCTCTGAGCAAGTGGATCCCTGGGGTCAAGGTGAACAGTGGGCCCTGGAAGAGGAAGTCTTGCTTTGCCTGGCCTTCAGGGTCCATTCACAAACCCCCTCCCTTCCCATCTCAGTATCCTCCTTTCTCCTCACTCCCATGCCTCCTCACTCCAGCCAAAACTGCTCCCTGCCCCCCACCAAACCATACCATGCCATCTTCATCCTGTATGTGCACATCTGCCCCCTCTCTCCTCCCATGTCTTTCTCCTCTGCCTCAACTGAAAACCTACCTTGCTTCCTTCCAGATCATTTTTAAACCTTTTCTACCCCAGGAAGATGTCCTTGTCTTTTCCAGTCCTTCCCATCTCCTGCTTCAAATCCATGTGTAACTCTGCCTGTGGGGTGGGGAAAAAGCCAGTTGCGAGTATTTTCTAGGTGCGTGGCACCAGGTGGAATCTTTATCCCTGGTGGGACATCCTCCTCAAACCCCAGGAGTCTATTCCTCTGCCACCTTACCCACTGCTTCCTTCTTCTGTGAGCACGGCACTGTATGGAGGCTGTAGGGGATGCTAATATAACAAGGGTCCCAGACACACTTGCAAGCAAGCTAGTGTCAAGTCGTTAGTACATGCACATAAATAATTACAGCGCAAAGAAGCAAGACAACTGTGTCTCTGCAGGTATCAAGTGCGTGAGGCTCCTGAGATGGGCAAGATCACCGAGGAGAACTGGTGTGGGGGAAGCTTGAATGAGGGATGAGGAGAGGGAGGTAGCAATTGGAGTCAACTCTTTTGAAAAATTAAACGATAAAGAGAAGTGGAGATAGGGGAAACGTTGAATTACACGGTGGTGTTTATTTGCTTAAGATCTGAGAGACTTGAGCATGTTTGTGTGATTGTAGGAAGGAGCCAGTCTCCAAAGAGAAGATGACGATACCAGAAAGGAGATAACTGAAGGTAGTCCGTGAGGAGGCAGGGAGTGTGGTTGGGGTAAGACCCAGAGCACAGAGGAGGCAGCAGGGCAGCTGTTCCTCCAGGGGCGGTGTGGGAGGGGCCACTGACCAGACAGTAGTTTGGGGAGTGGGGGAGGAGACAAGAATGGAATGGAAATCTATTGTTTTGAGGTTAACATGAGCTATTTGAGCAAAAGTCACATTATAACATAAAGTGGTTTTTTTAAATTTATCTGTATTGTTGAAAATATTACAGATGTCCCCTTTCCTCCCCCACCCCTGTACTGACCCCCTTCACCCTGCTCCCGTCCCTCCCCAGGCCTTCACTGCACTATTGTCTGGCCGTGGGTCATGCATATGCATTATGACTTTTAGACTCGGTATCGTCAGGATGGAAATCTTTGTACAAGAAAATCTTCTCAGGTTCTGGCTGGTATCCTACGGACATGACAAAGCCCAATCCTTTGGTGAAACAATATGGATAATTCTTGGAGGTGGTATCAAGATGTTGCCAATAATGGAAAAGTGCTTCTGAAGGAAAGGACAGTGATTTCCGAATAGAAGCTGGGTTGGCAATTATTGTGCAGGCAGATGCCCCTAACTCTGCATCTCCTGACTTTTTCCCAATTTCACGAATATTGCTCAGTTAAAATGAACTGTGGTTAAATAGGTTACCCCAAAAGCCAATGGGCACAGCCGCATAAACAGACACACTCACAAACACACACACATTTTCACACATGCACATACACTTACACAGACTCATACCCTCACACACATGCTCATTCACACACATGCTCACTCACAAACTCGCTCACACACACGCTTGCTCATTCACACATGCTTACACACACACACACACACACACACACACACACACACTTACACTCATTCCCCCCCCCCCTCTCTCTCTCTCACTGTAACCATCCCCTGGCTTTAACAGGTCCCCCAATCCCAGGGGAACTTCTCTCTAGAGAGCAAGTCTGGAACGAATATTGAGAAATGAACTAGGCACAACTAGAGGATGCCTCCATTTACATGGTCTCTTGTCCACAGGAGGGTTCTGTGTCCCTCTGAAAACTGCACCAATTCCAAGGCAGGGGATGGCGTTAGTTTGACCTCTCTACCTGAGCCCCCTTCACCCTTTTTCTTGTCCTGTTCTCGCCTTCAGGCATGTCACCCTCTGACCTCTACTCTTCACCTGCCACAGAAACTCGCTCTCAATGTAGAATTTGAAATTTCACTGGCCATTCAGACCTTCATGTCAATCTAAGGAATCGTGTGAGCTCTCTAGGGGGCATGCTCACACAAAGATCTCCCCCTTTCATTCTAACGAAGGCTTTGATCTCTGGTAGAAAGGTCGGACATTCAGAAACAGGAGAGATGGCTTTGGGTACTGAAACCTTTCTTAGTGCATGAGCATCTTCTTTATGTTTATCGAAGATTTTGTCTGGAACCATGGCTCCTGCCTGTGCATGGGCAAGTGGAGGTCACTGGGATCAGCCCCACCCCAGGTGGAAACCATGAGGACGCAGCCTCTGTGACTGCTGGTCCTTCCTTTATGCTGCCCTTGTTCAACCCCCCACATCTTCCAGAACCAGAGCAGAGCACCTAGGTACCTGGCTGGGATGATAGCCCAGTAACGGCCAAACTTTTGAAGGATTTTCTCTCTGGCATCTGCTAGTTTTCCTTCTTCATAGTTCTTGATTGATAAAAGACGAATGCAATATAGCACGCAGTATTGCTGTTAGAAGAAACACAATCTCATGTTTGATGAGCACCCATTTCCTCTGTCCCCTTACTGACGTCAGTGGCAGTTGGATGGCCCTTGCCCTTCAGCTGTACTGAGCACCTCGGGATTAGGGTAATGGCTTCGTGTGAGCCACTTCACTCCAGCTTCATCTTCAGGCAACTGTTCCTTAGGAAAAGGCTGTATCTCTAACCCTATTCCCTGTACACTTCTATACCAAAGGATGAAAAACAAGAGCTGACATCATGTAGATTATTTACATGGATAAACTCATCAAACTGCTTGTGATGTACTATAAGCACTCACTATTCTGCAGCGCTGGCCCTGGGAAAACCTATTGCACTTGACACAGTAATCAGTTGCCCCTGAGAACATGTTTCTTTAAAATGTTCAGAGACCCCGGTGGAAAGACCATGGAGCTTTGAGCTCTGGTTCAGCTTTGGGATGTGGTGACTCAGCATCCCAAGGATAAAGATTTCACCAAATGCTGAAATCAGCACCTGAAAACTGAGTCTTGATTAGACTGAAACTTTTTTTCACCCCTATATGTTACTTGTCTCTCTGTCCTTGAAGGGGATGCGAGTATTAGGGCCATCAAGAATGACTGGGAGCCTGCACCAAAAGGGGGAGCTTGGGGGAAGACACACAGCAAAGTTTTTAAAATAAATTTTCCTGATTATATAAGCAACATAAATGATATATGCCTACTGAGGAAATTTTGGAAATAAAAGGAAGGCATAAAGAAGAAAATTTAGATTACTCATAATTTCATCTATCCATAATAATGTTATTGTGTATTTCCTTTAAGCCTTTTGTATATTTTACAAAACAGAACCCTATCAAATGTACAGCTTTATAGCCCAAGTTTTTCATTTTACATTATATCATGAATATAATGAGTTTAATTATAAAGTCTTAAACTCACCAGGGTATAAGAATGGAATAATTTTACTTTTCCAAGAATTGTTACTATGGTGCTATGTTGAGGCAATCTCTCAAAATTAAGACAGGTCTCCTTCAAACTTAGCCCCTATAATATTTAATTATTTTGTGTTCCACCTCTCCTATCTCTGCTCGAACTGCACTCTTACCAAGGCAAAAGGTCTCGACCAGTACCAACCTATTCTATAAACATTTCCGTGGGTGTGTTTTATTTCATCATGTGGATTCCTATGTCATTAAACATTTACATTGCTTCTAGTTTCATATTATAAACAATGCAGTAAGGAACATCTTTGTTTACATCCTATGTAATAAAAGAGTGATATGCAAATCGACTGTACCTACACTACACCCATAAGCCCCACCCACCAGCCAATCAGGAGTAAGTATGCAAATAACCCAACCAAGATGGCTACAGCCACAGAGTGAGCAGGAAGCTTGGGTTTCCCCAGTGATGGAGGAAGTCAAACTTCCTGGCCTGTCCTGGCCTGCATTTAAGGCTACAAAGTTTCAGTTGTAGAAGGTAAATAAATCCCAGATCCCAGGGCCTCCACTTGGGTAACTGGGGTTGTGGCCGGCCTGCAAACCACCTCAGGCCCCTCACCCAGGCCACCCCATGCCTCACGGGAACCCCCACAGTCCTGGATTGTGAGAGGGATGTCTGACTGCCCTTTTAAGTTAGGCCTGATTCTACTGGTATCAGGCCTAAACGGGCAGTCAGACATCCCTCAAGGGGGGTCCCAGATTGGAGAGGGTGCAGGCTGGGCTGAGAGGGACAACCCCTTTTTCCTCCCTTCTTCACCCCCTCTCCCCCCAATGCATGAGTTTTGTGCACTGGACCTCTAATTGTATATAATTTTCTTGGGATTATAACTGAGTTAATGCACATCTTATGGGTTGGCATTTTAAAACTTTAGTTCTTTACAAGAATTATTGTCTTCAGTCTTCAGAAGCTCTAAATACTATTATTAGATTGATAGATATGCAGTGTTTATTCATTTATTCAATAATAATATTAATCTCCTACATCTGCTGGTCATTGTTCTCCATGTTGTCTTGATCTCTTCCTGCCCTGACAGTGGTACACTGCACCAGCCTTGAAATCTGCCACAGACAGTAGCGGCTGGGTGGAAGTGGGCAGGTCAACCTCCCCACACGGGCTCAGCAAATCCAGAGGATACCAATGCACTAGGCTCAGGCCCTGAGTGCTCTCCTTTTTCCAGGGGTAGAATAAAAAGTGCCGAGAATGCTCAAAGTCTCCAGGAAAACATCCAAGAGCTCCTTGCTTGGTTGCAAGGCCCTGGAAATTTGAAAAGCATAAGTACTCTCCAAGGTGCTGAAAGCAGCAGCAGTCTGTGTGTATGCACAAAAAAGGATTAGTGAGTGACCTGGTGTTTGGTCAGCACTCAATTTTCTGAAAGACCAGAAGGATAGATATTTGTCTTCCCATCACTTTGTAAGTAAAAAGGGAACTGGGATCTTGACTTTTCCTCCTTCCTCCTGTTCCCGGGGCAAGAGAGTCTTATGCTGTAGAAGTACCATTCATGTCATCTGTGGACTGATCCATACTTCCCGGAGAAGGGGGAGTGGGAAAGGGCCCTTAAGGTATCTGAATCCTTGGAAGCCCTGGTTAGTATCGTTCTGGTCACAGTGTGGCATGGAAGTGAGAGTAGGAGAGATGGACTATGTCCTAACTGCTCTGGGTCATCTTCCCTATTTTTTTTTACCCAATACCTATGCTTTGTTGTCTTCTACTAGAAAAACGGGAGGATTTGGACAAGAGGAAATATTACGGCAGTTATACACTTTGGTAAATAGTTGTGTAGTCTCTAGTTTGAATTTCGTAATTCCTGTATCACTGTGGATCGCGAGCTCAGGTAGGTTAATTCTTCCCTGTGTAAGTCTGGAGGGTAGGTAGTGCAAGGGTGATGAGCCTTCTCTAGAATGTCACCTAGGGGCCAGGCTTCTTTTTACCTCCTAACACTGCTTCTTAGCACATGGTTTTCCTCTTCAGGGTGCAAAATAGATGCCACAGCTTCAGGGTCCAGTCTCTCCAGCATGTCAGCTTCCAAGAGCAGCAACAGGTGCAGGCAAGAGGAAATGAATCTTGTTCAGCCCTAATAATTGCTGGACATGATGCTGAGTGCTCTAATTATTTTCTGTATTTAAAATGTCGTACTCCCTTTTCCAATGTATATTTAATACATATGAGGGTATAACTTTACAAGTGAGATAAGTGAGGCTCAGAGAGGTTAAGCAGCTTGCCCATGGTGACACAGCCAGTGAGTGGGGTTGCAGGCCAGCCCCTCAGTTAGAGGTCATAGAGCATCAGCTGGGGATGACCTGCCCAGCATTGTCATTTTAGGGATAGCAATTCGAAAGGTTAGAGCAGTGAGAGGACTTGCCCAAGGTCACACAATGACTCTGGCAGGACTAGAACTGGATGCCAGGCCTCTCAGTGGCCAGACTACTAATCTTCCCACCATGTGATCATGTGGTTCTGATGGGAGAGTTTCAGGTGACAGCTGATGGACAAGGACGGAGTCCCAGGGCGGCTGGGCCCTTACCCGCCTGAAATCAGACCAAGAGGTTCTGTAGCTGGAGGAGGGCTAGAATTCCTACTGGACTGAGTATAGACGGATTCTTCTCCCTTTGAAAACCTCTCTTCTGAGAAGGTTTGACCAAGCCTGGTTTCAGCCTCCGGTGAGGACCTGGGGGGAGGAGGCACCGAGAGGGGGAGCAGAAGAGAAATGAAAAGCAAGAGGGAGCAAAACAAGGCAGAGGAAATCAATGCCTCATGGCAAGCAGGTGGGAGCTGCGCTTGTGATAAATATTTACTGTGCAGCGGTCTAATGATTTTAGAAATGTTTTTCCGACTGTACTGAGCGCTTGTGGGATTGTTTTTCAAGAAATAAAATACATTAAAGCTCAGTCATTAAGAGCTTAAAGGAGGAGGGAGAGCAGGCTCCAAGCCCATTAGCACACCCTGTAGTTAAGTAAGGGCCTCATTTCTAATGCATTTTTAATTTATTCTGTTTTGTAAAATAAAACTTTAAACTGCTCTTTGTACCATCAAATCTGTAGGCAGCTCCCGAGCCGGTCCTTAGCTGCGGAGCTCTGGCGAGCTGCGAGGTGGTCACAGGGAGCTGGCATCCACGCACCCTCCTGCTCTGTGCTTCCAGGCGGCTCGGCCCAACTCAGCTCTTTGCAGGAGCCCTGACCAGTTTCTCCTGGCTGCGCGAGCCAGCCAGCACTGCGGGGCTGTAGCTGGAGAGGGGAGGGAAGGATTTCAGGCTGGAGGTAGAGCACGATGGTGTACTCCCTTAGAAAATCCGTGGGTATAGGAAGAAAGTGAGGCCCTGGGGGGGGGGGAGGGACCTCTGAGGAAGGGGCTCATCTTCCCTGAGGATTTTGGAGGCCCAGTAGAGCTCCCTGAATGAGAAGTAAATAAGAGGGACATGAACCCCCAGACCTGGAATGCATTAGCTCACCCACTCCTCTCAGTGGTGCTAGGAAGTAGGTATTTGTTTTCTTATCGTACAGATGAGAGACTATGGTTTAGAATGGCCAAGTCAGTTGCTCAAGCTCAGATTGTGACAGTAAGTGACAGGATTCACCTTCTCACTCAGGTAAGGCTGACTCCTGAGTCAGGCTACAGGGAGAGTGGGAGGAGGGGTGACACGATGGCCATAGGAGGATTCTGTCCACCTCCTGCCCCTACAGTGACTTTGGAGCTAGATCTCAAATGTGCTTTGCCTCCTGAGAAAAACAGGAAAGCTACTTGCCTGAAGTACAGCACAGCAAAGTGATTTGAACTTTTCTATCTTCCCTCTCTAGTTTCTTCCTTTAATCTGCCCCTCTTCCCTCCAGGTCTCTGCTCAGATGTCTCCTTACAGGAGATGTCTTCCCTGACCACCCAGTGACAGACTCCTCCCACTCCCACCCAGGACCCCTGCCCCCGCAGCCTGCTGTATTTTTCTTCATAGCACTTTTCACACCAGACTTACCACATTTACCTTTTTATTGGCTTGTTTTAGTTTCCCTTGCTAGTCTCTAAGCTCAGTGTGGGCAAGGATTCCATCTCTTTTGTTATGTCTAGGAGAACATCTGACATAATAGATGCTCAATAAGTAATCGTTGGACTAAATAAATGAACTTCCTAACTCTGGGATCCAGCTCACTCACTACCATGAACTAGCAGCAGTTTGTGGGCAGCAGTAACTGAACGACCAACTTGAGAAGACTGTACAAGAAGTTGATATTTCCAAGGACAAATATCCTCAAAGTAGAATTATAGCTTCCCTGGATCCACAGGATGCCTCAAAGATTAGGCAAACCAGTCTTCTCGTTTTAGAGATGAGTAATCAGCCCAGAGAGGTAAAGTGATGTGCCCAAAGCCACACAGCTTGTCAACTCAGGTCTCCTTAGCCTGATTCTCTTTTCACAGAGCAGACAAGCTGCCACTGGGATAGGGACCCTAATCTCTGATGGCACCAGTTTACATCAAGAGTAGGTGGTGAGGTTAGGAGGGGTAGGGGGCTGAGACCCTGGCTGAGTCAGGCAGTGTGGCTGTGTGCCCCTTCCTCACCTCTGCTTGCTAATGGCCCCCCTCACCGGGCTGGCTGTGACCACAGGTGCGGTAAGGAAGCTGCCTTCTTGGTGTGACCCCTGAGGCTCTGGGAAGGACCCCATACTCTATATCTGCTTTTCCACAAAGCCTGAAAGTCCTCCAATAGATTACAAAGCCTGCTGCAGCCATGCTGAGAGAGGCGTGTGTCCTGGGAGAAGGAGGGACACGTGGACTTGCAGTCATTCAAAGGGATAAGAAACTAGTGGATGATCACATACTGATTCTCTCACAGGTGACGGTAAGCATGTTGGTGGTGGAAGAGCAGATAAGACCCTTTGTTCTCACCACACACCTGCTCTGTGTCCCAGGACAGGGTGGCGATCCAGGAGACACCTGGCTGCCTCCTGGGAAGAGATGTCTGGATTCGCAATTATTGAGGCTGGCTCCCTTGGGCTTTCTGGAAGAATAGGTATTGCTGAGGGCAGTGGTCGGCAAACTGCGGCTCGCAAGCTACATGCAGCTCTTTGGCTCTTCCACAAAATAACACGTGCGGGCACGCACATACAGTGCGATTGAAACTTCGTGGCCCATGCGCAGAAGTCGGTTTTTTGCTCTCAAAAGAAATTTCAATCGTTGTACTGTTGGTATTTGGCTCTGTAGACTAATGAGTTTGCTGACCACTGGCTTAGGGGTTTAGGCTCGGCTCTTCTGACCTAGGCTGGGCCCTGTGGGCAAGGCTTGGCTCTTTGGGGTTAGCCTGTCTCTGGGGTTAGCTCTGCTCTGAAGAGCGCTGAGCCTAGTGTGGAAGACTCGAGCCTATCTCTATACTGTACATGATCAAATGAACCTAGACTTGCCTTAACAGAGCACAGGACTTTGCAGACCTAGACTCCATCCTTCAGGGCTGGCTTCAGTTGTTAGGGTCTTGGTTTGGCTCCTGGGGGCCAGGCTCCGCTCTTCAGGACTGGCTTTGGGTGTTTGGGACTAGGTTTGGCCCTTCTGGGCCAGGCTATGCCCTTTGGGGTTATACTCCGCCCTTGGGGGCTGGCTTCTGCTGTTTGGGGCTAGGTTCTGCCCTTCAGATCTGCCCTGGGGGACTTGGCTGTGGGCCTTTTGGGATTAGGCTGGGCTCTTAGAAAAGAGGGTCAGTCCTTGGTGACCTGTTTAGGTGCAAAAAGAGAAGAAAGAAAATTCTTTGAAACCAAAGCAATTACTATCCCTACCTTGTTACTATCATGGTGATCTATGAGGCCAGCTCATAGCCTGACATAACTGCCCTCTGATATGGGAAAGATGCATACTAATGGGTAAGATTACTGAGCCAAACTTAATTGTTGTTTTTAATCTTCATTAGTGGGGAGGAAATAGTGGGCAGAGAGCCTCCAGAGTTTCTTGTCCCCATTCCAGACAATGAATGCCAGCCTCAGTGGAACCAAGTCCAGTATCTAGAGGCCTTGTCTCCTCTCTCCAGCGCCCTCTCCATCGTCGGATAATGCAGGATACTTTCTCCTCACTTTCCTGAAAACATATACTTAGCCTGTCTCTTGATAGCCCTTTTCCTCCCTTACCTCTTATGTTTTTAAGCTTGGCTCACATTTTATTTTCAGGATACCAATACCAACAAACCATTTTAATTTCCATGGCAACTTGCTGCATACATGTTTGTGGAGAAAATAACCCACAAGTTGGTGGTAATTGGGTGGGGAAATGGCCTCCACTAGCAGTCAGCTCTGGGACCTGTGCTAGCCTGCGGGGAATGCGGGCTGTGAGCACATCAGCCTCCCAGCTCCACAGTCTGGCATTGGGGGTCCGATTGCTTTCCCAGAGAAAGTCACAAATTTGAGGAAATACAGCTTTTCTAGGGACAACTGGAGTAGAATATCTACAAGATATCGTCTGACAATGAGTGAGGCAGGTCCGGGTGTGATAGGAAGTGGGTATGGGAGGGTAAGGGGCTCAGTGAGGCCAAGAAGAACATCTTTGATGAGCCCAATTCAAACTGGGAATCAATAATGGAATACCCAGGTCAGGTGAATCTATCTCAAAATCAGCTTGTCTACTTGTCTGCCTCTGTAATGTTACCTGTACTTCGGCACAGCCAGCCAGGATTCCCCTCCATCCTGAGAGGGTAATTTGGAGGGAAAATCTCCTGGGATCACAAACACATAAAAAAAAAAAAAAAAACCCATCTGTTCTAAGAGCCTGGCTTTTCATGTGAGAAAATGAAGGCCCTCAGAGACGAAGTGACTGAATGTAATAGAGCTATTCTGTGGCAACCAGGTAGCTGGAGTCTGGGTTTCTGAACTCGAAGTTTAGTGCTCTCCCACTTAATAAATACACCCACTCACCTTTTTCATCCGCTGAGCCATGAACCACACCATTCACCCACCCATCTACCCATCTAGCCAACAGTCCTTTCCTAAACTTAAACAACTAGAGCTCTAAAGTATTCTGAACCAGGATTTCTGATAGGATGGTAGTTATTATGTAGCTGGCACTAAATTACGTTCATCATCTCCTAGTCACTTATAGAATATGAGCCCAGGGCACCTCCCCAAAGGACCTTTCACCCTTCAAAGGAGGAATGAATAAACAAAATGTTGTACACACTGCAATGTAATACTCCGGCATAAAAAAGAACGAAGTACTTATACATGTGATAACATGGATTAACCTTGAAAACATGTTAAGTGAAAGAAGCCAAACACGAAAGATTACGTATTACATCATTACATGTATATAAAATATCCAGAATAGGTCAATCCATAGCAATAAGATGCAGAATGGTGGTTGCCGGGGGTCGGGGGATGGGGAGAGTGAGAGTGGCTGTTTGAATGGGCACGGGGTGTCCTTGGGGGGTGTGATAAAACAGTTTGGAACTTGGTATTTCAGGTGGTTGCACAGCATTGTGAATGCAAATGAAACGTATGCTTTAAAATGGTAAATTTTCTGTTATGTGCGACTTTAGAAAAGGACTTTCTATTCCCTTCGGGCCCTGGACTGGAGAAGGGAGCTCTATGTGACTGCTTCTGGACCTCACAAACAGGGGGGCTTTCCTACAGAAGAGCACCCTAAAGCCAAGCAGGCCTGCCCCCAGGGGTCCTGACACCAGGCCCTCTTGAGGGGTTTGGGGGACTTCCCAACTGGGCCCCTCCACAGCCTCACCAGACGCAGGGCTGTGGTGAGCTCAGTGAGAAGGGGCTAAAGACCTTGAATATAAAACAAAAATCTGAATTTTTAAAGCTCTCAACAGCTTTAGTTGCTGTTACTATTTTTAATAGACTTTTATCTCTTAAACATTCAATTATTATCACTGTCACCAGCATAAGGTGGAAATTTCAGTGTGCCTGTTAAAAAATGTCAAGTTTATTAGACACTTGCTCAAAGTTTAGTGAATTTGTTGTTTTGTGCTCCATTCCCCCCTCCTTTACTGTATTTATTTTTTGGTTGTACGCACATGGTTAGTCTAAGCACAGGGAGTAATTTGCTCCACTGGTTTTAAAACACTTTAATGAATTCTGTAGAGACTTGTTACTGGAATGAGTGCAAGAGGGGGCACCACTCGCCTGCAGATGGAGGGGACGGTACCCTTGGTTCCTGCTGGGTCCGCCTCTGCGAGGACAGTTCTTTCTCTCGGGTCCATAGAACCCGCAGAGCTCTCGGCCTGGGAATCTGGTTTCCACTTTCTTTTTGTTTTGGGTGATTACTTCCCTTTCCCTGACAAATGGACTCCACGGAGTTCAAATGGGTCATCATTGACCTTGGATCCCCAAAGAGGCTCTTTTTTTGATGTGCACGCTCACTCACTTGGTTGGTGAATTTCTCCTTATTTTCCTTACCTTTCCTGATATGGAGTTTAAAGACAAAGGAAAGGAAAGAGAAAGGAAAGGGAAAGGGAAAGGGAAGGAAAGGAAAAGAGGGTGAAGACATTCAGAAATGCTGTTCTTTTCTTGCTTTGGCCCAATTTGTGGAGGGGACATTAGATCCTCCTGGATCAGCCAGAGGATCGACCCAGTTTGGGCAACTCTCACACCTGTAACTGCTTCACCTGCCAGGGTCAGAGAGAGCAGGGGGAGGTGGGGGGAGGGGGAAGGGGAGTGGGGACCAAGCACCTTCCTTTCCAAGCCCCGAAGTCTGCCCCCTGCAGGGTCAATACCTCTGATGTCCGCTCTGCAATGTGCAAGGGCCACACAACTCTGAGTGCATTTGTGTGGGAGAGTGGACTCCCAAGATCTGCTCCAGGAGAGGAAATGGGTGACTTTAAGATATTCATCAGATGCCACTTCTCTAGTACAGGGTTGGCCCGGAAGTCATGCTTTCCTTCCGTGTGTGTGAGGGGGGAAGGGGGCCGGGGAGGGAGGGGGAGAGAGAAAGAGAGAGCGAGAGCGAGAGAGGGAGAGAGAGAGAGAAAGAGAGAGAGAGAGAGAGAGAGAGGGAGAGAGATGGAGATCTAATATTTTTTTCTCATTTCTTAAGTTGGAGATACAGCTAATTCAAAACTAGAAACTTCATTCTGACTGTGGCATTAGCTGCATCCCACAAGTTTGGATATGCAGCATGTTTTTGTTTTCCATCATTTCTAAATTTTTATTTTTGTTATGATTTTTATTTGATCCATGAATTGTTTAGAAATGTGTTTTAATTTTCCAGACATGTGCTTTTTTTTTATTGGTTCCATTTTTGCTACTAATTTCTAAACTTGCATAATTGTCAGATAAAGTGATCATATAAAACTAATATTTCTTGAGGCTTGCCTTACAGCCTAGCAGGTAATCAATTGTTTTGTAAATATCCCACGGGTGTCTTAAAAGAGCATCTTCCCCATCCAGGGGAGGCAATATTCTGTATGTATTCATTAGCTCAACCTTTTAATTGTGTATTCCAGGCCTTCCTAATCATTTTGTTTGCTAGCTATATCAATAACCTAGACAAGTATGTCAAAATCTCACACCTGATGATGGATAGATCAATATCTTCTAGCAATTCCTTCAGGTTTTATATTTATTTTGATTGCCAATGCAGTTAGATTTCAAATACATTGTATTTTATTTTGTACTTTCTATTTTTCTGTTTCTCATTCATTTCCCCTTTCTTGCCATCTTTTGGATTGACTTTAATGCGATCTTCCCCACCCACCGCTATTCTATTCTGTGGCTTTTGTTATATTACACTGCTTATTTAAGTGCATATGCTATTTTTTGATCTTTTATCCCCAGTGTATTATTTGCTTAGATTAAACCTTTACATTTTTAGCCATAACCGGTTTGGCTAGTGGATAGAGCGTTGGCCTGGGGACTGAAAGGTCCCAGGTTCGATTCTGGTCAAGGCCATGTATCCTGGTTGTGGGCACATCCCCACTAGGGGGCATGCAGGAGGCGGCTGATCGATGTCTCTCATCGATGTTTCTAGCTATCCCTCTCCCTTTCTCTCTGTAAAAAAATCAATAAAATATATATATATTAAAAAAAAAACCTTTACATTTTTAGAGCCATTTTAAAGTTCACAGCAACATTGAGGAGGAGGAATAGAGGTCTTCCACATACCTCCTGCCACCCCCACAGGCATAGCCTCCCCCACTACGCACATCCTCACCAGGGCAGGACATTTATCCCAATGGACGAACCTCCCCAGACACATTGAAAGCATTCACCATCCATGGTGGACATTACGCTTCACTCTCAGTGTTGTTCATTCCATGGGATTGGTCAAATGTAGGACGTGTATCCATCATTAGATTGAAGCACTTTTTAAATATATGTACTCTCATTTTCTCCTTTACTCGTTTGAATATTGTCGAATATGTTTATTCTTTCAGTGGTTGCCCTAGATTGTATTTAGATGTTAAAGCTATGAGTCTTGTATCTGTCCAGTGACTTGAAGCTATCTTTGTGTAGTAATTAATCCTTTTGCTGTCCAGTTAATGCTTCGCTTCGCCATTTATTTTGCTTGGATTAGTATAGACACACCATCTTTCTTCTAAGTTAGTACTTGCTTGGCGCATTTGTTCTCATGATTTTACTCTCAGTATTTGTGTTCTTATATTATAAACAACATTTACTTGGATTAAAAAGAATGTCTAGTCTGGCAATTTTTGTCTTTTAGCTGGAGAGGTTATCAATTTATATTTCTTCCAATTGCTGGTACATTTAGATTTCTTTATACCACTTTATTTTGTGCTTCCTATTTGTCCCACTTTTTCTGTTTCTCCTGTTTACTCTTCTCTGGCCGCCTGGGGTTGATTGAGTGCTCTTTATCTTCTTCCATTTTTCTCTGCGAGATTGGAAGTTAGGTTTTATATGCCTATCCCTTTAATAACGACCCTTGATATTTTAATATGCAGACTTAACTGTTCTAACATTAATCAGTCTCTTTATCTTCCTTTCCTTAAATTTAAGAGTCTTAGAATGCTTTTGCTCTCATCACCCCTTGCTAGCTCATATACTATTCTTGTCTATATGTAAGTTATAGCTGTCCAAAGAAGTTTAAGAAGCGGCAGACACCACCCCCTCCTCCCGTCCTTCTTTTGTTCAAATATTTCTTGGGCATTACTGGGCACAAATATGTGTACCCAGGCCAGACTGTCTGTGACGTATTCCTACTCCTTCTACCACCTCCAGCTGAGTGGCAACAAGCAATGTCCCTGCGCCTCAGTCTTCCTCATTTGGAAATTGAAGATAAGAATAGTATTGATCTGCCCTGACCAGTTTGGCTCAGTGGATAGAGCGTCAGTCGGCCTGCGGACTGAAGGGTCCTAAGTTCGATTCCAGTCAAGGGCATGTACCTTGGTTGTGCGCACATCCCCAGGAGGAGGTGTGCAGGAGGCAGCTGATCGATGTTTCTCTCTCATTGATGTTTCTAACTATCCCTCTCCCTTCCTCTCTGTATAAAAAAAAAAAAGAAAGAGTAGTATTGACCCCTTGGGATTAATGTGAGCATTAGATGAATTAATACGTGTAAAGTACTTAGAATGCTTCCTAGGACATAGCCACACTCAGAGCCTACAATGATGACAGCCGAGACAACAATGATGCCGGAGGTGTGACAGGTGCCAGCCCAAGAGCGCAAAGAACAAAGAAGATTCCTACGTGCCTGGTGCTTCCAAATTTGAGCAAGGGAAAGAGGGAGATGCTGGGTTCAGGGAAGGCTTCATGGAGAATCTGGCTTTGAACTGAGCAGGCCTGGGGCCACCTGGTGCAGCAGGTCTCTAGCCAGAGCACAGTTTGGAGGTGGGAAGGGGGGAGTCAGCGTGCAGAGCTCAGAACCTGGGACCCTGCCAGGGGATCTTGCAGCAACAGACCAAGGGGTGAGGAACTTACTCTGCGGCCTGAACCTGTCCCTCCCGAGCCCCCTTTCCTGCAGAGGGACCAACTATTAACGATGCAACCAGGGACAGCTGCTTTAGGACACATTCACTCTCTTGCAAGCCAGCAAGCATCGCATAGTTTGGAGGTAGTGCACTGCAAAAGCAGCTGATTCCTACCGCCCACCCTGCCCACCCCCACGTGGAAGGAGGGAGCCCCACCAAAGCACTGCTTCCCTCAGGCTGTGGAGAAAGGGGTCCCTCTTCCCTGTGTGCGCTCTCCACCTTCACCGGCCTTCCCTCTGGAAGAAGTCCGGGTCTCTCACCCTCTAGAGGACTGCCTCTCCAATGTGGCCCACATTTGGGGTGGAGGCAGATTTGGAACTCATGACCTGTGTTCGAATCCTGGCTTTGCTAGGAGTTATCGTGAGCAAATCTCTTTGAGCTTCAGCTGCCTCGTTGGCAGACAGAGATAAGAATACCACTGCGCAGGCTCGCTCTTAATGTCCAGTGATAAGCACAGTGGGATGGGTGGGGAATAGATGCTCAGCCCATGCTGTTTCCTCGCCTTCCTCGGGGCTCCCAGCCTCTTGGGCGGCGTCTATGCACCTGCCGTCTGAACTTCCCTTCCCTTTCAGACCCGCCATCAGGGGGGACAAGGGACTGTGAGCTCTCAGAAAAGACAGGAAACCGGAGGCCTGCACACGAGCAGGAGCAGGAGTGGCCACATGAGGAGTGTCAGGGTGACATGGCCGAGGGGCACAGTGTTCCCTCTGGCTCCCAGCCCAGGTGTTCCTTCTCGTCCTTGGGACCCGGAAGTGATCCAGATTGTTATTTAACTTGAGGACTAACCGATGGGAAAGGTTTAATCTGCAATACTCCCCACCCCCCCACCCCCAGGCACTCTCATTCCATAGAGCGAACTGTGTGAGTAAAGATGCTAGTGTGGGTTCTGAAGGCCTTTGCGGGGACGGACACTGGGAGCTGGAGGGGCTCAAGGGGCCGTCTGCCCAAAATCTCCACGCAGATTCTCTTTGGATTCGCACCACTGCCACGAACCGGGCTCCACATTTCAGAAACGGGGAACGTGAGAAATATGCACGAGAATGTGACTGGGTCTTCTGGGCTGTGTTTCCTTCCAGCTTCGGGTGGTAATTAACTGCCCGGTGAATGCTCGGATGGCCTGACTGCAGGCCCATTTAGACTAATGAATTGTTGTTCGCAGATGAGACAGTTGCGACTGCTTTAATGAGTGGACCCCGGTCCTAGGAGACTCCCCAGATGGACGGTTGCTCCTCCTGCCGGGAGAATGGCGCTCCCGGCTACCCCTCTGTCCTCCGCCCCCTCACGTTGCTTCTGGTGGCTCTGGGCCCCGTTCCCAGGCTCAGGAAGCTCAGCGATGAAGCCAGGCATTGGGGCTGCTGGGCAAGAGTGCCTGCCCTCCAGTGGCTCCCCGGCGCCGGCGGGAGGGCACCCTCTCTCTCCTGCAGCAACCCCGAGTCGCAGACTGGATGCACTGCCTGTGCTTCTGCGTGTTGAGATTCCATCAAGAACTTAAGTGCAAGAACCTATTACTTTATGAAATTGTACTGCTTTTAAAAGCTGCATCGAAATCTGATTGTGTTCCGGGGAAGAGATGGGCAGATTCGGTCCAATTGGATTTTAAATGTATTAGAGGCTTCGGGCGATGGAGAGAACCCGAGGGTGTTGCCTGGAAGACAGAGGAGTCTTCAGGAGAGAGAATAACCTGCCCGAGCATGCTTGGTTCAGGTGTTCGTTCATTTCATCCTGACATAAACCTTGGTTGGCACCAACCGGGTGTTTGGTACTGTCCCAGCTACAAAGACAAGCCACTTGCTGCATTTTTCAGAGTCAGGGAATGTGTTCAGGACACAGTGGAGCCCACGTCACAGATGCGTGCAGGTGGGAAGGGCCTGCTCCTTTTCTTGTCTTTCATCCGCAGCAGAGGCCTGTCTGGTCTCCTCACCCGCCCCATCCCCACCAGCTCTCCCCTTTTCCCTGCTGCCTTCACCCTGTGGTCCGAAGGTCAGTGGTCCCCGGTGCGGTGCAGAGAAAGCAGGTGAAAGGGCTGCGCATCTGTGTTGCAGCTGGCGCAGGGGCGGGAGGCCGCTAACAGTTGGCCTCTCGCTCTGGGCCACTCGGCAGCAGGTGGGTTTCGGTTCCGTTTTCATTCCAAAGGACCCGGCCATGCCTACACCGCCACCTCCATCCACAGAGAGATTCTGCCGCCTCAGTGGCCTGGCTAATGGCTGCCGCCCGCCCTGCGTATCACACCTTGGCCGGATTAAAATGTTAGGAGAAGTGGGTATTTTTGCAGTAAATATCGGTCAGGAATTTCAGTCCAGTTCCAAGGTCACCGTTGCTGAGCCATGCTTCTTTGCTTTTCAGTGACTGAGCTGCCAGCGGCCCAGGGAGCGGGAGACTTTGAGGAGAAGGACATCAGGAGCACAGGGAGGGGGGAGGAATAGAAATGTCAACACTCGTGGGGAGGGAGCGCTCCTGGCTGAGCTGGGAGTTGGGGAGCAAGCCCAGGCCACGGTCTCCCTACTGCATTCCTGGTCTGTGAGGGAGGGTCCTTCTCCACACCGCGAGGGCAGAAAGATACGAGCCACTGGGGCTCCGCTGGGCTCCCCCTGGGTCCTCTCCAGCCTCATCCCTTCCCTGGATGAGCCGATGTGGGGTGTCCAGAAGGAAGCCAGAGTCTCAGGGTGAGGGAGCAGGTGCTGTGCGCTCACAGGCCTCAGGACCTCCACATGCAGAGGTACATGCCTACTAGTCAGCAGACCCTCTTCTAGGTACTTTGTATGTCGTAAGCATGTGATCATCACACGGATCCAACGAGGTTGGCGTTCTCTTCATTGACAGATGCACAAAGGCGGGTGACAGAGAGAGGGAACAGATTGGGCAGTGCACACAGCTAAGCAGGGGCAGAGCCTGCCTGTGCCTGCAGCCTGCTCCTTGCCATGCCCTGACCTCCAGACAATGCTGAGAGCGTCCGGGGGCGGCCAGCCTCTTGAGTATCTGCTGCCTAGACCACGGGGGACTGTGGGTGCTGAGTGTGTAGGACTGGGTGCTGGAAGCTGGGGATAATTGGATGTGCTTCTTGCCTCAAAGGAATTGGCGATATGGTGGCGGCAGGAAGAATACACCTGCAAAATGACTCAAAAACGATGAAAAGAACAATCTTAACAGTCAAGCAAACAAAGCAAATGGGAAACTACAGATTCGTATGAATGAGCTGACCTCAGGAGGCAAAACAGGGTGCTCCTCTCCACCTGGGGGCCTGCGAGGAAAGTGGGGCAGGGACGGGGTGCTTGCCCTCACTTTGCTAACAGAATGATTGGGTGTCTAATCCAGGGTGGCTTCTTGGATGTGGCGGCTGTCTTGTCAAGCCCTGAAAAGATGGCTGGATGTGGATGACTGTAGGAAGGAGAAGGGCAAGGTCACCGTCAGCTAGCTCTCACCCCTCCCAGGAGTCACAGGGAGCAGCTATGGACCAGGCCCCCTGAGGATCCATCCTCCATGCCTGCTGGGTGTGGACAAATCTGTTGGCAGTGCTGGTGACAATCTGCAGAGGAGGGAAAGGGACCTCGCAGCTCAGTGGCCGTGACGAGGTGTCAGGCGGGCGCGTGTTATGTTCTGGCCACGTAAAGTAGAAGCCGAGCATCTGAGTCAGCGTGAAATGTTCTGTGCCTGCAGCGGGGAGAGGGGGCCATGAATAAACCTTCTGAGAAACTAATTAACCCACAGACAGTTCATCCTGTCGCCCTAACGGAGACAGAAGCGATATTGGACACACAGTTCAGAGGCAGCCCATCAGGACACAGCAGACCCCTCTGATCATCTTCCTCCAGCAGATAATGAAGCTGCTACATTTTATTTTGTTTCCATCCTGTCTGCTCCCCAGGCCCAGCAAGTAAAGGGCTGGCATCTCACCAGAGAGGGGGGGGGAAAGGCGGACACAGATGTGGAGGCAGAGAGAGGAGAGGCTTGGTCTTAGGAAGCAAGGAGGCTGGTTTTCACACACCTGGCTTTGGTCATCGTGGGTGGCTGCCGGCCTGTCCCTCTGCCTCACCAAGCTTCGGTGGCATCATCTGAAAAGTTAACATGGTGACTTCAGAAGGCCGCTGTGAGCAAATGTGTATAAGACCAGGGCTCAGCCCCGCAGCCAGCCGATGCTCCTAATGTCGGCACCTTCCCCGGTCCTGGCCCGCCCACAGCATGGGATGGTTGGGAAGATCAGTGAGGCGCTTTGTAAATGCAGGGTGTGTGCCAATGGGGCGCTGCCCGGTTAGCACGGGGTCCTCTGCTGTGAGGAAGCAGACAGTATTTCACGCTTCCTGGGCCATGTCCGTCTCTGTCGCAACCACTGAACTCTGCCAGCCGAGCAGCAAAGCAGCCGCAGACAACAGGCAAAGGTGCTGATCAAGCACACAGAACCGTCTTTACAGAGCAGGCAGCCAGCCGTGTTAGCGCGTGGGCCACCGTTGACCGCTCTGTGTCAGAAGGTGGGGGACTGAGGCCTGCTCTCACCTCTCTTACAGCTCCAGTGGCATGTTTGACATGGATCCTTCGGGGACCCCGGTCCTCAGGAGCCCTCCCGCCCAGCAAGAAACCCGGACCTGCTGTCCACCCACCTGCCGGCATCTGGTGAGTGTGCGGGCCGGGCCTGGGGGGCTCCTGCCGGCCCAAGGCTCAGGCGCTTGCCCCAGCGGGAGCCATTAGGGCAGAGGTTGCGTAGTCACATGCCCACGAGCATTGTGGGTGGTGAAAATGAGTGAAGGCTCTGGGCACAACAAGTCTGCTTTTGGTTGAGGGACGGTACAGAAGTGTTTCTCAGTGAACAAGCATGACAGCAAATGAATGGCATGTCAGAGAGGCGATGGGAGTGGTGGAGACTGGGGTGCACTTAGTACCCCATGTATAGGGCTGTGGGGAGCCTTCTCAGCTCCCATTGAACGTTGCCATTAGGGAAAGGGGGGGCCAGTGTTCACAGACCTTTCATTTCTTAGGACAAGCCATAAACACTGATGTTTTAAAATAAAATCTCCCAATTTTGAATCTTGAATCCATTCAAACAAACAATATGGATCAGGGGAGACTGTTTGGTTCTTCCAAGTTTCTAGATCTCCAGAAACCGAAGCTTTGGGGCCTGCTCTGGCGGCTACAGGGCTGAGTGAGGAAAGGAGTCCAGGGGCAAGCCTGGGGGTGCTCTGCACCCAATTTCTCAGCCTCTGCGGTGTTGACGTTTGAGGCCAGATCCTCTCTGCCCTGGGAGAGGCTTCCTGTGCATTGTGGGGTGTTGAGCAGCATCCCTGGTTTCTGCCCACCATTTCCATAGCACCCCCACCAAGTGTACCAGAGTGTGTCCACACATCACCCAACATCCCCCCAGGGGCCAGGTCGCCTGGGTGCAGCAGTGCACGCCTACCCTCTGCAGAGACAGAGAGAGGGGCCAGGCCTGCCCCTGATAGCGCTTCTCAGCCAGTCTTGGGCAAATGTTTCTAAATTAGCAAATTTTCATTTAGACCTAAATCTCCATTATTTGCCCGAGGCTTGAGGAAAATTGGTGACCGCTTACAATTATTAATTGGAACCCGCTACAGATCAGTGGAGGGTGACAAGCTGTAACGGGCGGATAACGAACGGGGCTGAGTGATGGCACGGGCCCGGGAGGATGGGTCACAGCTCGTGATAAGCCGACGCAGAGCCGCAAGCCAGGCGGGTGGAAATAGGGAGTCCTCCAGGGGCCCTGACCGGGTGGCTGTACGGTGGGAGCAGCACCTCAGGACCACAAGGGGACACGGGCGTCCAGGTTTCCACGTTCCATGGGGGACATGACCTGGTGGGGACAGAGGTCCTGAAAATAGGAGGGATGGTTTCTGAAGTCCCAGCTCCCTGCAGTGCAAACTCTACTTGAATGGGCAAATCATCTCTCAAATGAGACTCAGAAATCCCCCATAAACGCAGATGATTCCTGGGCCAAAGGGCTGACTAGCTTCAGGATTAAGCTCTGGAGGCGCGAAAACCAGGGAGGAAGAGATGCAGAGACTTGAGGGAGGGACCCTCTGCTGGGGGCTCTGGAGGGAGGGGCAGGGGTGGAGGAGGACGTCTCTGTTAGGAGCTGTGTTGATCTCGGCCTCCTCTCTGTTTTGATCTTTATTGAGCCCCTTTTTGAGTTTCTTGCACGAACGCTTGAGGTCACAAGAATACAGCTTGGTTTGCCAAACTAGAAATGTCCGAGACTCTGGCTGCGGGTCCCAAGACCTCTCAGGGAGGGGTCGGGGGGAATTGTCTGAGCTCATTTGTGTCTCTGGGACCCCAGCAGCTAGAGCTGTCCACAGGCGGGGACGGTGACCCCACTGTACAGTCCTCTAACCTGGTGGGCAGCCATCAGCAGTCTCTCATTTTATGGCTACAAAAGCTAACCAGTGTAGCTCAGTTAGGTGAGCATTGTCCTATATTCCCAAAGATCGCCGGTTCGATTCCTGGTCATGCCCAGGTTGTAGATTCAGTCCCCAGTCAGTATGTGTGCGCATGCGTGATGCTTCTCTCTCCCATCGATGTTTCTCTCTCTCTCTCTTGCTCTCTCGCTCTCTCTCTCCCTTCCTCCCTCTAAATTCAATTTTATAAAAAGCATTAAAAAAAAACAGCTGAGACACAGAGATGCAGGGACTTGATCAAGGTCACCAGGAAGTCGCAGGCCTGCACAGGAGCCCCAGAGTCCCACCTCCTGCTCTAGGCCCTTTGCACATTCCCTGGTGCTTGTGTGAAGAGCAGGGCCTGGAAGCAGAGCTAAATGAGATGAGAAGAGCTCAGGCTCAAGGTTATGTGTGGGGAGTAGCTGGGCCTGTCCTGGGGACCCGGGGATCTGCCTGGGACCATCCACCAGGAGGACACAAGCACCGCTCTGCAGCTGAAGACCGCCCTGCACCCACGGCCACCCACCCCAGCCTCCACCAGGCGCTCTCTGACCTTGTTTCCCTTCTACAGGCGGCCACGGTCTTCAATAATGGAGGCCCCACCTCACACAGAAGAGGCCTGCCACCCAAAAATAACTTGAAAAGCAGACAGAGGGAAGCAGATAAGCATCCGAAATAATTTATTTATAGCGCGGAGCACAAAGCCGTCAAAGACTACAGGCAAGCGACAGCCACAGCGCCCCTTGGGGGGCAGTCCATCGAGCTCACTCAGAAATGTCCTCTGGAGCCAGCCCTGGCGCTGGGTCTGCAGAGACGTAGAAGACAGGCTGGTGTGGGGCGAGGAGGGCCGAGCAGGAGCCATGCCAGGGCCTCAGGTGAGGTTTCAGTTAGGAGCTTCTGTAGGAGCTTTTGGGGGTCACCTGGGTCCCTGTCACTGGAGGGGGTACACTGAGGCTGGACCCCATCCCACGGTGTCCTGGGAATCCTGCAGGGGCTGGGAGACTGGGAAGGATCTGTGTTCTCTAACTCGGGTCCTGGCTGAGCAAGCCAAGTCTTTGCTGGCGCATGCCCATTCCCTCTGGGAGAGGCGGCCGTGGCTGAGTCCTCCTGCTCCTCGCTCCCTAGCTGCACCCTCGGGTCCATGGCATAGTCAGTCTCTAGTCTGGACGGCACACTGTGCACTAGGCAACCTCTCAGTCCCCTTCTCACTGAACGTCTGTGTTCCAGAATGTTCCAGCTTAGCACTATAGTCTTTAGAAAAAAAGAACAAAAAATATGGTGTTGCATAAACAATGATTTCAAAGGAACAAAAGGGATGATACACGAGCGAGTTTCAGACTTGTGTAACAGAATTATTTCTGCAGAAGTTCAGCACTACGGAGCTGTTATAGCTCCAGTGTTAACTGAAGAACCAAAAATAATGCTCTGGCGGATCACAACTGACAACACCGAGCTTAAATGTCACCGATTCCTGAAGAACACGTGTAATCAGACCCAAGTCGACAAGATTCTATCTAGATCGTCGCCGTGAACCGCAGCCTGTTCCCAGCCACAGGGGTCAGTACTTGCGTGCACAGCTGAGGGACCACCACCCCCCGCTCCCCATGGGACATCTGTGCAGCCCTGTCCTGCTCACCACTCCCTTCACTCGAGAGGACCCTCCTAGTGGCAACTGAAGTGAAACCAGTAGTGGTTTGTGAAGGCAGTTGGAATCCCTGATTGATCTTTCAGGTACACTCGATTCAGTTCACAGAAACTTGCAAAGTGGGAGCACGTGAACTCTGCCAGGGTCAGCTCCAAGTGCATGCACTCCACAGCCTGCCGCCAGCCGGTAAATGCCGGGGTCTCCCTGTGGGCCTTGCCCTGTGCCCAGGAGACAACAGGGTAGAAGCCAGAGCCTTGTTCAAGGAGCTGAAATGCTTGGGATAGAGGATTTTTTTTCCCCTGCATTAAAAAATAATTTGTCTCATTGCATCCTCCTCCCCCTCTTCTGTGTGTGTGTGCATACTGATTTGTTTATCTGTTTTTATCTACACTCATGTATTAGTCTGGGAAATAGGCCTGCTGAGGGATAATGATAAAACTCATAACTTCTGTTGAGTAGATATAATGTCCCAGGCCTATGCATGACTAGGTAATTTACATATATTAAATCACTTCATCCTCGTACAACATTAAGAGGTAGATACTATTATCCCATTCTACAGATGGGAAAACTGAGGTGCATGGTCCCACAGCCAGGAAGTAATGGAGAGAAAATTCAAATCCAAGCAGCCTGCTCCGTAGCCCTCCCTCTTAGGAAAACAGAGAGCACCTGATGGGAGCCCCAAGTTTGGCTCTGCTGGGGTGCACGAGGTGGGAGGACAGAGGAGGCTAGGCAAGGCCTTCAGGGATTTCCTGCCTCATCTGAGATGAATGAGGACAAACACGCATGCTCACCCCCCGTGAGAAGACTGCTCACGCCGCCAGTGTCAGATCCCTTCTCTGACTTTTGAGCTCGGAATCATCATTTTTTACACACCACACAGTTTTTAAAGGAAGAAATGAATTTGCTCATTTTTATTCCTCATTTTTGGATAACATACAGAAGCCACTTAGAGCTTAATATTAACACTGTACATCACTGTCGGTCCCGCTGTAAGTGGCGCGTGTCACATCCCAGCCGCCTGCAAACTCTGAATGTTAGATGAGCAGCGGAAGGCGGGGAATTCCACAAGAAGAGATGTCCTTCCCTCTTCGGCGCTGAGTTCCTGCAAGCGGGCGAGTGTCGAGGACCTGTCCCCACTCCGTCACTCCGTGTGGCCACCAGCATCAGGCCTGCAGCTTGGCATCTCAGCCCACCCCCCAGATGTGCTGATGTCCTCACTTGCCACTGTAAAAGGATCGGGGAGCTTTTGAGGATCCCAAGGTCAACTGCCATCTGGGTGGCTGTGGTTTCCTCCTACCCGCGCCCAGGGCTGGTGTTGCAGTCGCCCTGCCCCGTCCTCCTCTCCTGCTCTCCCCTTCGCTCTCTGTCTTTCCAGGGATGCTGTCTCAGGTCTACCCGCCCCCCCCCATCCATTTAACTAGTTTCTTGTGGCCACTCACGTCCCTCTCTGCCCTGCTTTGCCCTCTGTTCCTGGCGCTGCGCTCCCTGGCCTGGAACTCTTTCTGTCCTGTCACTGATTTTGTTGTGGAGGTACATTTCACTCACAGGGAGGTACACACTCTTAGTGGACAGCCGGTGCATTTTGATAGACAGCCACACCTGTGTAACCGCTACCCAGGTCAGGATGCAGAATCCCCACGGCTCCCAGGAGGTTCCTGGGCTCTTTCCTCACTGAACGGGGGTCCGCTGTCCAGATGTCTGTCACCTGCAGTTTCCTCTGAGTGGACTCACACAGGATGCCATGTCGGGGTCCTCTGCCGGGGCTTGGCTGGAAGGAGGGAGTGTGTGGAGGGAGGCCCGTAGGGACATGAGTCACACTGCTTGGCCCCCTTCCAGAGGTCCTTGGGGCCGAGGGACTGTCTTCAATGCCTGGCCCACCCAGGCCTGGCACGGACCGTTTCCGGGAGTGGGAGCTGGGCTCCACGTCTTCAGACGCCCATCCCCGGTGCTCTGAGGACTGGGGCCTGCCCCAGGGGAGGGCCTGTCACATCCTTGACAAAACCTCAGAGATCCCTGCTCCTCCTCATGAGCTCAGCCTCTCTCTGTGTCCCCACAGGATTAGCGATCTAATAAAGGCTTCCCTTTTTGCTAAAGGAGAAATGGAGACCCACAGGGGCTCAGCTGGGCTGAGGAGGCAGACCCCCAACTCGATCCTACCACAGCATTTGGCCTCCGGGCTCGATCACCTAGATGCTTAGGCAACTCTGCGCACCCCTCTTCCTATCACCTGGTTCCCTCAGCTGCTGCAGGCACCTAAGCTGTAATCGCCTGGGAATGGTAGACACCCTCATGGGAGCGGCCTTTGCTTCCTGTCCCTGCAGGCTGGCATTGTCCGTTGGGACAGCCCTGAGCCTCCAATGAGAGAGCAGACTCGGCCTCAAGCACCCTGGGGATGGGAAACTAATGCCTACTGTTTGCGAACAACGGCCTTTTATTAATCCCCCCGCCCCTCCGAAAGGAACATACTTGTTGCTGACACTGACTCTTTAGGGTTTAAGAGAAGGGAGGGATCCTGGGAAAGTAGAGGTGACTCCAGGGAAGGGGATAGGACACAGGCAGCTCCAAAGCCCTCGATTGGGCCCTTTTCCTCAGCCCCCTGCAGCCCAGGTGAGAGACGTGCAGACCCAGCAATGCAGATGGGGGCTTGGGGAGAGGCACCCAGCACAGAGCTGCCCTGCCCTCGGTCCCTCTCCTCCCCGCTGCCGCCTGGGACCACCTGGTCCAGTGGGGAAGACAGCCTTTCCACCATGGGCTCCATCCACAGCAGAGCGAGCACGCTCCCGGGAGAGTGAGCAGCTTGGCCTGTGGAAATGGGTGTCATGCGCAGGTGCGAGCACAGAGCATCTCAGCCTGAAGCGGTCCAGCCACTGGCTCACGTGGGCCCAAGCTTGCATGGGAGCCACGGGGAGCAGAGGCTTGAAGGAGAGATTTCATCCTGCCTTCATTGGCATTCAAGTCAGGGACTGGGCTGACAGGCCCGAGGCTAATCCAGCTATCTCCCTCTCACAGGCAGAGCCGCTGGGAGAAGCCCGGTCTCTGGTCCCCCTGTGGCAGCGTGTGCAGAGATGGTGTGACCCGACCCTCTCGTCTCTCCAGCAGCCTCTCTGGCCCCACCCCACCCCATCTTCTCCATCCAGCTCCTCCTGCGGCAGACTCCTCGGCACCAGCTTTGTCTACTCCCGCCTCATGCAGGTACCTGCTGAGTCGTCCCATGTTCCTCACTGGCTCTTGAGGCAAAGTCAGGGGCATATAAGGTGAAATAGCCCAATACCTTTTGTGACCCCAGATCCCAGGACAAATCGGTGGTGGAACTCAACGTTCCGTTTCTGGATCTAAATCGAGAGACCTTTCCCGGATGCAGAGGCAGGGCCTCGGGGAGCAGTCAGGACACTGCCTCCTGGTGGGGAGGAATGAATTCAGCTCCCCAAGGTCACACACGGGGCTCTGTGTTGCTTCCTCTTTGGCTCCCTTTGGCCTTGCTGGGTGGGCTGTCTGAACTGGTTTGGAGATGCTTGTGTGGGAAGGGGACTATGGAACTGAGGGAGCTGTGAGGAGAGGGGTTTGAGGAAGGATTAAAATTTGGGGGAGGAGCAGAGGGATGATCTGGAAGTTGGGGCACCTGGCTCGCACTGTCATCCCCTCTGTCTCCATCAAACCTTCGGGGAAAAGCTATCGCTCACTAGTGGTTTTGGAGTTGTGTACATGGTGTGTGTGCACATGCGCGCACGTAAGACATAAGACCTGCTGAGTGAGCCTGGCCTACTTGGGGGCTGTGGATGAGCAGGGGGCCCAGAAGAAGTCCAGGGGTGCGGCCCAGTCTGGCCTGGCCTAGTCCCTGCCCCGGCTCCGTCTCTTTGCGCCTGCCCAGCACTCGAGAGGCCACCTGCCTGTGGACACTCCCCTTGGGACAGCATCTGACAGACTCCTCTTTCAGTCTCAAGGTTAGATGGGGCTGGGAAGTAGCCAGAAAGATGTGCAGAGGCACCTCTGAGTCCAGATTTAAACTAAGAGGCAGCAGTGCCTCCGAGAACAGGAAGGAGGAAGGTGGCTGGGAGCTCCTGGACACGGCTTTGCCGATTTCCCGTCAGCTTTGAAGGTGGGGAGGAAGAAAAGAGGATTTTCTCCATCCTCCTTTTTCCAATAAGCACTGGGAACACTCGGAGTTTGAGTATAATCCTTATTGACTCCAACTGCCAGGGGAGGAAGAGCGGAGGGGGAGGGGAGAGAGGGAGAGAGAATATTCCATGGAGCCCAGCCTGAACTCCCCTAAACGGTAGGTTTCACACTACAGGGGCTCTGAGATGGAGGAAGGAGTGGGAGTGAGGCCCCAGGGCCAGGCCGAGGGGCAGTGAGTTGGAGGGGCCCCCCATCCTGATTGTCTTTTCTGCATTGGCTGGAGGCCAGAAAGGAGGCTCCTGAAGACGGGGCACTTGAAAGAGAGCCCAGAGCAAAGAGCTTCAAACAATTGCTGCAAAAGGAAACCACAGTTTTAATTATTCCCCCAAATTGGGGGGTTTCTTTGTACTTTTAGGTCTATACTTAGCTCCTGAGGTTGAAAAAAGTTTTGGACTAAATGCAGACGTGAGCCAAGGCTCTGTAGAAACCAGGGGCGCTCACACTTAGGTGCAGAGGGCTGCTGAGCCCAAGGTCATGATCTTCAGGGGTGGTCCCAACCAATAGAAAAGCCCGCCATGTCAGCCCACGTAGCACCTCTTAGCGCCGGAGCTTCCCTGTGTGACAGCTGTTCATCCCTCTGCCTGCTCCTGCTTTGCTGCCCCTCCTCCCGCCAGTGTGGACCCAAGGGCCCTCATTGCACATCCCTCAAGTTCAATGCCATCACGGAGGCCACCTCCCAAGGAGCCTAGCCAGCCACGCCAAAGAATCTTGATTTGTAGGAAGTGCAAGAAGGAGATAAGCCGTGTGCTAGAGAGACTGCTGGGAATGGAGCGGGGCTGGGCCCCCGGGGGGCAGGGAAGATGCTGGGGCCTGCAGGATCGGAGCCCAGGGTTGTCACGAGGCTGCGGGGTGGAGGGAGGAGGGGGAAGCCTGCGTCTATGCTCCCTACTAACCTGCACACTTGGAAGGAAGTCGCTGCCCAGCCCTGCCCTGCCCTGCAGGGTCCTCCATTCCAGAACCCAACGCCTCAGCCTCTGTCCTAATATTTGCCCGCCCCCCTCCAGGTGCAGATGTCCACCCTTGTCCAATTAGCTATGGCCTGGGAGGGAAAGGACTGTAGTTCATGAGGGCAGATGGAATGGGAGGGTTGGGGGAAGGGGTTAGAATCCATCTCCCCACTTGACCTCTGACTCGGTACCCAAGAGTGGCGGGGGGCTCCTTGGCTGAGATGGCCCCCTGCCCCGCCTCACCAGGCTAGGTGGCTAGGACCATCCCAACAAAGCAGGGACAGTGCAGGAAGCCCCAGCAGGGCAGAATGAGGCCTCTTCCTCCTGCTTTTCGGCCTGGGGAATGGTTTTCTAATTACGGGGGAAATGATGAATGCGGAGATGGGAAGTCCCCATACTTCATCCTTATTGCCATTGAGTTAGCAGCAGAGCACATCGTGTTTTATTATAACTTTATAATAATTACAGTTATTACTGAATTCATGTACATGGAAAAGGCAGGAGGATCATCACTGTATTAATTCGCGAGGCCCTTCAATGGGATTTATTGAGCAATAAGTGAATTCCAACCAGTTGGCACGACACAGAAGTCTCTCCCCAACGCAGAACTCTCTTACCGTCGTGAAGCACAAACAGTTCGCTTCGCGAGGACCATGCTGGCTGCCCCGATTATTTTCTCCTCCTCCAGGCAGCCTGCCTTGATTGAGAGGGTTGTGTTTAGAACGTTGCTCTTCCTAGTAGAGCTAACACCCGCCCTCTCGTAGCCTGTCTCACAGGGCATGAATGTCAGCCCAAGCGTTGAGATACGCCTTTTCCAGTTGCACAGGGCTCTCTAGTTTTCAGAACGTGAGCACAGACGACCTTTGGACTTAAAAGGTCAAGCAGCAAACTCTGTTGAAAATAAAAATATATGGGCCTCAGGGCCATGAATAGACTTTGCCCTTCGTGGCATTTTGGGGGTGGAAGGAGAGGGGTGGCAAATTGATGTCATGCCAAAACCCAGACCTTTCTAAAGGAGTGACTAAGCCCTTGGCAGTGGCCACATGCAGTGAGGAGAGCCTGTCTGGGGGGTGCCTGCTGGGGAGGACTCTAAAAATGAGTGACAGGGAGGGGCAGAGGCAGAGGGAAAGCCTGTAATTTGCTCAGAGGGAAGAAGGCTGCGAGAACCGAGATAACCATCCACTATCCGAAGGGCTGTTTTCTGTGGGTGGAAACATTCGTTCTCTGTGCTCAGGAATTGGGGGGATGGAGGGAGGAATGGGGTGGTGGGTGCTGAGGCTGAGATCTTAAGAGACGCCGAGGCAGACTTCACCTGTGCCGGGGCAGGATGTGCTGGTGGGGAGACCTGTCCAGCAGCCGCTGTGGTATCGGGCTTCCTGAAGGGTCAGGAGGCTGGTTCACTGGTGTGTTCAGCTCATGCTCACCTGGTATCCATTCCATACAGGCGGTGGGAACACCGTTCACAGTCAGGGGGGGACGCCAGGCAATGAACAAGTAGCAACGACCAAACACGCAGTGACAGGTTGTGACGCAAGCTACCGAGGACGGGAAAGAGGAGCTGGCAGGAAGGAAGGGAAGAAAGCAGGAGGGACCTTGGGCCGGAGAATCTGCTGCCAGAGGCGTCTGGGTGGCTCATTTCATCCTCGGGGCCCTAAGGCAGGCGTGACGTCCCTGCGTTTTTTACAGGTGAAGAAACGGAGATTCAGGGAGGTTATGCAGAGCCATCTGGTTAGCACACAGATTTGGAGGCCAGCTCTGGGAGGGACCCCCAGAGGCTGGAGGTGGGAGGGGATGGAGCAGGAGGGTGTGGAGTGTGGTGGCTGGGTGCAGTCTGTGGGACTGGTGCCGTTCCCGACCCTGAGACCCTGCACATGTATGTGCCTGGGTCAGCGTGGCAGCCATGAGCCGGGGATCCCGTGGCGAGAGGCTTTGACGAGGCGGCTGGCGAGTGGGCTCCTCTGGCAACGGGACTCGCTCCCCAGACGCCGTCCGTCTCTGGACAGCACCCCCAGTGGGAAGTCCTTGCTTACATCAGACCGATCTTCCACCCTGGCACAGGCTCGGCATGCTGGGCGCTCTTCCCCAGCGCCCCCTTTCCAGAGCGTGTCAAACTCCAGAAGCCTGCTGAATCCCAAAGAGTGTCTGGGCTTGTGGGAGTGATTTCAGTCCCTTCCCAGGTTACTACTCTGCAATTCAAAGTTTGGCTCAGTGGATAGAGCGTCGGCCTGCGGACTGAAGGGTCCCAGGTTCCATTCCGGTCCGGGGCATGTATCTTGGTTGTGGGCACATCCCCAGTAGGGGGGCGTGCAGAAGGCGGCTAATCAGTGTGTCTCTCTCATCGATGTTTCTGGCTCTCTGTCCCTCTCCCTTCCTCTTTGTGAAAAAGCAATAATATATATATATATATATATTTTTTTTTTTTTAAAGACAATCCAGGGACCCCTCCCCTCACCCATGGAGACATCGCTGTCCTGCTGCATGGGGTCGAGGAAGCTATCCCCTCTCTCAGAGCTGGGGACCAGCAGTCCCATCAGTGAGCCCCCTTGCAGATGTGACCTCCTCCAAGACCCAGCGGGCAGGAGGGATGAAGAGGGAAGGGCAGCAGAGATCTGGCTCCTGTGTCTGCCGCATTCCCTGCTGGGTGATTTGGGGCACGTCTGCCCTCTCTGAGTCGCAGGTCTTTCTTCTTTAAAGTGAGGAACTGAGCCCCGCCCGTGTGGCTCAGTGGTTGAGTGTCACCTAAGAACCAGGAAGGTCAGGGTTCATTTCCCGATCAGGGCATATGCCCAGGTTGCGAGCTCCATCCCCAGTGTGGAATATGCAGGAGGCAGCCTATCAGTTTTTCTCTCTCATCATTGATGTTTCTCTCTCTCTCTCCCTTCTTCTCTGACATTAATAAAATATATATTTATAAATAAAATAGCAAGGGACCCAATCACTCAATGACCCCTAAGATGCTCCCCACGCTGTGACATTTCATGGTTCCAGGTGTGACCTGAGATTGTGTGCCGATGGGGCCCACGCTGGAGGCGGTGCTGCAGAGCCCGGGTCAGGAGCTCGGAGTGATGGCCTGCAGGCTCCCTCGGCTCCGGGAGTTTGGCTCACCTCCCTTCCCCCAGAGCTCCGAGGAGTCACCAGACGCCGCGGGGCCCTGTTCCGGGACCGGCGCTGATGGAGGGCAGGTGGATGTGACAGCTGTGGGTGCTCCTGAGGCTCTCCCACGGGCTGGGTGCTGCTGGCTGTGTTCGTCAGGGGCCATGTGGTGGTGGCAGAGGCAGGCCACATGTGAACCAAGGAGAGACAGGAGCAGTAGTCACTGGGCATCTGCGACATGAGGGCCAGGCACCGTGCTGAACCCGGCTCGGAGGTCCTTGGTGGCCGGAGAGCCCACGCAAGTCCTTGGGACGCGGTCGTAGTTGGTTTCTCACTCAGGATGCCGGTTGCAGAATTGTGTTCAGTTTATGAAAATGTGTTCAACTGAATACTTCCGGGGTGAGACTTTTCCCTATACCATTTGTCGCCAACCGTTTGTTTTCTAGGAAAATGTTACTTTGTCGCCATCACAGCCATAGACAATGCAGGCAGGGCTGTCCTCCTTCAGCAGTGCTGACCCGCCGCAGAAAGGTCAGGAGCTTGTCCGAAGCCACACGGCTAGGAAATGGCAGCGCTGGGCCTGCAGCCCAGGTGCGGTGGCTTCCAGCCGGTGCTCCCTCCGCCAGCCAACCCTGCTCCCCACAGAGGGTGCCCTCAGGCCCCCCGCAGCCTCAGCCCCCAGCCCCGCCATGCTCACGCAGGCACACACACTGCCATCCTGAGCCGGTGGGGAGGGAGAGCTGGATGGTGACAAAGAATAAACATACTCTCCTCCTCAAAGAAGCTTCCAGGCCTTTAGGGAGGCAGCGAGGGCACAGTAACCCGGGCTGCGAGTAGAGGAGGGGTTCAGTGCCAGGCACCAGTTGGGCTCTGAGGAGGAGCTGCCTTCAAAGCCAGGTGCGGGGAGGATACATCGAGGCGAGGCCTCCTTCCACCCCTTTCTGCTCAGGGCTGCTGCCGAGGTGGCCGACGGGCCCTGCATCTCTGCTGGCATCACAGGGCGGCGTGACTGGATTAATTAGGCTTTATTAATAGGCAAGCACTTGATGAATTGTAATTAAGCAGACGTGCATCTGGTGGCAGTGGTGGCTGAGGGTGGGAGGACGTGATTTCGGGAGGCTGGGAGGCACCATTCAATATGAATAGCTCGGACCCGGTCCATGTGCCCATGTCACACAGGCTGCGTGTTCACATGGCGCCCTGCGGGCGGAGGTGCTGACGTAGTCAGTATGCGTGCTGGGTCATCTGAGACACCGTGGAGGGCCAGGGCACAGGACAGAATGTGCCAGGTGTCCAGCTCTCCCCAGAAGCAAGGAGGTCATGTGGGCGCTAAGTTCGGAGGGACTATGACATGCAAAGGCCGCTTCCTGAAGCCGTGACTCTCACCCTGCAACACACACACATGCATCTCCTTTCTCCCCCCCTCTCCGCCTCTCTCCCTCCTGCCCTCCCCCCTTGGCTGAGCAAGGCAAGAGGCCTTTTTGTACCCAGGGGCCAAGGGCCGGGCTGCACACACCCAGGAGGCAGGACCAGGCAGGCTTGGGGCTGGACCAGAACCCCACACAGGGTGTGTGCAGTGCAAGCGACGGAGGAGGAGTTGGGTCGCTCAGCCGAGAGGGGCCTGGAACCAAGTGTTTAGACAGGGAAGGCGTGTTTGGTTTACGGAAAAGCAGAGTGCAGGATGATGAAGTGGACGATGGAAAAAGAGGTCTGAACAATGAAACCCTCCTGCCGCACACAGCCCTGACAGCGCGACAGACGCGGAGGATAAACTTCATCTGGCCTTGGCTACGCCATCTCGATTTTTCCATTTGGCCTCAGAGAAATAGTCCAGAATCACTTCTTTGGCCTTTTGGGATTTGAGGATGTTTTAGATGGGCCTCCATTCTGCCTCATGCCAATCGCGGGCGGTGCCCCTCCCCAGCCCAGCCCTCACCCCGAGACGCCCTTTTACTGCACCCATTCCACCTGCTCATCAACCAAAGCTCAAGTCCCCTGTCGCCCCCTTGGGCAAGCTTCCCTGAGACCAGTCAGAATTGGTTCCAGGCAGCTTCTCCTGCTCCCCTGGCTGGAAAGGGAAGAGCCAGGAATCAGAGTGTGGGCTCCAGTCCCAGCCCTACGCTCCTTGGGCAGCAAACCTGGGCATGGCGCTCAGCCTCAGTTTTCCTATCTGCAAAATGGGATGAGAGCGCCTCCCTCACAGGGTTTGAAGAGTGAATGCGATGAGATTTGCGAACGCACTTTAGAAATTGTTAGGTCCTGGTCACCATAAGAGCCTGCTTGGTACTTTGTGTGGATTGGGTTTTCCGTCCGTCTCTTGGATTCAATGGGAAGTCCTGGGTCTTATTTCCATAACCCCAGCACCCAGGGTAGTCGGTGCTCATCACTTCTTCATTGAATGAATGAATGAATGAATGAATGAATGAACGAGATAGAGGGTAAATGCTTCAGGTGAGCTGGTGGGGCCTGGCTTTCTTTCTGCAGGATCTCAGGGCCTGTGCTGGCCAAGCAGTCACCCCAAGGCAGAGACGGCGTGAAGTGAAATGGAGGTGGCCAGAAGGGTGTGCCAACCTCAAAGGCCAGTGTGTTTTAATTAGTGTAATTAATGATGGCTCCAACTGGCTCATTACCTGATGGAATTAATGGGGATCATTTGTCTCCCTACAGCAGCCTCATGAGGTGAGGCTGTGGGGAGATGGGAAATAACACATGTTGTCTGCCCTGGGGATGATTCGTGAGCCCTTCCCCGGATCTGGCTGTTCTTAGACGTTTCCCTTTCTCCCCTCAGCAGCCCCCTGTCTAAGAGTCACTTCAGGCTAAACAGTCGATATCGAAGCACAGATGTGTGCAGGGATTTTTAAATAACAGCGGTGGGACCTCCATCTCTTCCCTGAACCTCCCCTTCCATGGCTCAGACCACACCAGCCCCTCTTCAACCTGGGCTGAAGCCATACAGCCCTCTGGGGACCCGCCTTCAGTGCCTAGTCTCTGGCTGCTAAGGCCAACTTAGGGACAAGCTGGAGACGAAGCAATTAGGCTCAGTAAGATCAGATCCCACTTCGAGACGCTCCCCTCCAACACGGATGCCTCTCTTCCAAGCACTTCTCCTTTTGGGCTGTAATGAATTACCTTCGGCCACCAGAAGCGAATTCTACCTTCCTTCTCTGGGAGCAGAGTCAGAGCACCTGGACCCACCTCCTCTCTGAAATCCCAGAACACACATGCTGGGCGAAGGAAGTTCTGTCTGAATCCCCCAGCTCCTGGCACTAGCAGCTGTTCACAGCCCTTTGTGGGGAGGTGATGGGCAGATGGGAGCCAGGAATGGGGGTGGCTCTGTGGGGAGCCAGGCAGAGTCCTGTAAATCACACTACAAAAGCATTCGACTGGCCTGCCTCTTCCCAGCAATAAAGGGGTGGCCACCCAGAAAGGAATGCCTACTTCAGAGCTCAGTAAAGTAACGGCATAGACTTCATCCAGGCATTTCCCAGGTCACATTCACAGCCCCAGAACATTGTACATATGCGTGGGTCTCTGTAGCTATCTTTGGAGTGAGTATGCTGATACATGGATGGATGTGTTTTGTGTGACACAAGCGTGCGCCTTCTGGTGTTGCCTGGGTCTGTCGGTGCCTTGGGTGCACCTGTGGACAGTGGCTGGCTGTCTCTGGGATGTGTGGGCCTGTGGGATTGCATGTCTTTCTGTGCTGGTGGCTGTGTTTGTCTTGTTGTATGTGTGTAACGTTCTGTCTTAGTCTCTGTGACTAATACAGATAGTGAGGACAAGACATCTGATGAGTCAAGAATAAATTCCCCCTTTTCTTTTCACTGGGTTTTGGAGTTCGGGAGATCGAACACTGACTCAATTCATCCACTAAGGGAGTATCATCCACTATAGAGAATTAAGTAACGTACGATAGTAACATAGCAACATTCACTCTGGAGTGGAGTAACATGCTGTGGTAACATAGTAGCATCCACTAATATAGTAACATCCACTAACACAACACAGTAACATCCACTAACACAACACAGTAACATCCACTAACGCAACACAGTAACATCCATTAACACAACACAGTAACATCCACTAACGCAACATAGTAACATCCATTAACACAATACAGTAACATCCACTAACGCAACATAGTAACATCCATTAACACAACACAGTAACATCCACTAATGCAACATAGTAACATCAGCAAACAACATAGTGACATCCACTAATGCAGCATAGTAACATCAGCTAACATAGTAACATCCACTCACACAGCATAATAACATCTGCTAACATAATACAATAACAGCCACAATGGAGCCTCCACCAAGACTCCATAGTGCTCTAATTCTGGAGTCTTGGTACACACGGGGAGTAATACTGCGATGGCAGCGGCAACCAGGGAGCACATCTGTGTGTGCGCTTATGATGGGGCTGGGCAGGTACGCCGTGGTGCTTATTAGAGCAGAAGTTGTCCCCGTGGGCCATTTCACGCATGAACTGCAGAAATGCCCATAAGGTCCAGAGCACAGTGTGTGTGTGTGTGTATCACCAGAGTCACCACTATGCCCAGCTGCAGCGGCCCCATTTGCTATGTCCTCTGTGGAGTTGCAGGAGGCACCATCTATAGCAAACTCGGTGTATGGCGCCCTGGACTTGAACAACACAGAGACCCTGGAAGGATGCTAGACACAGGGTTCCTTCCACCACATCCCTGCGCCCAGTTCTCGCACCTCAACCTCTTCCCTGAGAAGTTGGAGTGATTTGTAAAGAAAAAGGCTCTTGCCGAGACCTGTTTGGCTCAGTGGATAGAGCGTCGGCTTGCGGACTGAAAGGTCCCAGGTTCGATTCCGGTTGGGGGCATGTACCTTGTTTGCGGGCACATCTCCACTGTGTGGCGTGCAGGAGGCGGCTGATCGATGTCTCTCTCTCATCGATGTTTCTGACTTTCTATCTCTCTCCCTTCCTCTCTGTAAAAAAATCAATAAAATATATTTTTTAAAAAAAAAAAAGAAAGAAAGAAAAAGGCTCTTGCTTCTCAATGGAGAAAGAAATGAGATAGAAAGCGGAGAGAGGGAGGGGGGAAGGGTAAAAAAAAAACATTTAAAAGCTGACTTTTGCTCTGGAAATCTGCTTCCTTGCCAACGCACAGCTGGTGCCAGTACACAGCAATCTTCTCGTGATCGATAGGACACTGATCACCTCATGAAAAATGGTACCGAGGCAGCAGGGCCGGGGGAAGGCTGCTGAGGGAGGAGGGCCTGCCACCAGCACTGAGCTCCCCTGTCTAGTGCAGGTGGCAGCCTGAGTCCCCCTGTTGCCTCACCTGCTCCTGTCCGAGCTCTGTCACAGTCCCCTGGGAGCTCAGGGCCAGCCACTCCTCATTTTCAGGGGTAGCTGTCTTTGCTTATGATTGGAAGTTTGGGAGCATCCTTTTTGTGGTCAGCCTCGTTAATCAGGCCGCACACCTGTCTCTCAAGGCTCAGGCCTCTGCTGAGTAGAGTCCAAGTGGCACCGGTGGCCCCCCAATGGGACACATGGGGCGCTTTACTGTTGGTCAGTGCAGCCACCTGCATAGTGTGTCTTCTTCCATAAAAATGAAGCTGAGGGAGGGAGAAGTGGGGGGTGGGGCAGCAATGACCTTCATCCCAGAATCCTCTGTGCCTATGCGTGGCCTGCACGTGGGCCCTTTGGTAAGCCCTCTCCAACCTCAGAGGATGCATAGCTTTGGCATCTTTTTAAAAAAATATATATTTTATTGATTTATTTTTTTTACAGAGAGGAAGGGAGAGGGATAGAGAATCAGAAACATCCATGAAGAGAGACATCGATCAGCTGCCTCCTGCACGCCCCCCACTGGGGATGTGCCCGCAACCAAGGTACGTGCCCTTGACGGGAATCGAACCTGGGACCTTTCAGCCTGCAGGCCGACGCTCTGTCCACTGAGCCAAACGGGTTTCGGCAGCTTTGGCATCTTAAGCCAGCCCTAGCCATAAGTCACCATGCCAACAGGCCATAGGCTCGGGGGCGTGAGGACAGGAAAGGGGGACGGTGACACTTTCAAAGAACAGAGGACGCCGTTAGCATGTCAGTCCAATTATGGTAATGCGCTGGGGTAATTGGCTCTCCAAGGGCGCAGGGGATGCACACAAGTACAGTAATTGCAGGTTCACTTTGCTCTGCATTCTTTATCCCACTTTGGTGACTAATTATTAGTATTTAGCGAGTGGATATTGTCATCTTCAAAGCAGGTGCAGCTGTGGCTTGGGCACAGAGGCTGGGGCCAGCTAAAGGTCAGCTTCTGCTTGGGGATAATTAATTTGTCTTTTATGGATCTGAAATGTGCTCTAAGCTGGTCGCTTCCTTTTTGCTAACAAACAAACAAACAGAAGAGGTGGGAGAATGTACTTTGTAGTTCATTTCAGTATCCTTCCCACTAAGAGGGCAGAATTGACAAACAGGGGTAATGACTGGAGGGGGGTCTTATCTCTCTGTCCTTTTCAGCGTGGTTCTCCCAGTAGCACCCACAGGAATAGGGAAGCCACATGGTTTGGGGTGACCATCAGCATGTGAATACAGTCTATGAGCTCTTGATACCCTATTTGCTTATTTGTTTGTTTAGACTTTGGGTGCTAGGACACCCTGTTGCTAAAGGATTTGCATTTTAGAATTCCAAAAGGAAGAGGAGTAACAACAGTGAATAGATACTGAGCACCTACTGTGCGTCAGATACTCGTTTTCCATGTGCACATAAAGCACTCACTGTGTTTAATCCTCACAACAGACCTAGGAAACAGGTGCTGTTATTATGCCCATTTCACTGTTGAGAAAGTGAGGTTCCAAGGACTTAAATTTGTTATGCGAGCTGAAGGTGACAGCTGACACTTAACCGCTGGGCTGCCGGCTGCCTAGCAGAGCCCCTTCCTGTAGAGTGGTGCTAGTCCTCTGGCCTGCAGGGGCAGCCCTCACTAACTTTGCTTTACGGAGGACCAGGAGCCCAGGCATTTTCCGCAGCATCAGCAAAGCCTGCTGGTAGACCTCAGGAAGCCCATCGTTTGAACTGAGTGTGCTTCCGTTGGCATGAAGCTTGGTAGAATTTTATCAGAGACAAAACAGAAATCAGTGGAGATGGAGATGGAGAGGACACGACTCCACCCTCAGTCCTGCCTCTTCACTGAGTCTCCTCAGCACGCCTGGCCCCTGGACCCCTTTCTCCACCTCAGCTGCTATGGGCCCCACTGGGGCTCTGGCTCCGTGAGATTCCCACTCATTTTCATGAACCAACACCTTGCCTTGCTCTCTAATCATGTCCTTGCCACCTGCCTCTCTAACAAGGATCCTAAGGCATTCAGGTCAGGGAACTGGCCACGTGGCCTCTCCATGCTTCTGGGACACTGGGCTCTGCCCTGGGCACATAGTAGGTGCTCTCTTGGGCACATAGTAGGTGCTCCCTAACTCCTGATTGGGTCAAATAGGGAGGGGGTGGGCAAGGATCCTCCTCTGAGAGTTTGGCTGGCAAAGGAAAAGCCCTCCTTTTTCACATTGGCTCCGCAAAGAGGATGATTTAGGGGAGAGGGGCATGACCCCCTCCTCTGTGTGCATTTTGAATTCAGGAGAGTGCATTAGCAACTTTCTTATGGTCCACCTGTCTTGCAAAAGGAAATTCCAATCATGTCTAAGAAGCAGAAGCACATAGGAGAGTATGCGGGGGGTGGAGAGATGGGAATGGATACATTAGGTGTTCTTGTTCATGTCCAGGGCCTGCTGCTATTACAGGCCAACAAAATTTTGTCCTGTGGTTTTACAGCAGCCTACATATTGATGCAGCCAAACGAATTCCCCTCTTTGCAACTTGACCTCCTTCTTACTGTGAAATGATCTCATTTCTAGGCTAACCACAAGAGGTTTGTTTGGCTGGGCACCCGGCATGCCGTGTGCCTGGCATTTGCAAATCTTCATGCAAAGTGCAACTTTTTCTTAAAGATGGTAAATAAATCCTGTCCAGGGAAATCTTGGAAACGTCTGCTCCCAGCCACGAGGTGAAAAGGAAAGCTCTCCCACCCTCCCCACCATCCTGCGCCACTCTTCCAGAATGTTCAGGCTTAAGTCACTTTTAATTTTAGATCAGGAACAATCTGATTTGGGGCCAAGGTCTTTTTTCACTGTCCTTCAAAAGGTATGAAACTGTGGTGTCTTTGCACCTGGAAAGCGAGTGCAAAGCTGAAGCCCCACTAAGATTTGGACCTGCAGCCAGGATGCAGCAATACTGTACTCTGCACAGAGCACCCCCTCCTGCCCACAGCAGGGGGGGGGGGAGAGAGAGAGAGAGAGAGGAAGAGGAAGGGAGAAAGAGAGAGAGAGTATGAATTATCTTTTGCCCAGATTACTCATCACCTCCTTGACAAAATATGGCAACATCTACCTGCCCTCCAAGGAAAATGACCAGCCAGGAGGCGGGGCTCCCAGAAACTCCCATCACTACTCCTGCCTCTTTCCCAGCCAACAGCCGTTCTGTGCGTCCTTCCCCAGTGTGTGCTGTGACTACAGCAGGCAGCTTGCTCCTCTTCGCTGGGTTAGGAATGCAGATGGGGGCAAAGAGCTTCTCGGCCAGTGGGAGCGGCTTATGCAAAGGCCCTGGGGAAGCCACGCTCTTGGCATGGTGAGGAGCAGGAGAAGATCGTGTCAGGAGTGCAGTGGGGAGGGGACAACAGTGTGAGCTTAGACTGAAGATGCCTGCAGAGGCTCGATCATGCAGCGCCCCAGCTTGTTACTATTCCCCCCAAATCTACCACCCTTGAACAACATGGGGGTTAGGGGCACCCAATCCTGTACAGCCAGAAATCCGGTATAACTTTTGACTCCCCCAAAACTTAATATGATAGCCTACTCTGCTGACCAAAAATTCTTACCAATAACATCAGCAGCCGATCAACACACATTTTGCATGTTATATGTACCATATGCAGTAGTCTTACAAGCAATAAGCTAGAGAAAAGAAAAGGTTAAAAATTGTAATGACAAGAAAATACATTTACAGTAGCTGCACCAGTTTACACTCCCAGCAGTGTGCAGGTTTCCTTTTCTCCACGTCTTGTCCAGTTCACTTTGTAAGACACTCTTTCATTTCTTAATGTCAATGTTGAGCTTTTTTTAAAAAAAAGGAGTTTTATTTCTTTTGTGGAGGGGGGGAGGGCAGGCGTGGGAAGAAGCACCACTGTGACGTAGTGAAAAGGTGATGTGTTCACACCAGATTTCTGGGTTTTCAGCTCCATTCTGTCATTAGTTATTTGTGTGACCTCGGGCAAGTCATTTCCACTCGCTGGGCCTCTGTTTTCTCTGCTGTGAAATGGGAGCGTGGGATTGAACGGTCTCCTCTGGCTCTCAAGTTGTGTGAAGTTTTTAATGAGTGGAAAATGCGTTCCTTACCCATAGCTTCTCCATCCTGACTGTGGGCAGGGGGGGCTCCTGAGAGCTGGGTGAGCAAACTGAACCCATAAGGCAACAACAACAAGCTGCCCCCTCAGAGGGAAGATCCTGGCTGCCCCTCACAGCTCAGGTGAACTTGGCCTTGGTCCCTGCTTAGAATGGTGTCCTTCTCTGATTGGAAGAGTCAGTAGCCACTTGTGAGGGTCTGCCCTGTGCCACCATAGCAAGGCCTCCCTGTGTCTTCCAGTGTTCACTGCACACCTTCAACCCCGTTTCTCTCAAACTGTCAGCTGTCACTAACCCAGCACACACAAGTGCCAAGCCACGTACTGGGGGGCAGGACCCGACAGCGAGCAGAGACTAATGCAGACCCGCCCCGAGATGCTCACAGCCTAATAGGGAAAGTGGACATTAAACAACAGCTATGAATAATTTATCACACGATGCTGAACGTGCAAAGCGCCGCCAAAGGAAATACCAGAGCGATGGCAGCATTTAGCAAGGAGCCTAATTTAGTCCCTTCCGCTGAAGAAGCGATATTTAAGTTGACCCCCCAGAGATGAGCTGGAGTTTGAGGAAGCAAGAGAAGAATACCCCGTCCTAAGGGAACAGCTGTCAGGCGGAGGGAATTGGACCCCTCTCTCGGGCTTGCCTGCCATCAGCCACTGTGGTTACCTGAGGTTCCAGCTGGGATTGAGAGGGTAGTGGCACTTGTTCATTCGTCTGTTCATTCACTCACAGCTCTCATGTTCCTGCTACATGCTGGAACTAGCAATGAACAGATCCCCTCCAAAAAAGGGTTCCTCTGATGGAACGTAACATGGTAGTGGAGAAGACAGACACCCGTAAAAGTGAAGTGTGATGGTGATAAATATGACAAAGATGATTTGAGAGTGTCAGTGCTGGGGGCGGAGGGAGCAATGTCAGGGAAGGCCTTGGTGAGAAGGCCTGATAGAGTGGGAGGAGGAAAAGCATTGCTTGCAGAGGGAACGGCAGTGGCAAAGGGGGGCTTGAGGTAGGAGTGTGCCTAGCAGACTTGAGGAAAAGCAAGGATGCTGGGACAGCCAGAACAAAGTGAGCAACGAGCGGACAGGTGAGTCCAGAGAGCCGCAAGGCCTCGAAGGCCAATGTGAGGACATGGGCTCTTCGCTGAGGGAGGATTTGGGCAGGAGTGTGACCTGATCTGACCCACATTTGGAAAGGACCACGACCACTCTGACTGCTAGAAGGGGCGCGGGGTGGGTGGGGTGAGTGCTACAGGGCGGACCCAGTAAGACCACATAGGAGTCCTGGAGGCTTGGACTAGAGAGGGCCCCAAGCAGGCTCAGATTCTGGATATATTTTGAAAGTAGAGCCAGTAAGATTTGCTGACAGTTGAATGTGGGGATGAAAGAAAGAGGAAACCAGGTTTTTGGTTTGAATATCTGGCAAAAAATAGCTGCCGCTGACTGAGACGGGAAAGACCTCGGAGGAGCGGGTCAGAGGGAGAAGCCTGACTGGGGACAGGGGAAGTGCGAGATCTCCATTCGACGTCCAGTGGCGGTGAGAAGCGGGCGTTCGGAAAGAGGTCTGGATGGCTTCAAGGACTCGATGAGGTCACCTGTGCAGTGAGGGCTGGCGGTCCTCGGTGGCATCATAAGACAGCACTCCGTGAGGTTCAAAAGGTTGTCGACTGCTGATCTAAGACATCGCCTGCTCTCCTGGATCCCAGCGGCACACCAAGTGGGCAGGTGATAGGGCTAGTGGCAGTTTTGTCCTTGGTGATGTGATTTGCTGACTTGGCTGTGTGGATTGCCCCGGTAACAGCCAATGGGCCATTGCTTGAGAAGGCTGAGGAGGACGGGGAGGAGGAAGGAGCCCACCCACTCTGCGGAGCAGCCACCTGAACCCCAGAGGGTGGAGAACCCAGACTAATACAATCGATTATAACACGAGGAGCAGCCAACCCTGGACCCCCATTGTGCCTGACCACCGGGTATCTGTAAAGCTGGGGTAGGGGTGGGGGTTGGAATCAGAGAACAGCTGAGGGTGGTGTCAATAAGCCAATTTGTGGCTTGTTACAGTGATGCACTTGTTTATCGGCATTTAACGAGACACGACATTGATGTTAACACAGTGGGAGGAAGTTGCCGGGACCAATCGTATCCCTCGCTGGAAATTAATTTAAGCCCTCTTTTCTTGGTGCCAGCAATGGTAGAGGTAATTCATTACCGAACTGTTGAAATGCCACTGAGAATGAGCAAGGGTAATAGCGAAGAGTCATCAGCCACTACACACGACCCCAATGCCGGAACCTCTCATAAACGAGGCACGTGGAAATAATAGACTTTACGGCAGGAAAGGAAACAAGGGTTTGTTTAATTGGGGGGCGCCGGGGACGAGAGGGCTGGGAAGGGCACGATTCACACGCAGACTTTGGGAAAACCGTGGGAGCTGATGTTGCCATAGCCAAGCTCACGACCACTCAGCGCTGGTGGCAACTCAGCCATCTGTGTCTTGAACTTGCTGGCTTGAGGAGCCCAGGCTCTTGGGGAGACCAAGCTCCTCTATCGAGATTCTGTGTGATCATCGTTCCGGTTATTTACAAGGTCCCGGCTCCACGCGCCGATCTCTCGGGCCGAGGTTGGGCTCAGCATGACTCGTCTCTCCGGTTCACGCTTCCCATCTGGCAGTCACCTGGGGCATGTGACCTGAATTTGCAGAGGTTCCCCATGTCCCACTCCTGGCTGTGTGTTCCTCTGGCCACTTTATTTTGCCAGGGAAATAGGAGACAGGAAAACCACAGTTTGTGGAGTTGAAGTAATCATTTGGTTGAGTGCAAACTTTTGCCTTTCTAATCTATGGGCACACATTCCAACCACAGGCAGATGGACAGAAAGTCAGAGTCCACGTGACACTGGGCTAACTGAGTCCTTCTGAAGGTCCCTGTCATCTTGTCCACCCACCACCTGCCAGGCCTGAGCCAATTAGGGGAGGGGCCAGGGAGACCTTGCAAGAGCTGCTTGGGATGGAGCACAACTTGCCACCTGGCTGGGTGCATGCGGCGGTGTGATCAGCCCCCTGGCTGGGACTTTGCCGTTCTTCCCAGAAAGGAGGGGAGTCCATTTCCCCACGCTCAGCTTTGCCTTGCGCCCTAGGACAGGGGTCAGCTCTGAGCCCCGGTTTTAAGAGGCATTGCCCATTTCTACTCCCCTTTCGGTGCCTCTGCTGTCGCCAGGAATGCCGGGAGGAGGAGGATGCAGAGCCGTGTTCTCACTGTGCAGCCAGGTCTGTCCAGTGCCGCAGGTGGCCTGCACACTGCGAGCTCAATAAATGCTCACTGCTGGGCGCCGCTTCTTTGTGAGGTGCGCTGTTATGCAGCGATAGCGAGATGAGACCCATTCAGACCAGGGAAGAGATTGTAACACACAAGTAACCAATCCTGGGAGGGGAGACTGCCCTCAGCTTGAACTATCTACAAACAAGCGAGTTAGGGTGTATTTCCCAAGCTGATGGCCTTCTCAGAATAGCGGGTCGCCAAGGTCCCGCTCTGCCTCTGCCAACTGGGCCACTGATTAAAGCCTTGGTTTCACATGGCAAAGCCCTGGTTGAATGTCCCCCCATCTTCTGGGGCTCTAGTCCCATCCTCCCATTATCTCAAAAGGAAGGGAGACCCCTCTCTCTGTTAGGGACCTGCCCGTTCCAGACAAAGATCTTGGAACCTCCTTCTCCATTCCTGATAGGGGCTGGAGACCTGGGAGGCTCCTCGTTCAGGGGCAGCTGGTTGCCCAGCGGCCCAGCCCTGCCACCTAGCCCAGCCCAGCCACAGAACTGAGGGCTCAGGCCGGCACCCGGGACTTGGAGGGGCGCTAGGTCTCCGCTAAAGCCCTCGTGGAGTGTGCACAAGTCCCAGCAGCTTGATGTGAACTGTTTGGGAATAAGTCGGCTGGATTATTCATTTTTTCTCGTCACGAAATGATTCTTACTTTCCTCTAAGCCTGGCTGGCATATAGCCTGCTGTTTATATAAATGGACTCACCCCGATCAGGCTCCCTGCTGCAAATGTGTGATTAAAAGTTTAAAAAGGTGATGGAAATAGTAAGCACGTCTGTTTGCAGACAGAGACTTCCTTCCCTCAAATGGCTGGGTTCTTACTCAAACCTGCAAGAAAAGGAACCTCGGGCGCTTTCCTAGATGGACCAACAGGCCCCCAGAAACCATATCACAGTTACCCAGCGCATCAGTTCCAGCCTTGAATGGAGAGTTGGAGCAGGAGGGGGTGAGGGCTGTCAAAACAGCATTTAGAGCATCAGATAGTCACATCCCAAGTCATTAGTCTGGACCTGGAGTGGGACATCCCACTGTGGGTGAGCAGCTGAGCAGCTTTGCTAGGGGCAAACCTAGCCATAGGCTATGGGGGGGGGGCACCCAGCAGACAGAGAAGTATCTAGAAATGATGTCATGGAAACTCGACAGCCATTCTAACATGTGGTTGGCATCAGGGAGGCCAGCAGGTGGCACCTGGTTGTTGAACAGAGGACAGCAGTCCTGGGGTCTCAGGCTGGGGAAGGGCAGGCTGGACCCCCAGAAGCCAGGGGAAGACTTCTTGTGCTCTGGGAGGTGCTGGAGGAGGTGGGCAGAGTCTCAGAGGCCAGTTAAGTTGAGGCTCCTGAAGGGCATGGGGACTTTGGATTGCTCCCAACTGAAATGCCTTTGGGCAAACGTGGTGTCACAGATGGAATAGTCAGGTGTCAGGACAGAAGGCTGTGCCAGCCCAGGCTGCACCGCTGCCCAGGTGGCACTTGAGCTGAGTAACCTACCTCGGCCCAGCCTCAGTTTCCCCACCTCTAGAAGAGACTAGTACCCCCCTAGCTCCCTCCCTCACATCCTTGTTATGAGGAGCACATAAATAGCATGTAAAGCCACCCTGGAAAACTATAACAGTGAATGGCAACCAGTATTATTATTTATCTGACATGTGCGACATCTTCTCTCAAAGTGGAACTTCCCCGGGCTGATGGGAGGATGAGAGAGGTCAGCACATTAGCCATGTTATTTGAGAGATGCAGGGACCAGTGCGCACCTGGGAGTATCACCTGCTCCGGGGCACATGGCTGGTTAGTGGCTGAGCCAGAAAGCACCGGCTGTCACACAGTGGGAATTCAGCACGTGGTAGCCTTTATTATCATTCCAACTACAGCATGCTTTCACAAGGCAATCCATTCTGCTACTTATTAGTAATATTGATAAAGGTTGGGGATAGGACTTAGTGAGTGCTGAAGAAGAGGGAAATCATGAGCAGTATTGTGGCGGACATTTGTAGATGATCTAATGTCATCTTAACTGCCTCCCCTTCCAGGCAGCCAAATCTGATCAGGGACCTTTCCCATATTCTCAGCGTATCTCCTTGTCTCTTGTCCTTATTGCAGATGCTAACCCCAAAGTGCTTCGTGTCTCTCTCCTTCTAGACTGTGGGTTCCTCAGGGCAACTCAGAGTTGAGTCCACAGTATATAACGTTGACCATGCGAAGCTGTAGGTTTTGTTACAGTTCAGGAACCTGCCTGCTCTTTCTTACATGTTCCTGATCTCTTTGAGCCCAGAGTCTTAGGCTGAAATCCTAAAAATCGTAGTTCTCACCTGTTACTTTATTTACAACCTATATGACTTCAGTCAAGTCACTTACCCTCTTTAAGCTCCAGTTTTGTCATCTCTAAAAAAACAAGCCATCGATGGAAAGCAGTTTGTCAATAACTGTGAACTTTCCAAATGGGCAAAGCCTTCGACCAAACAATTCCTCGAATAAAATTTCATCTTCTGATACAGTCACGTGCCTCCTGTGGAGCTGCCTGCCCACAGCAGGTAGATTCATTGCAGCATTGCTGGTGAAAGTTAAAGAACAGAAAGACCGAAATGGGCTTGTTAAACAAATGGATTCATTAGAATAGAACTCTGTGTCACCACAGAAAGAATACTGGTACCGAATAATCTCCAAAATATATTACTGACTGGAGAAAGTTCAAGGTGCATCGCTGGGTAAGGCAAGCTTGCCATCTGTGTAAAGGAGGGAGACTAGGTGTGTTGGCTTGAAGGGGCATGAAATGCCTCTGGAGGTGTATCAAGTCACCGGAGACGGACTGTGCCAAGGGACATGCGGATGGCTGCGGACAAAGAGGGTCTTTCCGTATACAGACTTCAGGACCTTGTGCACTTTGAACCACGTGAAAATAACCTATTTTAAAAGAATACCAACAGCCCAAACCGGTTTGACTTGGTGGATAGAGCATCGACCTGTGGACTGAAAGGTCCCAGGTTCGATTCCGGTCAAGGGCATGTTACCTTGGTTGCAGGCACATACCTAGTAGGGGGTGTGCAGGAGGCAGTTGATTAATGTCTCTCTCTAATCGATGTTTCTAACTCTCTATCTCTCTCCCTTCCTCTCTATAAAAAAAAAAAAACACAATAAAAAATATTTTTAAAGAAAAGAATACCAACAGAAAGGACAAGGAATAAAGGTCCTGGCCCACTCACTCATCTGGTTGACCCCAGCAGGTTGTGATGCCGTGGAGCCCAGGGAGGTACCCAGGAATTTTGTTTAAGCAGCGAGGAGGGTTTCTTTGTCTCTTTCCCCTGGCTGGCTTCTAAGGTTTTATTGCGTTAGAGTTAAGAGGGAAATTCTACCTTCTCGACAGTCCCTAGGAGCTGCTGAGCAGGTGAGCTGTACTTTGTGGGACTGACTGTCTGGACATGAAAGCCAGCACTCACCCTGAACCCTCCCCTGAGACGCCGGGAACCCACCTTCAGCTGTTTATCCCTCAGTATTGGCATGGGTGTGCGGGTCCTCTCTTTAAATCTAAAGTTTTCTGAAAAGTGGAATGTCATTGGAAGAATTAGCGTAAGAGGACATTTATTCATTGGTTCAGTGATGATTGAGTGTTTATTCATGCCAGATACTCAAGTACCTGGACATGCGGGCAAATAAAACAGTTTCTGACCTTGATGATAAATAGCATAGCGATGACAATGATGATGATGACATTTAACAGGTTCTGGGGGTTTCTTATGTGGCAAGCACTCTTCTAAGCTCTTTGTATGCATTTGCATTGAATTCTTGTAACAAATCTGCGGTAGATTTGTTATCTCCATTTGTTGGATGAGGAAACGGAAGCACAGAAATGTTAAGAAACTTGTCCATGATCCCACAGCAGGTAAATGGGCAGTATGTACATGGTTGTTTTCTAGGGAGAGACGGTAGCCAGGAATTGAGGGTCTTTGGCTGCCTCCCTGCAGCATGCAGACAGGGGTGGTCCAGGAAGACACCAGTCAGTCAGTCCTCAGGCCGATCCCTGCCCTGCTGATGTTGGAAAGGGCTAGTGGCTGCACAAGTTTTAAGGAGGCAAGAGAGAGACTCAAGAGAGCAGTAAATCACACGGACACCAGCCAGGGTGACGAGTGAGTCCAGCAAACAGAGGAGGTCACCCCAGGGAAAGGGTCTGGGCTGAGTCAGATCCTCAAGGCTGCAGAGAAGCCAGTTTTCCCTAAGACCAGCCTGAGGCTGGGCCCAGGCCTCATGGAGACCAAGGGAAATGAGACACATCAATCTGTCTTTGGCAGCAACGTGGACAGGGAGCAAGTGAGCATGGAAGGATCGGCTACCCAAGGAGTCAGCCAACTTGGGAGGGAGACAGGAACAGCCTGCAAAACCCTGAATCGTGCCCCAAAGTCGAGTTCAGCCAAGTCGGATGGAATTGGGAATACAAGACATTGGGCCTGGCTGGTGTCCCGGGTCTCTTTCTAAGAGGGTCTGAGTTGGATTGGCTTCCGGGCCAGAGACGATGAGTTCAGTCCAGTCAAAGGGCCTTCCCCAGCCGCACCCCCTCCTCCTGCAGATTTGGATGGGGAAGGGGGACTGGCTGGTCCCTTCCTCCAGGGCCCACTGGAGCATGGAATTGAGCCCTGAATAATAGCTTCATTCACTTTCCAAGTTCCCTCTGGCTGAACTGCCTGCGAGGAAAGCCAGCCTCCCTCCCTCGGGCTCTTCTAGGAACCGGAGGCGGGAGGGAGGAGGCTGGAAGGGGCTGGGACCAGGGCTAAGTGGACTCACTTGTCACCAAGTCACAGTCAAGAGCCAGACCTGCAGCACTCACCTGGGATCTGAGGGTGGAGTCTGGGAGGGGGGGGGCCCCAGGGAGGGTGGTAGGAGGGAAATGGGCTTTAGTCTATTCTAGAAGAAAATGAAGCCTGCTTCCCTTTTCTCCCCTGATTAGCATTTTTATTGCGTCCCTCCTATTTGCTCTGCCTGGTCATAATTAAATACTGCCCATGGTGTCTCGTCTATCTTGGTAATGTTCTCCTGGGCACCAATGAATTGGATTTTCTTTATGGCCTCGCTCCGTTGGTAGAAAACAAGTCTTGTGCCTCCCCTGGCAGGGCGGTCACCCAGGAAGGGGTCCAGCATGGGAGGTCAGGGGCCTCCTCAGCGAGTCACAGGTCCCTGGAAGGAAAATGGAAAGGCACCCAGTCTTCTATGCTCCATGCAGCCCCCAGAGAGATGACCCAGGGTATTAGGTGCTGCCTCTGTTCCACTGGGAAAGATGAACAAGATGGTCATTGACCTTAATAAGCATCATTGCCCTGAAGATGGAGAAGATGGAAATGATGGTGATGATGAGGCTGGTGATGATATTTAACACGTCCTGGGGGTTTATTATGCGACAGGCACTCTTCTGAGCTCTTGGTATGCATTGAGTTTGCATCTAATTCTTGTAACAAATCTGTGGTCGGTAATGCTGTTATCTCCATTTGTTGGGTGAGGAAAGGGAAGCACAGAAATGTTAAGTGACTTGTCCAGGATCCCACAGCAGCGGCTGGTGGTGACTCCAGCAGATTAGAAGGAAGGGATGGGGATGGGGATATGGCTCTCAAGGATGGACTCTAGACTTGGGCCAGGACACCACACAGGACCTTGAAGCTGGGGCTACAGTCCCACAGGCCCCTTCCTCTGCGTCATCGCATCCTGAGCCTCCTGGGCCTGCCCCTCCTTGGCCTGCCCTCTGGCTTCCCTCCTCCCCGTCCCATTCCTGGGTCCTCAGTGGCATCAGTCCTGCTTCCAAGGAGCGGCCTTACATTCCCCACCTTCCCCCACCTCTGCTCTGTAACCAGAGCCCGGCTTTTTCCTCTCGTCTCCAACTTGGATGAATTTGCACTTGAACCTTCTCATCTAGACTATTGATATCCAGTGGTTCTCACAAAGTGGTCCTCAGACTAGCAGCATCACGTCACATTTCAGATCTTGTTGGGAATACAAACGCCTGGGCCCCACCTTGGACCTGATGTGGCAGAAACTCCGGGGTGGAGCGTGGTGATCTGTATTTTACTGGATCCCTGAGGCACTTGGGTTTGAGAGCCACGGCTCCCCACGCGTGTTTCACAGCTCCCTTACAGCAGCGTCTTCTTGAAGCCCCACCATGCATGCGCTTGCCTTCTCCCACTAGCCTCTCCAGGCCACTCCGCCTTCCAGAAGGATAGACACTGCCTGCCCTGCCAGACCACTCTCAGGGTGCAGTGCTCGCCTCCTTCCCATTCCCCCTCTCCCGCTCTGTGCCTTCTCCAGGGCAGGGTCTTTTCTCACGAGCTCAGGGGTCACCTCTATGCCAGTGCCTCCTATGTGCAAGTTTCTAGCAAACAGCTCTCTCCCCAGAGCTAGAAATACTCCCCCTCCTTCTGGAGAGCACGTGACCTAGACTCTTCCCCCTCTTTCCCCCACACACTCCACAACCAATCACTTCACCGGGGTTCACAGACTCCACTGCTCCCCTTCTCGGCTGGCTCTGCCTTCATCACTGGTTCGACAGCTCAGCCCAGCCCCCATCTCCCACTTCCACTCTCCCTTCTAGCTGGGCCAGAGTCATTCTGCTAAAACACAGGTCCAGCCTCAGTAACCCCCCATGGCCTGCGGGTGCAACCCAATGTGGCTTTTGGTCACCTGGCCCAACCTGGCCTGGCCTGGCCTGCTGGCCCGCCCTCCCCTGGCTCAACCCGCACTCGCACGTGCTGCTCCTTTCCACTACTCCGTGCTCCTGCTCACGCTCTTGTCTTTGCACAGAGTAACTTTCTGCCTCCAGAACTTCTCACCCTTAAAAACGCTACTCAGCCTGCCCATCTCTATGCACTGCTCCTGGGCACCCGCCCTCTGCTCCCAGCTCTGGGCTCCCAGGGTGTGTCTCTTCTGCCCCCAGTGCTTTGCACCCTGGACTCTGTGCTCCATTGTCATCCTTTCAGATCGTGAGCTCTTCAAGGTCTCCGCCATGTCCGTCTTCATCTTCCCAGCCTGGCTCACAGTTGAAGCCACATAAACATTCTCCTTGCCTGCTTCCGCCCGCTGGCCGGCGGTTCCCTCATAGGCTGGCACTGGCGCACACAGCCGCCCGCAACCTACTGTCGCCCCTCTGCCCCACCCTTCTCACCCAAGCACAGTGTGGCGATGGGAGAGCTCCTCACACCCACACACCCTCAGGCAGCTCTGACATGGCACCAGAAATCCTCCTGCATTAAAACGGTAGAGGAAACACCTAAGATTTGTCCCTCAAGTCCCATCCAGTGACGGTCTGTTTTGCTTCCAGCTCAGTCTGCTGAACATCCTCCAACAATGAAAGGAGGAATGGGAGTTTCCCACAATTCTTAGTCTCCCCGGCAGCGCCTGACCCTGGCTGGCCCTTCCACTGAAATCCCAGCCTTTTGGCCACATAGAAACGTGCTGTTGGGGGCTTTTCTGGGGGCTCTGGATCCTGAGCTGTCCTCAGAGAGACCACCTCACAAACAGCAGTGCCCAGGACACAGTCAGCTGTGTTTGTTGAATGAGAAACGAAATGCTGAGGGAGGAAAGAGTCTCTCAGAGTGCCTCTTCTCTCCCCGCTTCCCTCCCCCCACCCACCCAAGCCCTGTGTCACCAGTCCTGGCCTGACAGTTCCACGCTCTGCAGGAGGGCAAGGTGGCAAAGAGGAAGATGGAGAGAGGCGGGAGGGAGCATTTCTCCAGGGCCGTCCTCCGCTGGCCCCTGAGGAGGGCATCTGAATGAGGAGAAACACACAGGCCGCTCAGACCACTAAGCCTCCTCCTCCCTGTCCTCAGCTCTGGGCTCCTGCCCTTCCAGGCTGCGGGCAGAGAGGGAGACAGACTCGCTTGGAGACAACTTTAAGTGAATTCAATTACCATAGCAACCAAAACCACCAGAATGGGGATTAGGCTCCAGACAGCAGCGAGCCAGGCATCCAAGAGAAGCAGCAATCCACAGGCCGTGGCTGTGAGAATAGTGACCGGGACTGGGGGGGCTAGAAGGACACCGCCCTCAGCTACCCAGCACCCCCATTCACTTGCGCTTTCGGGGGCTCCTCGGAGCTCTCACCTGCCAAGGAGGAGCAGCCGCCCATCCCTGCCGGGAGCTGGAGAGGCCTGGAAGGGGTGTGGGGCTTTGAGCTCCGAGCAGGCCTGGCCTCCCGTTTCCTCCCTGCTCATGTCCTCTGTGGCTCGGCCCTCCCCGCAGAGCAATACCTAAGAGCAGGGGCTCTGGACTCAGGCTGGTTTCAAGGCCCAGCTCTGCGAACCAGCCTGAGCAAAAGGCCGAATTTCTCTGTACCTTGGGCTTTTCAGCTGATGCATGGAGACGGCGGTATCTGTTTCACAGAAGTGCCATAAGGACTGAAAAATAGGGGTGCGTATAAGGCGTCCAAGCCGTGTGTGGCACGTAACACCAAGATTTGTTGTCACTGTGTCACTGGGGTTGTTATTAATTCATAGTGATGACAACGGTGACGATGATGATGACAATGGTTCCAGTCCCACCTGCTGTGAGCACCCCTTTTGCCAGAGGGAGGCAGGAAAGATGCCCAGGAGGCCGCCTTAGCTGGTCACAATGGTCAGCCCCCTCCTGCCCCAGAAGCCAGTCAGAAACCCAGAGGCCACCTGGCAAATGACCAACCGCTCTGCTCTCTGGGCCTTCACCTGGGCCAGCCAGCTGTGCTCAGCCTGCGGAATCTCAGTTAAGGGCAGAACCCCAAATGGTCTCCTTCGTCTACTCATTTTGCTCCAAAATGATCTTCAGCCCAAAAGAGCTATTGCTTTCCCCAAAGGTGGCGCCCTCATCTGTAAAATGGGGATGAGATTAAGGTCAATGGCAGAGAAATAATAGACGTGTTCATGCAGGGCTGAGGACGGATGCAGACACTGCTTTGTGGCCCTCTCTTGTGTCTGGGCTTTTGCACATGCAACACAGGAGCGTCCAGAGGGCAGAGATGATTCTCCTCCATGAGGCGCAGGCCTTGGGACGGGGCTGGGGAAGGTGTGCCCAGCCCACCTCCAGGGACGTGCTCATTCACCCCACAAGGATTTCCGAGCTCCTGCGATGGTCAGACCTTGTGCAGCTGCCACAGAAGCCAAGACAGACAGGACCCAGGAGCTCAGGCTGGTGACGAAGGAAGACCTCAGAGGAAGTCACCAGGAGGGGGAGGCGCAGTGAGGACGCCTGGGGCGGTGGACTGGGTGTCAGAGAGGACTGGCATCTGGGCTGGGCTGGAAGGAGGGTGCATCTGCCCAGTGGAGAAGGAGGACGGACTCTGCAGGCAGAGAGAACAGCCGGTACAAAGAGGGAGTGCGAAAGGGCTGGTGCGCTGGGGGAGGTGGGAAGTTGAGGGATGATAAAGCGTGGGTGTGCCTGTGTGAGTGTGCTCGTACGCGCGCATGTGCACACACACACATGCTTGGTAGGGGGCGATAAGGAGGGTGGAGAGGAGATGGCTGGGGATGAGACCAGCCGTTTCCTCTCCTCTTATCTCGCAGGAGATCGCAGTTCTATCCGCCTCTGGATACTGGGGCCTGCGGTGCTGGAATTTGCTCAGCCTTATTTTGGAAACTTACTCCCCTCCACCACGGGAAGTATTCAGCCTGTCTCAGGAAGCCTTGTCTACTTCCTGGGGTCAGCATTGCTTGAAGGTCTCAGATGTTCCCACAGCTTCCTTCAGCCCAGGATACACAGCTCTGTCAGGAAAGGGGGCTGAGAGGGAACTCTGCCCACCCCTCTGTCTAGGAAGGCTGCACTTGCACCCCAGCCGGCTCTGTTTGTGTTCCCCAAGACAGGCACAGGCACCGGCTGGGCAGACAGCCTGACCTGAAACTCTCCAGGCTACTCCATCCAACCCGTTAGTCCTGATCACGCTCGTCTCCAGCATATTCCTCTCATGCATGCCTTTCTCTCTATGCCCAGCTCCACGGCCCTGGCCAAGCCCCTCAATCTCTTTCCTGCTAATTGGTCCCCCTGCTTCCCATCTGGTCCTCCTCAAATCCATCCTCCACACTGCTGGCTGGAGAGGTTGTCAAGCACCGACCTGACTGCATCTGTGTGTGTCCGGGCCCTCGGGCAGCCCCTGCGGCCTGCAGGCGGAGCCCAGCTCCTGGGCGTGTTTCCCAGCGTTAGCATGCCTGCCTCTGGCCTCGCACTGGGGGCACCCCCTGAGCTCGCTCACATCCTGCTGCCTTAGCTGTCTGGTGTCCACTTCACCCCCACGGTCATTTGGCTGCTTCCTTGGCCTCTTTCCACACTCAGCGCAGATGCCACCTCCTCTTTGTCGCTGCCCTACCTGTGGGACACTCGCCTCCAACTCTTCATCTGAGAAGTGATAATACATCTTCCTGAGATCCTTTTGAGAATTTGCAAATCCAGCCTCTTCTCAGCCCTCAGGTTTCAGTGACCCCCCCCTATGAGGTTTAGTAGCCTGACCCCCGTGCAGGGGTCTGAGGAGGCGGGGCCTGTGCCCACCTTGCTTACCACCAAATGTCCAGCACAGAAACTCGTGCATGCTCAGTAAGTGTGTGTTAAATGAATGGACGGTGTGTTGAGCTAATGCTATTGGGTGAAGACCTGTTCATTCCATTTAAATGTTTATTAAGTGCCAATGGAAGCCCATTGCTAATGTTCAGGTGGGATTGGGGGTGTTGCGGATAAGAAAAAGCATACCCGCATCTCCTGGGCAAAACGGCACCTTCAGTTGGGACGTCAGCTCCATAGCATGTGACTAGGGAGAAGTGGGAAGCGAAAGAAATCTTCCCGGGAAAACAGTCTGCATGTTGCTCCCCCTCACACGCTTCCCTCGCCACCGTCCCACCACTCGGAGCAGCACTGGGCTTGGCTGAGAAGGCTGTGTGTTTCCTTTTTTGTCCATTTCAGGAATCTGTAGCGAACAGCCAGCCTCTAACATTGAACCTCTATTTGCACAATAATTCAGGCATTAGTTAAAATGTCACGCGCTTACCACTTTGGGGGTTCCCGTCTGTCTGGGTGGGAAGAGCGCCCGTGGAGCCATCAGAGAGGACGAGACATTTCCTAACTTCTTTTAAGCATGTGCTTGTTTGGGGCTTGTTTTTTCTCACACGGAGCCTGGCTGGCTCCATTTTTTATGACTCTGGGCATGATTTAACACATACACTGGAAAAAAATGGAAGAGCAACTTCTTAAATTCGCAGCGAATGCATTGTTCAATAGCTTTGATTTACTAGGTAGGAGCCCTGGAAGAGCCGCCGTGGCGATTTATCGTGCCGTTGTCTCAGGAGTTGGAGTCCACCCCATCTGCCTGCCCTGACCCCCGTAAAAACCACCCCGTGGAGGGAAGGCCCATGGTGCCTGGGGGCCCCGGCTGGGGTTGTAGCTGCCGCACCCTAGCCTGAGAGCAGGATGACGAGACCATGGCAGGTAGGAAGTGGGGAGAGGGCTCGTTTCGTGGATTTAGTGGCATTTGTTCTGAGCAGGTGGTTGGGATCAAGGAGCAGAGTTCTCTGGGCATCGAGGCTTGTGATTTATAGGGGACCACTTGTCTCCCTGGTGACTGCAGAGCGTTAAATGGATGGGAAGCATGTGAGCACACTTATGTGCTTGTATATGTATATGTGAGTGTGTGCATGTGTGCATGCATATATGGTGTGCACACATGTCTGCATGTATACATGTATGTGTGTGCGTGTTTTGAGGGGAGAGAGAAACCTAGACTCAGAGTTTAAAGGGATTAAGGATTAGTCTCTTCAGAAAAACCTCCTCAAGATGGCTTTGCTTTTGATTCCTAAAGCAACTGCAGCATCTCCCCCTGCTCCCCGGGAAGACTGGGAAGTGGGGAAAGTTCTGTAGCGGGTGGAGCAGGTGGCCAAGGGCTGGAAGAGGAGACTGTCCCAGGCTGATGGCTGGGCAAGGCCTTCAGGGAGGCGTGCTGCCAAGCTCAGCCTAAGGCGCCGCTAAGCCGAGGTGAGGGGCAGGAGCCCCTGCAGCAGGAACAGCCTGAGCGAACACTCTGGCAGTTTTCAGATCGGCAGCGCTTTCCATGTGGCCAGGCCACAAGGTTTTCCCCGGGCTCAGGAGGGAAAAAGTGGGAGACAGCAGAAGTAAACAAGCGTTCGAAACAAGAGCCGTGTCTGCTTAACTTGGAGGGGATTTATAGGAGGATTTCAGCCAAGGGGAGACATGGTGGAGTTTGTGTTTTGCAAAGATGGACTGAAATGCTGGCCTCCTTGTCTGGGCTTCCATTTCTGAAAAGTCCCCTGGGCACCCCCAGCCCAGGCCAGGAAGCACGACTCCGGGACCCGTGCCAGTGTCTTGGCTTCTGATGCTCAGCACCTACAGATGCGGCCCAGTGAGGCAGGATGGGCTGGTTCTCTGTGGGGAGGTCATGGCAAAGCCTGCTGCCAGTGAGGACAGGAGGACCTCGAGATTACAGCTGAAGGGTTCCCTGGAGGAGGAAGAGTATGATGGACTCAAGGTCTGGGTAAGGGGAGAGACCTGTGAGGTCAGAGGCATCCTGATTGCTAGCACCACCCCAGCTTTTCGGGAGAGGTGCATTGTGAATGCCAGGTCTACCAAAGACAGCAAGATCTAGTGGGAATTTCCATGATGATGGAAATGTTCTCCATCTGCACTGACCACTGTGACAGTCATTAGCCACAGGTGGCTACTGAGCACTTGAATGTGACCAGTACAATGAAGAAACATTTTAAAATTTTAGTTACTATCATTTTAGTTTGGATTAAAATAGCCTTACATGGCTAGTAGCTACTGTATGAGATGCAAAATAGAAAATCTGAGATCCTCGCGGACAGTTCTATCAAATGCTAAACATGTAGGAGAGTCTCTTATAAGCAGTTCTCGTGTCTTGTGCCTAAAGGCAGTGTGGTGCAGGGCAAGACTCCGAACATTGACATAGTCAAACTTACTGTTTATATCCCATCTATGCCACTGTATTGGCTAGGATAAGATTACTGCATTAACACACATCATCCAGTTTTCAGTGGCTTTGCATAATAAATAAGAACAAAATAAAAGTTTACCTTTTCACTCATTTCACAGACCAGTAAAGGTTAGGAGGGGTCTCGGTTCCACATAGTCACCCAAAGAACCAGGCTTCTTCCTTCTTTTCCTTGAAATTCTCTCCATTCAGCCAGTGGATGGAGAAAGAATATGCAGGATTGCCCTAGATGTTTTTAGGGGATTGGCTTATATTACCTTAACCAGAATTTAGTCACATGGCCAAACCTAGCTGCAAGGGATCCTGGGAAATGTGCTCTTGCTATTGATGAAAAAGAGGAATTCTGTTTGGTTAGCATCTAGTCAGTCTCTGCCACAGGGACCTACTGCTGTGTGATCTTAGGCCTTAAATTTCTTACTTGTCAGATGGGAGGAAAATAAGAATTGGTTAAATGTGAAAAATGCTGAGTCCAGTTGAGATTCATGAATATGGTTCTTGCCTCTGCTTTTGGGTCTCATTTCAATTATTGGGCAGCAAATAACATTAAAAAAAAACTTGCATATGTAGGCACCATTGCATGGCATTTTATGCTTGCCCCTTTCTCCCCAAGGAGCAGGATTGACTTGGAGCAGAATTTAGTAAACCCTTGAATTTGCCTAACCCAAGGACCAACTCTGGGAAGATAGAAAGGAACTTTTCCCTGGAGAGATGGGTTTTGTTGGCCTTAAGGAGGGTACAGTTACTGAAATACTTACAGATGAAATTCTATGGCATCTGAAATTTGCTTTAAAATCATTGGGGACAGGGGGAGTGCTAGTGAATAGGAGTAAGATAAAACATGGTCGGCCTGAGTTAGTAATTATCAAAGCTAAAGGATGGGCTCATTGGGGTGTAACCATACAGTTCTTTCTTCTTTTGTGTGTCTGAAATTTTCCATAATGAAGAATTTTTAACGGGCCATGAGGATTCTTTTTAACAAGGCTTTGCAGAGAAATCCAGAAACCTCTTATGACCTTGCAGTTTGGGGACAGAAGATGGACGGTCTTTGTTTACTTGTTGACTCATCAAAGCAATTAGCAGTTTTGCAGCGGGGTGTCTCTCAAACCCAGTGAGGCAGAAACACCCAAGCCCAGCCTTGAGCTCTGAAGCAAAAATCCACTTGAATATAAGCATCATAGGTGTGAGGGGCCTTGGCACTCGTGAGCTGTGTCTATTTACTAAGAGGACAGTGGTACAATGCTTTTGCAAAGGTTGGAGACTCGATTTTCTAGCTGCAGAATTCAGAAACAGCCCATGTTGGTGTTTATGGTTGCACTAATGGAGCCGGTTTTCTGAGTGGACAGTGACTGTGGAGTTGGGAAGAGCCCCCATTACTCTGATGGGTACCTAAAATCCTACTCTATTTTATTGCTTTGGCTTGAGGCTGTGGTCTGTTAAAATGTGAATACTGTATCTCTGGACAGGATAGTCACTTACACTTTAGTCTAAATGATTTTAGCAGTTCCTTGCTGAGGAGGAGGGACTGAGGAGAGATAGGCTTGAACCTTAAGGCTGCAGAAGTGGCGTGCCACAGGATGCAGAGAGGAACTAATAGAAAAGCGTATTGGCTTGGGGAGCATGTTTTGAAGGCTTAATAGTTTCATGATTTTTTTTGTACTTACTAACAGGAAATGGCTGGCACACATTACTGCCCATTAGATAAAGGCAGATCACTGCTTTAAAAAAATGTATACAGATAAACTTCTCTGATTTCACACATTTCTGAGGTCTCAGTATGAACAATAACCACCTGGAAACACTTGAGTGACCTTCTTAAACTTCCTCAAAACAAGCACTGTAAAGAGTTGTGCCCAAGATTTAAAAGAGCTAGTTTTGAACACATGTAAACTCATTTACAATATTATAGCAGCCAATATTTCTTAAATGTTTTTATTGATTTCAGAGAGGAAGGGAGAGGGAGAGAGAGAGAGAAACATCAATGATGAGAGAGAATCCTTGATTGACTGCCTCCTACACACTCCCAACAGGGGATCAAGCTCACAACCTGGGCATGTGTCCTTGATCCGGAATCCAACTCAGGACCCATGAGTCTACAGGCCAATGCTCTGTCCACTAAGCCAAACCGGTGAGAGCGCAGCCAATATTTTTATTTATAATTGCATATGAGACGTCCTATATACTTTCTCTAAGTCAAGCCTCACAAACCCTATGAGTCAGTGCCATCGTTAGAACCCATTTCACAGGAAGTTGAAGATCAGAGAGTAAAGAGGCTTACCCAAGGTCACACGACTTGTAAATTCAAGTCAAGATTTGAAACTAGGTCTATCCCAAGCCCATGTTCTCGCCACTAAGCCTCCACTGTCCCAGGCTAGTCATGTGGGTTTCACACAATTTTTCCGGTGCAGTAAGCTTTGGTCTGGGTACCTCCTTGAGCCAAGCCAGAGTTCTGGCTAATGGGCTTTGACAGCTCCCACGCTGGCTTTATGGGCAGGCACAGTCATAGCTGCAGGTGACCCAGGTGCATTGCCCACTGACCACATTCTGGCTGTTCCCAAGAAGGTGATATTCTGAGGATGTGATTGACATTCCACCAGAAAGGAAAGGAAAGAGTTCCCTGAAAACTAATCTAGTTTAAGAGGAGATCACTGGCGAGGTCTCTGCAAGCAGCATCAATGGAGACTCATATTGTAGCGATGCAGAAGGCTGAAGGAGGCAGGTGTCTTTGGGGCTCTTTTCATTCAGGAATCGAAAATCCTCTTCTTTTCTCTCTGTCCTCATGCCAGCCCTTAAGGTCAATCATCTAGGACCTGGAGGTTGACCAGTTGACAAATGTATTGCGCATTCTCAATTACAGTCAAGGGAGCTATGCGAATGAAAGCTGAAATAATTCCTAACACAAATTTATCGAGTGTCCACGATGTGCCACGCACTGAGCTAGCACTTTCAGGGATAGCTAAGAAATGGCCCTTGCCTTACCCAGCGTAAAGCCAGAGAGCGAGACCACGATGCAAACAACTAAGGTAATAAGAACCATGTTTGAGGAATGATGAGGGACTATGGGAGCCCAAGTGGGGGTGTCTCATGTGGCCTTTGGGCTGGGTATTAAAGGTTTCGGGCTGAGAGGAGGTTCACTAAGAAGACAGAAGCAAATGGGAAGTGGTGGAGGATATTTCTGGAAGATGGTACATCATGTACAAAGGCACGAAGGTCTGAAGCATGTGCTCTGGTCAGGTAACAGAGAAAAGGTCTTTGTGCTGGGAAGAAAGGTGTGTGCAAGGGTGGAAGAGGGTAAGGCCAGAAAGGAAGTGAGGGAGACGACATGGTTGGAACAGGGTATTTTAGAGGGGACAGTCTACACCGCAGAAGGTTGTGGGAGGGTGGCGAGATGAAACCAAGAGGCGGCTGTGTGCAAAGGTGGAGGTGCACCTGGATCAGGAAGGGATTGTCAGCATCAGAATGAACTTGAAACTAGTGGATTCCATCAGCTCTCTGGGGAAAAGGACAGATGAAGAAACGGAGGGCAAGGACAGCCTGGGAAGCATCAATGCACAAGGCAAGGAGCCGCCAGAGGAGAGCAAAGTGTGAGCGGCCTCTAGCCACCCTCCTGCAGACTGTCACTGGCAAAGCACTGAACAAATGGTAGCGTGTTCTTCGCCTTCCAGTGCCTGTCTCCTCTTCTCAGTCTTGCTTTCCTTCCTCCCTTCCCTCCTCTTCCTTCCCCTCGCCTCTCCCTCTGAGGGACGTCTTGATGAGCAGAAAACCCCCACTGGGACTCTGCCTCCCCTATCCCCCCCCAGGACCTGCTGGGTTGGAGCATGTGTCCGGATGGCAAAGGTTTCCTGCAAAGACTGACTTTCGGAAGCTCCACAAGGGCCACCGATTTTGACCACCTCTCATCTGCTACAACTGGTCCAAGCATTCTGACTAACGCAGTGACCACCTAGACCTCCCAGATGGAGTGAAGGTGGCAAGAAGTGAGGGCTCCTGCACTTGCTCAGCAAGGACCAGGTGCATCTGCTGGTTGTGAGAGTTCAGCCGTCAGGGGCACCGGTATTGGACAGTCCCTCCTGGCCTGGCCAAACTGGACAATCTGGGCCGTACCCAGCAGGCAACCCCTGATCTTCTGAGACCAGGGCAAAGCTTTTCAGCATTGCCAACACCGCCACCCACCTCACCTTGGGAAATAAGAGAAACTCAAGGCACCTCTCAGCTTTGGGATTCCTCAGGAAGACCTCACCTTGAAGAGAACTCAGAGGGTCCAGCACCAGCCTGGACACACCGGGCCCCACCCTGTCCAATCTTTGAAGGCCAAACACAGGAGACCCCAGCAAAGCCAGGTCAAGAGTGTTCTCTTAGGGCAGACCTTCTCTGTGACATCTGACCCTCATTGGACTGAGGGGCCATTCTATTCTCAGAAGAGAAAATACTAATACAGTGGTACCTTGAGATACGAGTTTAATTTGTTCTGTAACCTTGAGGGGTGGGAAACTATGAGACGTTCGAGTAGCGGTAAACTGGTGGGTCGTGTGCAGCCGGCTGATCCGCGTGATTATTCGTATCTCAAATGTTGCTCATATTTCAAAGCAAAAATCACTCACTCGAGGGCTTGTATCTCAAAATCTCGTATGTTAGGGCACTCGTATCTCAAGGTACCACTGTAGCTCAGGGGAGAGGCAAGAGGGCGGGTTCAGAGCTTCATGCTGGGTGTACGGCCTGGGATGCCCCCCCCATGCAGCATCCTCTTTCGGGTTTCCCAGCCATGAAGTGGTGGTAATATCTCCAGTGCAGGGTTATTGGAGACCCAGCAAGGAGTTCAGAATTTGGTGGCCCCTCCACTCACAAGAGTAATGCCAAGACCAGTACAATCCAGACATTCCCCCTGTCTCTTTGGATTCCTTGGAGAGCCTTCCGATGCCTGGGCATTTAGAGTCCCCTCCTATTGTTGACTTCCTGGATCTCTAGTTGTGTGACCTTGGAGAAGCCACTTAACCTCTCTGTACCTTCATTAGATGCTCAGCTCAGGGACTGAGGGCACTGAGTAAATGTTCATGTGGTCAGGTGTGGGCAGAGGGATGGGAGACAATAGCAGGATCCACTTGAAAGAGCACCAAGGCCCAGGGGAGGCTCGGGGAGACTGGGAGGCCACCCCTGCTGAGTCTCTCGTGGATCACTCTCCTTGCTTTCTGTGCTGAGGTAAATAAGGGAAGGCAGATCCATATGGTGAATTGGCTTCTAGGAAATGTCCCAGGGCTTCTGGAAGGGCCCAGCCTCTTCCTTATCCTCATCCCTGTGGCTCTTTCTCTCTATTCCTTCATCAGAAGTCTCTCTTTTATGGGGCTCAGAGAATCAACTATCTCCACAAGGTGAACTTAACCCCATTGTGGGCTGTAGCATTTTTATAGTCATGCTAGAGGCCCAGTGCACAAAATTTGTGCACAGGGGGAGGAGGGTGTCCCACAGCCCAGCCTGCACCCTCTCCAATCTGGGACCCCTCGGGGGATGTCTAACTGACAGTTTAGGGCCTATCCTGCAGGCCTAAACCAGCAGTTGGACATCCCTCTCACAATCTGGGACTGCTGGCTCCTGACCACTCGCCTGCCTGCCTGCCTCTCACCCGCTTCTGTCTGCCTGCCTAATCGCCCCCTAACTGCTCCCCTGTCAGCCTGATTGATACCTAACTGCTCCCCTGCTGGTCCAATCACCCCCAACTGCCCTCCCCTGCAGGCCTGGTCATCCCCAACTGCCCTCCCCTGCAGACCTGGTCCCCGCAACTGCCCTCCCCTGCA
>JAAGEH010000027.1:5127109-5253232 GCA_011751065.1 Lasiurus cinereus
ACTGCCCTCCCCTGCAGACCTGGTCCCCGCAACTGCCCTCCCCTGCATGCCTGGTCCCCCCTCAATTGCCCTCTCCTACAGGCCCAGTTGCCCTCAACTGCCTTCCCCTTCAGGCCATCTTGTGACAATGTGGGGGCAGCCATCTTGTGATGACATGGGGCAACCATCTTGGTAAGATGGTGCAACCATCTTGGTAAGATGGTGCAGCCATCTTGTGGTGGCCATCTTGTGAAGATGGGGTGGCCATCTTGTGGTGGCCATCTTGGTATGAAGTGGGGGTGGCAATCTTGTGATGAGAGTGTGAAGGTCAATTTGCATATCACCTCTTTATTATATGGGATGTCTGGACATGTGCATCTGCCTGTGTCTGTGTGTACAATCCAGCAGTCTGTGTCTGCCCCAAGCGATTTCTTCCTACTTCCTGCTCCCACCTCTCCTGCCTTGAACAACAGTGACAACCAACAATTATTTCACACCTCCTATGCCCCAGGCACTAAGTGCTTTCTCTGTGATAGTATGACCCCATATGGTATATAGTACTATTGCCATTTTATAGCAGTTGAGGAAATCAAGGCACAGAGAAGTTAAGTAGCTTCCTCCAGATCACACAGCTAGTAAATATCAGAGGCAGGTTCAAATCCAGGCAGTCTGACCTCAAAGTCTGTGCTTTTTACCCCCAAGGGTACACAGCACCCTCAATGTAGAAGGCCTGCTGCAGCCCTCAGAGGTGCGGTCCCACCCACCCAGCTCCCACCCCGTCACTGGGCAGGTTGCTGAAGTAGGACAGCCACAAGCAGTGAGGGTGGGGGCAGCCCTTCTAGACACACTGAGGCCCAGCTCCCAAGAGCCAGCCTGAGCACCACAGCCCAGGAAATAGGCACACAGGCATGTCAGCAAAGAGGCTGCAGGCTTGGAGCTGGGTTGCCTCACAGTCCACACAATGACAAGCTCTGCAAATAGCGGCCAGAACCACGCGACTAAAGAAGAATCCCATGTGTGCACAGTTTGGAAAGGACAGAGAGACAACAGTTGTCCATAGGAGCACCGTCTTTAAATAGAAAAGAGCCTGAAATACACCCTGAGTGCTCCTCTCCCCTCCCTCCCCCCTGCCCTGACACACACACATACTCCACCCAGGGCGGCCAGCTAAGTGACTGAACAAATGCCTTAGCTGTGCCGGTGGCGGTGGCGAGGGGAGGAAACCTAGTGCCCTGGCAGCTCCTGACTTTCTGTTCCTATTTAAACTGTCTGAATTGGGAGCATTGACAAGCTCCCAAATTAGCTTTTTAAATAGAAGCTGAGAGTTAAAGAAAAAGCGGCCGTGTCATGGGGGAAAAGCAAGTGAAAATCCCGGCCAGGCCAGGCCAGAGGCAGAGAGGGGGAGGGCGAGGCCCCTGGAAGGGGGCAGGGGAGGCAGGAGCCAGGGAGGGGCAGGGCCTCTCGCTGTCCCAGTCAGGGGCCTCCCTTCTGCCCCTCACTTGCTCTCCCTCATTTTCCAGGTCAGCCGGTTGTGAGAAGGGCCGTAAATAAAACCCAAGCTGGCCGAGAGTAGGAATTCAAATCTTTCAGATTTTCCTGTAGATTTTTTCAACAGAAAGGAGAATATCATCTCCAAATAGCTCACCTAAACCAGGAGATGAGAGCCTGGGAGGAATGGGGGCCAAGTGTGTGTGTGTGTGTGGGGGGTGCCCGGGGGGGGGGGGAGGATGGGGGTCTGAATCAGTGTCCTACCTTCTAAGCAGGGTGACAAGGTCAGGACAGCAGGTGGCCCATCATTTGACCTCTCTGGAGGAGGAAGGATACTCTCAGCTAAGTGCTCCCCAAAACCTCCAAGCTTTGGGGCAAACCCAGCTGCTCAGTACCCCCAAGATGCAAAACAAAGATGGGGATGTACAAGAGTTCAAACCTAGGCAGAAATAAAACACTGGGTGTTAGTTGTCCGGAGGTGGACTTGGGGTTGGGGACTGAAGGCCCCTCCTGGCCCCTGCCCACCCAGCTCCGAGGCACCCCCAGGGGGGCACAGAGGCTGAAGCCAGAGTCGGAGAAAATTCACTCTTCCCAGCGGGAAGGGAGGAGGGAGGTGGCAGCAGTGCCAGGGCCTTCCCTGAATTCTTCCCCTGTCTGCCAGGGAGTGGCAGTGTTGTTAATCATTATTACTGTATGCAAATCAGTATGCAAATCCCTCAGGGCTTGGGGACTCCAAGCAAAAGCCAGTGCAGCCCACGCCCACCTCTAGAAGGGCCAATTGTGCGCCTTTCAGACTGACACTCTGGAGGGGGCTCTGGGGAGGGTGGGAGGCGTGAATGAAAAGGGGGCACCAAGCTCCCAGGGGCCACTGGGGCCTGCATCACAATGACCCGCCCTCCCCCCATAATCTGGAACAGGTCTGGATCAGAGGTCCTTTCCCAGCCCCCACCCAGTTAGGACTGCCTTTCCAGCACACCCTCCCCTTTGCAGCTCACTTCTCTTTTGACTAGATCTCTCTCTCTCTCTCTCTCTCTCTCTCTCTCTCTCTCTCTCTCTCTCTCTCTCTCTCGGACACGCACCTCTCTCTCCTCACCCAGAGCTGTGATCGCTCAAATCCTGCCTTCTGGTGCGGCTGCCCAGCGCCAGGCCAAGGTCCCGGATTCCTGGCATGGGGGAGACTCGGGAAGATTTAGAGCTGGGGGGCCGCACAGTCTGAGGGGGCCGAATTCTCCAGCCGCCGCGAGTGTGGGAGCCTGGGTCGCATATCACCCCAGGGATGCTGGGGGTGAGGGGGGGGAGGTGAAGGGGGAACGCTGCCCTTTGGCACGTGCCACCGGCCCGTTCCCCATCCTGGGCCCAGGCACCAGGCAGTGGGGCTTTCACGGGCTTCCGGGACAGACCGACGGACTGGACGGACGCAGGTTGAGAGTTCACGCTCCCCAGTCCAGACTGGGATCTGGGTACTGGGTTCACGCGGTGGAAGAGGGCGAATCGCTACCTTCAGGTCTTGCCCCTCGCGCTCCAGGAGGAGAGCAGCTCTGAGGCGGGGCGGGGGCCGTATGTTCGTGTCCTCCCCCCACCCCACCCCTGGGACCGGCCTGGTGCCAACACCCGCAGCTGAGCGCGCGGCGAGCGGAGAGCTGGCGCGGTGGCGGGTTTCACTTCACCAGGTGGCCGGGCTCGCCCAAAGCAGGGGCTGGTGTCGGGTGGATGGACAGTCGGTGAGAAACAGACACAGACACACAGCTCGGTCCCCACACACCCCGTGCGCGCACACACAGGCTCCCCGGCCACCTCTCCCTACAAACACGCCTCCGGCGCCTGCTCCGCGCTCAACCCCCACCCAAGCCACCTCGCCTCGCTCACCCCCATGCCCACCCTCGCGGGCACACTCCGCCACCTCCAGGCACACCCTAGGATTCCTCCACTTGCCGGGGAGACGCATCAGGCTCTGCCTCGTCTCCCCGCCCCCCAACCCCGCTCACGCGCGCGCCCCTCTACACACACACACACACGCGCACACATATACACGCACGCACACGCGCGCACACACCCTCGCGCGTGGGGAGTCACTCCCCCTCACGCCCTCGCCCCGGGCACCCTTCGCTGCGAGCCTGGGCGCTCCGCGTCTCTTCCTCCGCTGCCTGGGGGCCCGCGCTCCCCAGCCGCTCGCCGGCGGGGATCGGTCGGGAGCCCAGGGCGCAGTCTCGAAGCCTCCCCCGACTCTCCTCTCCGCCGCGCCCGCGCCGCGCCCCCACTGCCTCTCCCTGGGGGAGAGGGACCTCGCCAGGCAGCCCGTGGCCCGCCGGCTCCGCTCGGCGCGGCGCCGGCAGCGGCGGGGGCAGGGAGCGAGCCCGCGAGCCCGCGAGCCGACTGGCGAGGCAGGAGGGGACGCGCTGCTGAGCCGGGGCTGGGGCGGCGGGGGAGGGAGGGGCCCCGCGGACTGACGGACGCGAAGGGACTGAGCGAGGGAGGGAGCGAGACTTCACTGGCGTGGAGGCAGCTGCTGGGCGCTCCCCGGCTGCTGGGCGCTCGGCGCCTCCGTGGCCCCCCAACCGGAGCTTCCTCGCGCTCGCGGGGCGCAGGGCCGGGGCCCGGGCTGGCTTCGTCGAAGGTAAGAGGGACGCGACCGAGCCTCCCGGAGCCTGGAAGTGTACGGAGCGCGGCTCCCACGCCTGTTGCTCCTGCTGCCCACGCGGCACCCTCCCACTCGAGCCCGGGTGGGTGGGCGCTGGGGCGCCGGAAGGATTGGGGGTGGGGCCGGCGCCGCGGGGGAGCAGGCAGCCCGCCCCGAGGCTTCTGTTCCCTCGGGCTGCGGATCCACCTCCGGGCAGCTCAGCGAGGCGATGGGAGATTGGGGGGTGGGGGTGTGAACCTCTGCCCTCTTTCCATTGGCCTGCCTTCCCTAGGGGGTGCCAGAGGCAGCGCCCTGGGATCCGGCGGCAGGTGGCGATGGCTTGGCTTGCTCGGTACCCCTTCTTTGTGAGAAGAGCCGAGAAATGGCTGAGGTCGGAAGCAGGGAGCAGTTTGGGGCGCTTCTCAAAGTTCTTCAGCCAGCGGGGTGCCTACCGGAGGCTGGGGCCCGCACCTCTGCTCCTGCTCCACGCCACTGCTTCCACCCTGCGAGCTCTGTGGGGCGCCAGGCCGCTAAGGGACCGCAGGAGGCCAGCGCCCCGGGAGGGGGTCGGGAGACTCACTTTGCATGGTTTACCCTGGGGATGGACGGGGTGCAGAAGGGACTGGGTAAAGAAGTTACCTGGAATCAACTAAATTCCTGCACTTGCTTAGTGTTGACATTTGAATCAAGTCCAAGATGTCCTGCCTTTTTTTTTTTTTTTTTTTTTTTTTTTTTTTTAAATCCCGGGCAGCCGTGACATGTCAGCAACAGGCGGAGGTTCTGGACCTGGATCTTAGAGCAAAGGCTCCGCCGTATTTCTTAAAGAGAGGGTGTCTGAACTTCCTCCGGATCCTGGGCACAAGGCGGTCTGTTTCTGAGATCCGGCAAGGGCTGCTGGATGGTGCGTGTTGGTGTTTTGCGTGAATGTACGTGATGGTTCAATGTACGCCTTATTTACTGTCACTTCAAGGGTATTTGGGTGTTTTAGTTCTGCAGAAAGGGGGCCTGGGCGTGCAGGAAATCCAGGCAGAGCATCTGTACATTTCCCCATGTGGAAGTGTTGGCACATGGTCAGGAATGGATATGTTTATTTTCCCTTGTCACTACTTGAATGAGCAAAATGCAAGCGCACAAGAGACCTCCAGAGGACGAAAGATTAGTAGCTCGTTCCCTTTTGCTGCTGAGGCTGGGGGAAAAAAAAGAGCGAGTTCGGGAGAGTGTTCCGGTCCGCCTAGGAGTGGCACTGTGGGAGAAGAGGACCTGGGTGTGTATCCCAGGCCTGGACCCAAGGTCCCCCAGCTTGGCCCTCTGTCCGTCTGGTACCCTGCCTGCCCAAACTCTGTGGGCACAGGACGAAGCCTCCTGGATTGTCGGGACCCTCCCCTCCCCCAGACTGGCCTCATTCTGGGCTCCACGATAGGATATCAAATTGTGAAAAGTAAAAGTTTCCAGGGACTCTGCACCTCCGGCATCTGCCGAGGTCACTGAAGGGCAGGCCTTGGCCATGTGACATTTTTGCTGCCTCGAGCCTGTGTGCAGGTTGGGCGCCAGTGCCCAGGACGGGTTGTCGGGTCCCTTTGCTCACTTTGGCCCTCTCCCTCCCCAGCAGAAGCTAACAGAGCTGTTCACAGCCCGGGGAATGCTTCCCTTTTGCGGGGTTTTCTGCCTGTCATTTCAGCACTCACCTGTTTAAATGTCTTTCCCCCTCCCGGCCTGCCCCCCACCCCCACCTTTCCCACTGTCAAACTCCTCTGCCAAAAACAAAAATAGCTTCAGAGTTTTCATCTGTAAGGCGTCCACGTCCTAGTAAAACCTCGGCATTGGAGGCATGCGCAGTGTCATTGGCTGGAAATGGGGCCGCACTGTTGTGCCTGTTGCAGGAATTCAGGCCCAGGTCGGCTCCAGGAGGTGTCGGTGCCCATCAGGGGGCCTGGGCTGCAGTGAGAGCCGCCAGGAACCCTGCTTCGGCCCACCATGCCTGCAGGGTTGGGTACAGATATGGCTGGGGTAGCTGCGGGCATGGTATCCAGTGGGACTTTTTCTCCTCTTCCAAAACCTGGATGCCCCCCCTCTCCCCCGCCTTGCCCCCCGTAACACACCACACACACACACACACACAGAAAGTAGCAGTTGGGTAATTGCTCCTTTTTTGGGTACCTTTACTAGGGGTCAGGGCTTGTGCCCCCTCCTGGTTGTCAAGTAACACTGGAGGCATCATGGCCTTTGACCTGTGGTGGGAGAGGAGGAACATGGGAAAGCAGGGTAGTGGCCTGGCCAAACCCTTAACTCCATGTTGAGACCACCTGGGTTTAAAGCTCTCTGCCCTCTTATGACATCATCCCGTCCAGCTTCTCCTGCTTCATCTTCCTCATCTGCAAAATGGGGGCAGCGGTGTGTCTGCCCCTCAGGTTGTTGGCGGGGCTGGTTGAGATGGTCCGTGCAGGCAGGTGGCACCGTACCCAGCACAAGCAGGCCTCAGGAAACCTCCTCTGCTGTTCTTCTCACAGGGAGGCCCAGAGAAGCGGTTAGCACCCTTGCAGGCTCAGACTGCTCAGGTGGGGGGTCCCTGTCCCCCCTTCCCGACCATTGCAGGTCCGATTCTTCCCATGCTGCCGTGAGGAAGGCATGAGAGGGTTCAGAGGAGATAAGGCCGCGCCTGGCCTGCAGTAACTGCCCAATTATTTTAAGCCGTGGTTGCTAAGAAGACACGCAGAAGCATCTGTAATCCAGGCCTGAGGGGACCGGTGCTAGAGACGGGGGGCAACACTGCATGGGAGCCCACAGGAGGAGAGAATTTAATGGTTGGAGAGGTGGGGGCACCACAGTCAGGGTGCGGGCCAGGTGGGAATCTAAAAGGGCTGCAGGGGGAGGATGTGGCCCCGAGGAGGAAGGGAGCATGCCCAGAGATGGACCCCCACAGGTCTGTGCACGAGCCGTCCGTGATCTCACTGCTGGAGGGAAGATGGGTGCGTGGAACCTGGGGCAGGAATGGCGAGCCAGGAGCCGGCTGTGGAAATGCTGCAGTGCTGGGCCCGGTTTGGATTTGATTTTGGAAGCGGTGGGATGCAGCCCTCGGAGCAAGGCTTAGGGAGATGACTGAGCAGCATGGATTTCGGGGGAACAGGAGAAACGGGGGTGGGGGTGAAGACAAGCAGGCCAGGGGGGAGGCAGCCTGAGGGGACTGGGCCCTTCGTGAGGGCAGTAAGAGCCATTGTCTCGATATTTGGTGACTCTTTGGGTGGAGCAATGAGGAAGGAGGCCAAGGTGACGGCCTGCCTGCGGTCAGGGATGCTGAGAGGAGAGGGAGAGGAGCAGCTTCTTGCAAGTAGGGAGATAGATCCGAGCTCAGCCTGTCCTGGACCAGGCATCCGGTGGGAAAGGCCGTGGCAGCTCAGGCGTGAGAGGAGGAACAGACCTGAACACCCTAGAAAGGCAGGGAGGCAGGAGAAGGAAGCAGGTTTGACAGGGAGAAATGGAGCTCATATCCCATGAGAAGGCTCACCTCTGCCTCATTCATTTCTCTTTTTAAAAACATAACTTTATTAATACTTTTTTATTGATTTCAGAGAGGAAGGGAGAAGGGGAGAGAGAGAGAGAAACATCAATGATAAGAGAAAATCCTTGATCAGCTGCCTCCTGCATGCCTCCCACTGGGGACGGAGCCCCCAGCGGGGCATGTGCTCTTGACTGGAATCAAACCTGGGACCCTCAGCTCACAGGCCTATGCTCTATCCATTGAGCCAAACCGGCTAGGGCATCCTCATTTCTTGAAACACAGAATCAAACCAACTGTATTCCAGAGGCCCCCCAATAATTCTGAGTCAGGATTGGTTCTGAAGTGATCAATTTAGGATTCGCGAACACGAGCGTGTTAACCCCACACAGTTTCCCATCATGTTACGTGTGTTTCTGTGTCACCACATGGCCAGCCACAGATGGTGTACATTTGGGGATTGCAGAGCCATCTCACTACCGTCTTGAAAAAGCCAGATCTGGGAAGGTAAAGCCGTTTCCCATGGCCAAATAGAATTCTCCCTGCCATTGTTCCCTCCATGCAGGCAGGGGGCGGGGAGGGGGGTGCACAGTGTGGTCGGAGCGCGGTGGGGGCCGGGTGGGGCCAGGTGACAGAGGCTGGCATGGGAGAGAGTATTGTTACATAACCCACGGGAGCTGAGGATGGTGGGCAGATGGAGACGGGAGGCGAGGAATCTGGAGATGGCAGTGAGCGTGGCTCAGCTTCCTGTGGGAGGTAGAGGGGCGGGGCATGGGAGGCAGGTGAACGAAGAACCCCAGAGTCCCTCCACAGGTGGGGAGGGACCCCTGCCCAGCCTCAGAGCCAGTCCTGTCTTCCTGTCATGGCACTGAGAGTCATGATTGGACACCAGGTGGCTGGGTGTCCCGGAGAGGCACACTCCTACGGGGACAGCCTTCTCCATTGGACTTGGGGACAAGCTTCACCGAGCCCTTAGCCTGCTGTAATCACCGGAATATTCCAGGCGGGGCCACCCCAGCCTCCTCACCAGTGAGGAGTGGGAAAAAAAGTGTCTAACTGAGTCCCTTCATCCACACCCCATTCCTGATTACCCTTGGTGGGTGAAGAGAGAAATAAAAATTAGCATGTTTATTCCACTTTGAAATTCGTTTAATGAGAACTCATTTAGCCTCTCCCGATTTGAATTCACAAGAAGGCCATAACCTTTCAGAGCTGATTATTTCCCGGATCTTCCCCCATCTTCCTGTGAAAGAGGCTTTCCCGCCACATGCTCTGAGCCCTCTCGGAACTTGCCAATTGGTCAGGCAGGCAACAGCTTCTGGTGATCCGCACGCCGTACCCCTGTGCTAGGTGCACTCCCCCACAGGGGAGGACCGAGGGAACCGTCCTCTCTCAGGTGGTCATTTCAGTTTAATTCATTTTCTTTTGAGACATTTGCTGTTTCCCTCCCCAGTGACCCTTCCCACAGCCCCTCGTCCCACCTGCTTGCCCATCAGGCTCACCTGGCTCTCTGCTCTCTCCTCCTGTCTCCCAGGGGTCACCGCACTGAGTCCAAGCTGGTGTGCCAAGTCTGCGCAGTGGCCTCCCCAGCGCTGGAGTCACCATGGCGGCGGGAGTGGCAGCCTGGCTGCCTTTTGCACGGGCCGCGGCCATCGGGTGGATGCCAGTGGCCAACTGCCCCATGCCCCTGGCCCCGGCCGACAAGAACAAGCGCCAGGACGAGCTGATCGTGCTCAACGTGAGCGGGCGAAGGTTCGAGACCTGGCGGACCACGCTGGAGCGCTACCCGGACACGCTGCTGGGCAGCACGGAGAAGGAGTTCTTCTTCAACGAGGACACCAAGGAGTACTTCTTTGACCGGGACCCCGAGGTGTTCCGCTGCGTGCTCAACTTCTACCGCACCGGGAAGCTGCACTACCCCCGCTACGAGTGCATCTCGGCCTACGACGACGAGCTGGCCTTCTACGGCATCCTCCCCGAGATCATCGGAGACTGCTGCTACGAGGAGTACAAGGACCGCAAGCGGGAGAACGCCGAGCGGCTGCAGGACGACCTCGACTCGGAGAACAACCAGGAGTCCATGCCCTCGCTCAGCTTCCGCCAGACCATGTGGCGCGCCTTCGAGAACCCGCACACCAGCACCATGGCCTTGGTCTTCTACTACGTGACTGGCTTCTTCATCGCCGTCTCGGTCATCACCAACGTGGTGGAGACGGTGCCGTGCGGCACGGTGCCCGGGAGCAAGGAGCTGCCGTGCGGCGAGCGCTACTCCGTGGCTTTCTTTTGCCTGGACACGGCGTGCGTCATGATCTTCACTGTGGAGTACCTCCTCCGGCTCTTCGCCGCACCCAGCCGCTACCGCTTCATCCGCAGCGTGATGAGCATCATCGACGTGGTGGCCATCATGCCCTACTACATCGGCCTGGTCATGACCAACAACGAGGACGTGTCGGGCGCCTTCGTCACGCTGCGGGTCTTCCGTGTCTTCCGGATCTTCAAGTTCTCAAGACACTCGCAGGGCCTGCGGATCCTGGGCTACACGCTCAAGAGCTGTGCCTCCGAACTCGGCTTTCTCCTCTTCTCCCTCACCATGGCCATCATCATCTTCGCCACTGTGATGTTCTACGCCGAGAAGGGCTCCTCCGCCAGCAAGTTCACAAGCATCCCCGCCTCCTTTTGGTACACCATTGTCACCATGACGACACTGGGGTAAGTGGGGGCTGGTGGCCTGGAGCAGGGCCACGGCGATGGGGCGGCGCAGCCCTGGATGGTGTCGGGGTTGGCAGAGGAGGAGGGAGAGGTGTATCCAACATGTGTGACAAGGAAAGGTGCCTCATTGCCAGGAGAAGGCACGTGACTGATTCTTTTGGGGGCAGTGGCTTGCTCTGAATTGAGCGTTCTTTAGGTGTATTTTATAAAACTTAGGAAGTTAAGTCACTATTTCTTTTTTTGGCTACGCATTCTGTGCATTTGTGTGTGTTGTGGGGGGGCAGAAGGATGATGGCTGCATTTTATTTACCTCTGTGCATATAAAGAAGAGAAACAGGGCAGCTGATGGGGAGGAAAAGGCTGGTGAGTCTTGCAAGGAGGGGACATACTTCTAACGGAAGACACCGGCAGCAGTCTTTTTGGACCCTTCCTGCATTTGTTTGTAGCACATTTGCAGGCTGATTTCCCTTTGGCCTTATTTGTCCTTTTCTGCTACCCCGGATGCCCAAGGGTTCGGTAGTCCTGAGGAGATTTTTCTCTAAGTGATGCTGAACTTGGGTTTTCTGAAAAAGGGGGCCCCAGTTTGTTTCTTCCTCACTGAAGGAGCAGCAGCCTTGCTTTCTCAGCCCGCCCCTGTGCTGGAATGACCCGGCCACCTGGGCGATGGGGAGGTGGTCTGAGTGAAGCCTGCGGTCGGACACAGAAGCAGCAATATTGTCAAAAAGGCTGTGAGGATGTGGTGAGGCAAGGACGCTCCTTGAGGTCACCAGTGACACTCTCTTCCACCTCCCAGAGGCCCCCTCTCCAACCGAGGTCCCAGAAAATGTATTTATGGTCCTGGGATGTGAACAAGAAGAAAAGGGGGCTCAGGAAGGAGAGGACAGTTTTCCACCTAACGGGATAAGGGTCGAGGAAGGCTGTTTTAGGGAGACCTGTATTTCTTAGGGTTTCTGCTTCAGCCATTGCAAGTCAACAAGGCTAATGCAAAGCCCCTTCCCAATTCATGTGCTGGGTCTATATCTGCTTAGGCCAGGAAGCATTATATTGCTGGTGGAGAATGCATGAAGCTTTTTATTTGGTCTTTGGCAATTCGTTTGGTGGTATCCTGGTTATTCAATATTTTCCGTGGCTGAAACCCTGTGGCCACTGGTGTGGGTTTTTCTGTATGCTGGGCATGCTTCTTGGGAATGACTGACCAGGTGAAGGGACCTTTTAAATGATTACATTTGTCATTCTGCCATGTTGGAGGGAGGAGCAAGGGGTTGAGCAAGGGGTGTCATTGTCCATCTGTGAGGGCCACTTGGGGTGGGGCATTCCCTTTACCTCTTGTCTGTGTGACAGAGGTCCCCCTGCCCCCTCCTCCTGCGCTGACACACACTCTTCTTCAAACACTGTTCCCACCCAGAATGGGTAAGAATGTCTGCTCATTTGACCTTGCATTTCTTGGCTCAGGTAGCAGATGTGGGCTCTCGCGCATGATGGAATATTAGGAATAAAATGGGCCAGAGAGTGTGTCCTTGTGTCAGAAGAAGCGGCATCTTTGTCCTTCCACGCCGACCCTAGCCATCCCGTCACATGGGAAACCTCACCCGTGGCCAGGAGCTGCCTGCCTGTACTTGTGATGTGGCTCTGACTGCCTAATGCCCTCACGTGCCCTTCGAGGGGCCTCATGACACCAGAGTGCCATCTCAGAGTGCCATGGGGGGAAGACAGGGCAGGTGGAGGGCAGTGAGAGCTAAAATGGGATTGTTTCAGAGGACATCAGCGGCCGCTTCAGTGACCACCTGCCTATTATTTTTTATTATGAATGTAATAGCTTGTGTGTGTCTACTTTCTCTCAGCTGTGTGCTGAGCACTTTGCATATATCATCTCTTGAAGTCTTCACGACTGCCTTGCAAGGTAGGAAAAATTATTTGAAGATGCAGAAGGTGAGGCTCAGAGAGGTTAAGTACATTTCTGGAGTCACAGAGCTGATAGGGGCCGGAGCTTATTTTCAAATACCAGTCTGGCTGCCTCCGTCCAGTGCCTTTCTCCTTTCACTCACCACCACTTGTTTCCATAATATCAGGGCCTGTGGGTGGGAATCAGAGCTTCAGAGTTATTACTTCTTTTATTATTCTGGTTGTATCGCGACTCGTGAAAGCATCAGTGCAATGAGTACTACCTGGCAGGCTCTACTCTAGGCACACAGGGATTTTATAAATTAAACAGTTCTTTCTGGTAAGTCAAAATACTGCCTTCCAATGAACGCTGCTTTCATAGAAAATCCCAGTGATTTATGGCCACCGGGCAGACCATGGATTTCCTGTAGCCTTCACCCTGTAGGTCAAGGGGCGAGTCCATTGTCAGGATGGATAGTCTTGGCTTCATTTACTGTCTTGGGGGAGAGCAAGAAGACCGTGCCAGAGAGTGAAGGCAAAGAGGAAGGGAAGGGTACCTCCATGGGAGAAGCATGCTTCCTCTGACTGTGGGCTCCACACCTTTCCTTCCTTTATGCATCAAAATGTCTAGGAGAGCTGGCTGGTTTGGCTCAGTGGTTGAGCATAGGCCTATGAACCAAGAGGTCACGGTTTGATTCCTGGTCAGGGCATATGCCTTGGTTGCAGGCTTGATTCCCAGTGTGTATGTGCAGGAGGCAGCCAATCAATGATTCTCTCTCATCATTGATGTTTCTGTCTCTCTCTCCATCTCCCTTCCACTCTGAAATCAATAAGAATACTTAAAAATATATATATCTAGGAGGAGAAACTAGTGGGCAAGAAAGTAGCTCCTTCCTTAACCTCGCAAGTGTTCTTCCCCTCCACCCTGGCCGCCGTCGTCCAGTGCTGGATCGTGCTGCTTTGACTGTGACTTGAGTTGCAGTTGGAACTATCACCAGGCTTGCTGCTTGCCTAGACATAGCAGGTGCTTGGCAAGATGCTTTTTAAGGGATAAGTCTATATGAATGGGGCGCCTTTTCCATTTGCTTGGCCTATTCTCAGTGCCTTCCAGACCTGCCTGTCCTAGCGCTAGGGTGGACCCTGCTCTGCCCCAGGCCTGGCTCCCTGGGAGAAAAAGAGAGTAGCCTTCACCTGGAGTCTGGTCCATTCCCCAAGATGCTCTGCGGCATTGAAGAAGTCTTCTGGCCCTTATCAGAGGTCTTACTGACTTGACCCTGGAAGCCTTTATCGCCCCTGGCTGGTTTCTGTCCCAAGCACATCCACTGGTTAGCTGTAGGTCTGTGGACTATTCCAGAAAGCTTGTCTGTTTTCTACTCTTCGTTGTCACTGGTGGCTGTGGAATACCAACGGTCAATATTCTGCCACATGCCATGTTCTCTCTGGTTACTTCTAAGAGCTTCTAGCAGACACCTGTCTCCCAACCCTCTGCACCCTAAGCCCTCTCCAGGCTCCTGTTTCCCGTCTGGAGAGACCATCTTCAGCTCCTCGGAGCAGGCCTGACCAGCAGGCCGAGAACCATGTGGCCATGGAGGAGGTGGCTCTTCCTGGCTCTGGCTGCCTCTCTGCCTGCTTTCCCAGGACTCGCTGATGAGTAACTCGGGTGCCTTTCAGGGAGGGATCTCCAGGAGCTGATTATTCTCACTTATTTAATATCTCAAAACCTCTTAAACATGCAAAACAAGAGCTCCACCACCACCCTGGCCCGAGGGTGGCCTTCCTCTGAAGCCTCTGGTGCTGGGGGGAGACCCCTGCACCCAGCCCACGCTTCCCTTCTGCCCCCTTGACAGTTGAGCTCCCAAATGCCCCATTAAAGGATTAATTTCGGTGCTCATAATTGATGTTATAAATAGAGTAAATCCTCATTTATCTCAGTTAACAGAGGGAAGGGATAATGCAGAACTCCCAATATTAAATAAGACCAACTCATCTTATTTGGGGAATTAGTTTGGGAATGTATTATATGCGGCAGACTTTTTCAAAGCCGATTTTCCTTCTTAACTTTGTTTGACTTTGCTTGGGATGACAATTGGCCTGGTGCCTGAGTCCGTCTGTGGGTGAAGCTCTGGGGGAAGAAGGGAGTACCCAGGGGCGGGGGAAGCCTTGTGAGCGAGCATCCACCAGGGCCACCGAGGACCAGCTCTGAGCCCAGCTCCAGGCCTGGATAGGATACGTACGGCCCCTCTCGGATCTCTTTGGGGAAGGGGAAGGCGGTTTGGGAAGGGCAAGGGGAAGTGTCACTCCTGGTGAGATGCCCAGTGCTGCTGGTTGGCCTGGTTATGTAATTGTGACCAGCAGCCTCTGCCACCACATGCCCCATGATGAGAGAGCTTCGACAGTGTCCAAAAATCACTTTAACGAACGCAGAATCAATTTTTACTTCTTCCAAGCATGAAGCAGCCTCCGGGTGATTTGCATTTCCCTTTAAAACGTAATCCTGGAGGGGCTCGCCTGAGGTTTTGGGAGACGGGAGCCGAGTCTAGGAGATCAATACAGGCACAGCACAGAACGGGGTACTTGATCAAGCTCTGAGATCTGTTTGTGTTAACCCTTCAATCCCTAAAATTCTGGCTGCACCTTCATCCAGTCACTGGGTGCCCCCACCTCTTGTCCCAGCTCCCAAGTGCCTGGGCCCGGGACAGTGGTCAGTGGTGCCTGCCTGGATGATGGAGGGTCCCTGCCCAGGGCATCTGATAGATGCACTTACTGGGAATGATTGGCCTCGATGTGTTTTCTAGGTTTGACGTTGAAGTTCTCTGGTGCTAAAGCTCCTAAGAGAGGGTGCAGACCTGCAGCCCCCAAAGGAGTTATTCACTTATTTGAAATGTATTGAGTGCCTACTGTGTGCCAGTCAGCATGGTATTCTGAGAATACACAGGCCCTTGGGTTGCACGTAAGCCCAATGTAAGTACACACAAAATTAATGGAATGAGACTCAGTCCTCTTCCTGTGAACCAAAACAAGGGAGGGAGGGATGCGCAGTAGACCAAAGTTCAGAGGCCTCTGCTCATGCTCTTCCTGCCCTCATCCCTCTTCGTGTCTGGCTAACTCACATCCTCCTTCAAAACTCAGCCTTCCAGAAGATGGGTACCCATCCCCTTGCCCCCCATGATAGCCCTTGAATATCTCTGTCTTGTCAATTGCCCCATTTTATTAAATTTATCCGTTTATGTCTTGCCCCTGGATGTGACAGAGGTAGACCTCTGTTCCAAAAATCATGTATGATCTATACATAGCACAGGGCCTAGTATGCAGCAGACCTCAGTAAACATCTGTTCAACCAGCTTACGCATTTGCTAACCAACTCCTGGCCATTGTAAGAACCAGTGAAAGTTCTACCCATATGTCAGCTAGACAGGACATTCGTGGGCAGGACAGAGGTGGGAGGCCAGGCAGGGCGTTCTCTGGTTCTGAGGTCAGCCTTAGCAGGGCTGGCACTTTTTTGCAAGGGACGTTTAAGCTTTGTCCTCCACTATTTTTTGGCTTCTTGGCCATGTTCCCCGCTGCAGACTTGGGGGCCTGGAAGGAACAGAAAGGGACCCATAAACCAGCCCCCTATGCATGAGGTCTCCCTCCACTCCCTTCCTTAGTCAACAGATATTTATTGAGTAGCTACTAGGCACTGGATACACAGCAGCACAGAGAACAGAGAGTCCCTGATCTCCTGGAACTTACATTTCTAGTGGAGGAGACCAGGCAGCAAATTGATAAATAAATACTTCCCATGGGGCAGCAGGTTGTGCTGCAGAGGAAAATAGAGTGTGGTGTGATGAATGGCAGTGCTGAGTGTGGGAGGGCGGAGAGCAGGGACAGTTGCTGTTTTGTGTTGGGTCAGGATTCGTCCCTCAGATCATATGAGTAGAGACCTGAGGAATGTGGGTAGCTGGGGGAACCGAGAATGTTAAGGCCAGGAGGGGCCTTGGAGTGCTATTCTCGGAATAGCAAGAAGGTTCTCCTGGTGGAGCCCCAAGAGCAGGGGGCAGGTAACGGGAGTAACGGGGAAAGCAGCTCATGAAGGACACTCATGGTGCATGCAAGGACTTCGCCCTGGGTCTTTTATTCAACTTCGTCGAATGGGCAGCTACTGGAAGTTTTTGTGAGGATGTCACTTATATTTTTAAAGGATCACTCCAGGTCCTGGGTAGTGAAGACATGGTAGGAGAGACACTACCACAGTGATCTCAGCAAGAGACGATGGTGGCTGGGACCGAAGGGATGGATAGCATGGCGATGGGGCAAGTGAGAGATTCTATAATATTGAAGGTAGAGGGGACAGGCAGCACCTGCTGTCCTACTCCCCCTGTGCCTGCTGGAAGCTTCACCAGCTTTCATAGCAAGAAACTGGCCCAGAAGAAAGTCCCTATTCCTTCTCCACTCTTCGGAAACACATGTCACAGGAAGAGGCCCAGTGGCTGCAGGATGGCTCCAAGGCCCAAGGACAATGAGACCCCAGCACAGATGCACAAGCCCAAGAGCCCGAGTTAGAGCTTGGATGTGCATGTAGGGCAGGCAGCAAGCAGGTGCCTTGGTGCCTGGATGGAGTTTTCCTTCCAACCCAGGCAGCCCTTCACAGGGCTGGGCACAGTGCTCACCGCCCCGGGGGAAGTCTTGGCTCAGAAACGGAAACAGATTCCCAACTCAGAGCTAGTGGCTGTGGTGGCTGCTTAAACAGAGGGGCAGGTGGAGGGCTTCGGGGCTGCAGAGGAGGGAGAGAGCATTCCAACAGCTGGGATGCGGGCCTTTTGGGAGCTTCATGCCAGGGGCATCATGGTAGATCCGTCTTCCGATTCAGCCATTCAGAGTGTTTCAGTTTTGGGACCAGGATACCAGGCTGTGGTCCATGTCACAGCTCTCTTCCGGGATCATCAGAATCAACCTCAGTCCCTCAGTCTCTCAATCTCTCTGTTTGGATTTCCCCCTTTAGGCACACCAATAGGAACACACGTGATTCTTCCTGAGAAGCAGCAATTATCCTGCCTGAAAATTGTGTAAACAGAAGGCAGCCTGGCCCTCCCTCTCCTCAGTATTTTCATTTCTCTTGCCTACGAGGGGGCGCCTGTCCCAGGGTAGGCAAGGCCCTTGGTCCTGCACCATTTGGGCTGCACCCTCTCCCTGGGCAGGGAGAGGAGCAGGGACCTTCAGCTGTGAGTCCCCCAACTCTGTCCCCAGGCAGGTGAACACAAACAACTGCTCCCAAGAAGCTGACAGTCTACTCATACCTGCGTTCATCCTCTGGTGATCTCCACGTTAGTTTTTCTCGTGTGGGAACCCAGGACCCCATCTCTATTGGAGGGTGTGTGCCATAGTAACCCCATCCCAACATCCAATGGGTCTTGTTGTGATGAGCAGGAAGAGGTTACCACAGTGCACCTGGGCACCCAAGGGTCTTAGCCAAAAGGCTGAGAGGCGGCCTCCAGGTTGAGTCCTGGCTCTGTCCAGCCTGCTTTGCTGAGGACAGAGCATCCATGGGCCATTTATTTCTTCCCAGCCCGAATCTTCCTCCTAGGAGCTCAGTGCAAATGATGGGTGGGTGGGAAGGTGGGGGCGGGGGAGGGAAGATAACTCAGCCTAGGCTGACCAGGACTGGATGGAGGGAGATTGCATCGAGCTCATGTAATCATATTCCGGGTGTCAGGACTCAAATGAGTGTCATTAAACTGAATCAGAAAAATCGTTTTAATATAAGTGCCACCTCACACACTAGCTAGTTGATGGAGAGATGGATGAGGCTGGGGACGCCTCCTTTGTAATGTGTTGCTGTAAAATCCCATCACCTTCATTATTTCCCACTGAGCCAACGCATCATAATACCCATGAGCAGCAGAACAGCTTGAATTTAATATACAGAAAGTCCAATCAAACAATAAATGAATGGAACTATATAAAGAAACCATTTTCTGGGAGGCTGGCTTCCTTCTCCGGGATTCAGCTCCCTGACACATGAAATGCGCATCAATTTTCCCAATGAATGCAGCTGCCGAATCACCCCGTGCACTATTGGTTTGCTTCTGAAGGGAAGAGGGGGATGCCCCCCCCTCCCAGTTCTATCTGGCTATCAATGCAGAAATTGCAAATCTCATTTTCTTGGATTTGCATCCAGTGGTTCCCAAGTGGTCCAGCAAGATGCCATCCTGATGCCAACAAGGCTGCTCCATCCCAGAACCTTACTCAGTCCCAGTGCCACCTGTCATCACCATCATCCTTAAACGAAAAACTGGACATCACAGTGGGCTGGTGGGGGCTGCGACCGCTTTATCCTTGCAGGCGTCCGAGAGGAGCTGGCCAGTCCCGGGGCTGTGCTGACACAGCCCGAGTGCGCACCATGTTCAGGTTGCCTAGTCTTGCCTTGGAGGTCTCACAGAGCGACATTTCATTAAGACAGGATTCCTCGCCCTCCCTCCCCCCGTCAACCCCCCAGCACAGAACTCCGTCTCCCCTTCTATCCCTCTGACCCAGCCAGTGATTGAGAGACTAATCACAAGTGACAACCTTATAAGCCAAACAGAATTCAAAAGGCCAGTTGGCTCCCTAAAAACTATGCATGTCAGGCGGAGGGCAAGCAATGTGTTTATGCTTCTGGTGGATTCTCGCCACCATTTTCCAGGGCATGGATGACAGAGTTAACCATAATTACAGGCTATGGCTGCTGAGAAGTAGCATTAGTTTATTTTTACTTCTTCCTGATCACACATACTTAAGCAGGAAAACAACAACGAAACAATATCAGAACCATGGACAGCATAAATCTTGATGACTTCGACCAAGATTATTGAGCATCTAGTATGTGTTGGAGATATAGAAATAAAAGAGACCTCGGACCCGTGCCTGAGAAATCTGCAATATAGCGGTGGATTTGAATATGTTTATGAGCACACAGGAGAGAACGGGGCAGGAAGTGTCGGCACAGAATAAATGCTTAGTAAATATTTGCTGATGAATGATCGGCTTCACGGAAAAGGTGACATTTCAGTTATACTAACAATAGTGGGTAGGATTTGGATATGTGGAAATGGGAACTGTAAGTACATTGCAAAAGGGCATGGTACTTGGGGAGCTTAAAGAACACGCTGTTTGCTGGTGTTTAGGGAGATGAGGCTATGGCTAGAAATAAGTGGGAATGAAAAGTTTGCTAGAGACTTGGAGGGCCTGAAATATTAGGCTGAGGAAGTTATTTAGGAGGCACTAGGGAGCCACTGGAGGTGTTGCAGGGACGTACTGACTAGGAAGATTTAGACGGCAGCTGTCTCAGGGACACATGTTAGAAGGAAGACCCCGGACACGGAGCCATCAGCAGAAGACTGATCCAGGGGAGAGGCGAAGAAGGAGGGTCCTCGGACAGTCACTGTGGAAAAGGAGAGGAGGGACTAGAGTGGAAGGACACCCAGGAGAAGGAAAAGTCGAAGTAATTCTGGGATTATAAGACAGGCCGATTAGAGATGCGGACTTGGCAGACATTGGGGAGGACCAGCTCGGCAGGAAATCAGGGGGAAGGAAGAGACAGTAAACTTGGCTTTGCACCTGCTGTGTTTGCAGGGAGCACTGGCGTCCTGGAGGTGACTGGCTGGCTGGCTGGCTGGCAGGTAGAAAGGAGCTTCTCGGGGAGAAAGGGGCTAAAGAGACAGTTTCCAAAACCATCAGCTGAAGCAGGGGAAACAGCTGAAGTTGCCAAGGACAACATGAAGGGAAGGAGAGGAGGGGCTACGGGGACACTTCCTGCAACACCCCCCGTCACGCCCACTGGGAATGTTGGTGCCACTGTGAACAGCTTTGGGGATGCTTCTGTTCCACCTCTCCCCTTGGCCTGGGGACGTTCCTTGCACGCTGTGTTTCTGCTGGAGCTAAAAGCTCACACTGGTTTTCCGAGGAGAACAGGGTTTTCTATTTAGTCTCCTACAATGATAATTAAGTAAACAGCACTGACCCAGGAAAGCAAAATTCATCGATGGGCTTTGCTGAAAAATAATAGCAGTAACAGGATCCGTCCATTGGCCCGTGGCTAGGAGATGAGGCCCGTGCCTGCCCCAGGGTGATGCTCTCTCAGAGGGACACAGCCTTTTTGTGGTGGCACTGGCCTGGTTGCTGCGGTTCCAGAGTGTTCGGGTACTTAAGAGACTGTTAGTCCCCCTCATTCCCTCCCTCTCCTTAGAGAGAAATGGCAGACACACTCCCGGCACCCCTGGGAGACTCTCTGGCCTGTCCTTCTTGAAGGGAGATGGCATCTTGGGCCCTTGATAAGCAGCGGGGACAGTGATGGTTCAGTCATTCAGCAAACATGGGTGGAGCTCTCGCTGTGAGCAAGACACAGTCCTAGTGACTAGTGTCCCTAGAAGGAGAGAAAGGGAGTGCGGACTAAACCCCAGGAGGTGGGCGTTCGTTTCTGTTCTACACCCGAGAAGCTGAGGCACTGAGCAGGGAGGTAACTTGCCCAAGCTCCCACGCTGTTGCTGTCGCTGAGCTGCTGGATTCAGACCAAGCTTTTGTGGCTCCTTTAGCCTCCGCTGCTTCATCCAGGGACGGAGTGCCCTGTGCACACAGAGCTACGCCTCTGGGTGCAACACGGTACGAGGTCTGATGAAAGGCAGGGGAGTGTGAGGGGAAGGTGGAGGGGGCAGGAATCAGGGAAGGCTTCGTGGAGGAGGTGGGATTGTAGCTGGCCCTGGAAAGATCATGGGAACAAGTTGAATGTGAATGCATCTATTCAATCCTTTAATTAACACACGGGTAGGTCTGCGTGTGTCAGGCAGCATGCCCGAGGCGGAGGCTGGAGGCATAAACTGAATGAGTTCTCTGGGGCTGGCAGACAATAAACAAGTGAATGTATAAAATGAGAAGGAAAGGTTGAAGGAAAAGTTCTAAGAGAGAGAGAGAGTGTGTGTGAGCAAGCAGCCTGATAAGGGAGGCCATCAGCCTGGGAGCGGGGGGAGGCGCGGAGGGAGGAAGAAGGAGTCACAGCGCCAGAGAGACAGCTGCCTGTCCCCAAGGGAAGCGCCGTGCACAGTCGCTTAGGCGTTGGAGAGGCTGGCCCCGGGACGGAAATGGCGATTTAATAGCCGTGTGGAGTCTCTTTAGGGTTGTTATCCAGAAGGCAGGGAAGCAGCTGTTTGCTAACTCCCACTGAGGACTGCGTGAGTAGAAATAGCTCCCCCTGACACGTGAGGGGCCTTCAACATCAACAACCGCCGTCATAGCTACTGCTGCCGAGCTTAGGCCCTGCGCTGCAGTCAGCATGTCCGTGCGCGTCTTTGTGTCACCCGCCCAGTAACCTCCCAGGCCCGGGCGAGCCATGTTGCTCTCACCTGTGTTCCCAGCGAGGAGGCAGAGGCCTCCTGCCGCCGGTGAGCAGACAGGCTGGGGTCAGTCTCGCCTGGGTCTGACCAGCTTCGGCTCTTAACCTCTCACCGGCCATCCAGATTTCCACCCAAGAGGCGTTTGGGGGAAATCTCCTTCCATGGCCTCTGTCTTGGGCAGAGGAAGGAAGACACCCACCCCGTGCCAGGGCCGAAGACTCGTGGGCCTGTTGGCAAAGGCCAGGAGAGTAGAGTGGACACAGGATGGTGGGATGGTGACAAAAGAGCGGTCGGAGTGGCTGGGGTCCAGGCTGGTCTTGGCCAATAGCGACAGGCACGCACCCATTCCCAGGCAAAGGCATACCGGGGAAGGAAGGGAGGCAAACAAGGGAGATGGGAAATTTTTGAGTAGAAGAAGCGTTTATGCTTAAAAAAAAAAAAATTGAAGGGAGAGGACAAATGGTAGGTATATATAGTACGTAAATATCCTATGTAAATATCTTTGAGAGTAACTGCTTACAGTCTCATACCACCTCCCTCTCTGGAGAGACTTGGATCGCTGGTGGCTTTGTTGCCCAGGTGCTACACCTGGTCCTTGGTGGCAGCCCTGCCCACCCCACAGGGGGCCTTTGGGGACAAGTCGGCCTTTCACTGCCTGCCCGTCCCCCTGGAGAGCAGAGGCTCAGCCTGGCGCAGAGTGGGAGGCCAGTCTGCGGGTGTTTGGAGTGGGGGGAAGCAGCTCTGGTCGGGCACCTGCCAGAGCCCTGACAGAGCACAGGCTGCCCCCCACGCCCCACAGCTCGAGGGCCTCACAGGGGTCTCCCAGCCTTTAGTTCTGGGAGATGGAGAGAGGAGAGCCCTCGAGAAGGTCACTCCCAGGGGGTGGCAGGCACTGAGGCCTCCATAGGACTCCCAGTACCAGGTACGGCTCTTTCTTCATGAGTCCTGACCCCCCCACCCCCCTCTGCTGGGTTTTATGGCATTTTTGTTTGTTCATTTGTTTGTTTGTTTGTTTGTTCTTGTGACACTGATGTTGGACTCATTTTGCCTCTTCCCTCCCCTTCTGCACCAGAAATGGAGAGCAGTGTGCCATATGTGAGCCCACGTCTGCTCCTCTTCCCGTCTCCCCTGGCCTGTCTCTTTTCTGCCTCCAGAAGCTGTCCGTTCTCCTGAGACTTGACTATCGGAGGCCCGAATCCACATCTTCTGAGTGGACCCCTCCCTCACCGTCACCCCCCACCACCTTCCTCTGCCCTTGCTTCCTCTCCCTCTCCCTGGGCTGGCAAAAGGGCGTTGTGCTGATTAAAAACGTTTTCCTGCAGGCCCATGGCGTGCTCAGAGTTTGGGCAGGGCCTAGAGAGATGATGAAGCGCTGTGCCCACCCCCCGCCCCCACACACCGGGTGCGACTTTCTTAGTATTTCCATGTAAGGCCAGCTTCCCTCTGAGGGGCAGAGGCTGCTGCGCTCCGAGTGAGGTGCTTTCTGCTGGAGCTGCCTCCTGTAGTGACCACATCCTTTGTCCCGGTGGGGCCTGAGGGACCATGGGAAGACCACCGGATAGGGAGATGGAGATGTGGGTCTGGGGCCAGTTCTGGCAGGCTGTGTGGCCTTTTGCAAGTGGCTCCCTCCCTCTGGCCCTCCGCACCCCCTTCTGAATGAGGAGGGCTTGGATTTAGGGAGTTCTCACCTCCCTGCCTGTTATACAAGCTTAAGTCTCTCCCTCCTCAAAGGGAAGTTGGTTATCAGCTCGGTAGCCTGGATGATCCCTAGGCTGGGGAGCCAGTCCCTAGGTGGTAGGGCACTGGGACCTTCCGGTTCCGGTTCTTCACCCCCAAAGAGGCAGGAGTCCAAACAGTCCCTGTGCAAAGTGGCTGAAAGATAGATGCAGGTCTGCCGAGGGGTCTAGGTGGTCCTGCCGGGAACTCTCCAGCTCAGCAGTCACCAAGCGGTGGTCCGTGAAGTCCGAAAGGTTGGCATCCATTGCTCCAGAGGCCTTAGGGCACCTGGTAGTGACACCCGATGGATGGTGACACCTGATGGTGGGCCCGAATGACAAGATCAGGGTCAGCAGCCTGGACACAGCACTGCATTGGAGAGCGCAGGGGATTGGGGATTCAGCCCCTGGGCACCTTTGGATGGGCCTATGAGGGAAGGCATCAGATTTAGCCCTGAGACCGTCAGACAGCTGTAAGCCCCACAAATCCTAGATTCAGGAAGAGCCTCGTTCACTCTCCCCCTGGGAAGGGGGCTCCCTGCAACAGCCTCCCCGGCAAATGGCAGTGGGTCTGCCTGGATGTCAGGAGGGTGGGGGGAACAGGCAGGGGACCCTGTGGGTGGCAGTGCATTCCACCTGGAGGTGGATCAGTGACCACCACCCTTCTCTGGGTGTTAAACCCATGCCACTGCCTCTGGTATCCAGCAGTCTGGGGGCTGGGGGACCCCAGCAGTTCTGTTAGGAAATAACTTTGGAAGGCAAGCATAACTCTCGTCATGGCAAGAAGGCCCTGGGACCTGTGTCAGGCACTGCCTGAGGGTGATGCAGACACAGCCCTGGCAGGTCCAAGCCCTGCGGGGTGAGCCAGCCCCTCCCCAGGCGCTCTGGGCTGAGCATCACAGGCACCTGCAGAACAGATGAGCGGGGTCTGGGCCCAGCGAGCCTGCGCCTCCTCGCCAGGGGCTGGTTTCTTCCCTCCCAGCCCCTCCTTCGGCTTATTACTCTCTTATCTTGTTGGTCTGTAAGTGGCCCTTCCCTTCACCACTCCCATTATCTCATTGCCTGCTTTTCCCACAGGAATGCAGGGGAATCCATATATCGCTATTAGTATCTGTGGGCAGCTTGGCGGACATTACCTTGAATGACTTGAATGAAATCAGCCATTAAATGATCACAGAGGACTTGAGAGAGGGTGAGCACATGAGCCTCTCGGGGGTTTTCTTTCTGGAGTGCAGAGAGCCGGGGCATGCAAAGTGGGCAGCGAGGTGGCCGGGAGAGGGAGGTGGAAACGGTTCAGGGCGTCTCCCTCTGGCACCATCGCCCGAGACCTGGGTAAACAGCTCCTGTTTGCATGGCAGCTCCTCGCAGTTGGGCACTGTGGTCCCGGACCCTAGCTCCCAGCAGAGGGCCTGGCACACAGGAGGGCCTCAGATGCCAGGTCCTGGCCCGCTGCCACCCGTCTGTGCCTGCCGGTCTGCGCCTGCCGGCTCACCTCGGACCGAGTGAGGAGCCCCGCATGGGTGGGTCCAACAACGTGAGGAAAAATCTCGAAGTCAAGCAGCGAGGCAGGGCCAGGTCTGTGCGAAGTGAGATGGGACATGCCCAAATTTGGGGTGGAGTTTGTAGCTCTGTGATGTTTCTTGTCCAGATGGGGCAGAGCCAAGGTGATCCGAGGATCTGTCCAGCCTGGAGCTCTCCCGGAAGAGATGGAACCTCTAGGAGTATGTAAATCATGCGGGAAAGTTGGCTCGCAGAGCTGGGAGGGAGAACGGTCCAGCAGAAAGGAAAGTTGGAGGAGAGAGTCGGAGGGGCACCGAGCTCATGGTGCATGTGCGCGCACACCTGTGTGTGAAAACCTGCTAGCAGGGAGGCGTAGGGAGGGAGGAAGTGTCCTGGGGTAACCCTGGGACATTGCTGTCAGCCTGAGCCCCTCCATCCTGAAGGATAACCTGCTGAGGGTTGACCTTCTTCCCCCCCCCCCCACCACCACCACCTGAACCAGAGGCATCATCCTGGACCAGGCCTGGGGCTTGTGGTCCTTAGATGAACCTCCTACTGGCCCCCACCCTTTTCCCCACTGCCCCAGAAAGCAACTCTGTAACGGAGGAACCCAGAGAGAATTGGTGGGGATCTCGTCTCTATGAATTGACTACTCCTATAAGTAAAAATGTTCAATGCTTTACTTTTAAATAATCATGAACTATATCAAACATACAATGGGAAAAAAAATCTTGTCTTTTAAGCAGCATCTGTAAAACCCCTGTGGGCTATGACCCACACGCCTGAGTGCCATTTAATGAAATGTATGTTAGAGGGGTAACTTTATTTTAATGGGAGGCTGTGTCTACACCAAGGTATGTATACTTTCATTGTAAAAGAGCAAGTTAAACATCTTTTTTTCTTCGTGTTAATTGTTTAAAATTAAACCAGAGACCCGTTTGTTTAAAATTAGACCGATTCGACAGTCCTTGGATTTATAGTCCTGTTCCCAGGTGTGTCGGGTGTGGTGGAGGGCACACGCTTCTGGCTGCAGGGTGGAATCCTCTGTTGCCCACTCCCTTCATTCATTCAGCAAATGTCCTGTTGGTGCTGGCCACATGGGCCTGCTCCTGTGGTGACAAATCTGATGAACTGCAGCGACACTGATAACTATGCTCCTTGGCAGAGTTTGGGGGATGGGAGACAGGTGCGGGGACATCCCTCTCTCTGCAGTGCCCTAGCACCTAGGATTCCCCTCTTAGTGCGGTCCCACTGGGAGGGGTGGGGAACTGTGGCCTCTCTCTTTCCCAATGTGGTATTAAACCACATGCGGCTCTTTGGCCCCTTGAGTGTGGCTCTTCCACAAAATACCATAGTCTGGACAAATCTGTTTTGAAGAAGTGGCATTCAAAGAAGTTTAACTTTAAAAATGTGGCTCTCAAAAGAAATTTCAATCATTGTACTATTGATATTTGGCTCCGTGGACTCGAGTTTGCCGACCACTGAGCTAGGGCATCAGCAATAGAAACTTCGGTCTGGCCAAGAGGAGCCCCTCTGAATTTGTGCTTCCTTCCTTGTTCCAAGTTCGACAGTCTTTTTACTTTGGATCAGTGTGGTCCCCCAGCCATGCCTTTGACCTTGCACCCCTGGGGTTGGCCAGGCTGCTTGAGGCAGGAGGTTACTGCCGGACCCCACCCAGTCACTTGGGGGGCTGAGACCTGTACATATCTCCACCTGCCTGTAGCCCATTCTTGCTCAGCTGCATTTCCCTTTTCCGTTGAATTGCAATAGAGTTATAACCAAAGGTGATTCAGGAGTGCTGATGGGTGGCTGAGATAAAGAATTGGGCTATGCATGAGTCCTCCACTCTTTTTTTGTGAAGACTAATTCACTCTGAACCCTGAGACTGCCTGGAGGAGGCAGTAAGATGATCTCAGAGAAGCCAAGGACTTGTTTAGGTAGAAACCCTTGCATAGGAGAAGAAAGCCTGTGTGTGTTGGCCAACGGTGGGTGAGGCGGTGCAGCCTGCCTGGGTCCCTCTCGGCCCTGAAGGCTGTCCGGCTGGAGGGTCCCCTGTAACCTTCTTAACATCTCATTGCTTCTGGTCAGCCATCTCTGGAGTTGGGGGTCTTCATCTGCCCCTCCTTCCAGGAACAACTCATTGACCCCTGGGATCTTGGCCGGGGTTTTCTAATAAAAACGATAGGAAAAACCCTTCATCGTGGGCCAGGCACTGTCCTAAAGGCCCAACATTTACTCATTCAGTTTTCACAACAGCCCTTTCAAGTAGGCGTTATTGTTATCCACCCTCTACAGATGAGAAAACTGAGTCACAGAGACATCAAGAAACTCATCAGAGTCATTTACTCAATAGCAAAGGAGGGCCTCAAAAAGCCCCTCTCACTACCCTGGATTCTCACTGTCATGGTCATGATATTCTTCATCAGTGCCTTGGAGGGACCCTGTGTCAGTTAGTTTCTGCTACGTAACAAGCCCTAGAAATCTGGTAGCTTATTTCTCATGTTCTGTGGGTTGTCTGGGTGGTTCTCTTGGCCGGGCTGGGTCAGCTGGTCTCTTTGGCAAGTGATGGCTTGACTGGGGATGGATGGTCTAGAATGGTGTCACCTGTCAAGTATCGGACTCCAGATCAGTTGGGGCAACAAGGATGGATGGCATGGCTCTTGTCTCTTATCATCCAGATCACTAGCACAGATCCCTCAAATGGTGGCAGTCACAGAGTCCCCAGAGCTACAAGAGAGGTCAACCCCCAGTGAACAAGCCCCTCTCGAGCCCCTGCGTGTGTTACATTTGCTAATGTCCCAATAGTCAAAGCGAGGCACGTGGCCAAACTCAGATTCAAAGGTGAGAGAACAGGCTTGGCCCTGTCTCTGATGGGAGGAGCCACAATGTCACACTGCGCAGGGTGTGAACACAGAGAGACTGGAAGACTCGGTGGCCGTCTATGCAACCCGTCACAGCGTCCTGACAGTGAGTGACATGGACTCAGTTTCACAGCGAGCGAGAGGAGGGCACGGACCTTCGCTTGGTCCAATTCCCACTGGTTTCCATGGTGCCAGCTCAATGCAGTGCCTCAAGTCCCTGACTAAGGGAGACAGTGGCCCGAGATGGCCGTTCGGGTCAGGGTCGGGGAGGAGAATGGATTTCATCTCTGGCAGCACTGGCTTCCTCCTGCCCGAAGCCAAAGGGGAAAGGCCCACCAGCTGGTTCACTCCTGAGAACTGGGGTCCCTGCTGGCAGGCAGGCCTGGCTTCTGTACGGAGGCCCCACTGAGAGTGTGTGAGTCAGGACATGGGCTCTGAACACAGAGATGGGTTCATCCTCAGCTCTGCCACGTTGTTACCGCGTGACCACACGGAAGCCCTCCTGTGGACCTCAGTTTCTTTTTTTGGCAAATGAGGGTACTGTGAGGCTTAAAGGTGATGGCGTTGCGGAGTGCCTAGGTCAGTGCCTGGCCGGTGGGTGCCCGGCCTTCACTGCGCTGGGGCTTGGAGGGGCCCCTCTACCGTTGCCCGTGGGCGGGCATGACCACATGACAGAGCTGTCACTGGTAAATAACTCTTGGCTCGCCCAGAAATACCAGATGGTGTGCCAGGGAAGCTCAGGGCAGAATCTGTGGGGAGAACAGGAGTGGGACTGTGGCTGCCCAAGGGCTCGGCTCTGCGGGTGCCACTCACACAGGCAAGGAAGGTCCTGGAGTCTCAGCCACAGGAAGCTGAGATGACAGCCACTGTCAGCCAGACAGCACCCCAGGTCAGTCTAGAACCCAGAACACTTGTTTTCCCAGACGATGCTCTTCCCTTTGTGAGATCTGAGGTCCCCCCTGGTTCCCTGGACCATCACCCAAGGCTCCTCATGCCGCAAGGCAGAGCTTCGGCATAGGGGAGGGGGCCAGAGACACAGGACGCAGAGGGTGGCCTCGAGGAGGGAGCTGGTAACTGCCGGCAGCTGCCGAGGCGGAGACAGACAGCCCTCTGCAGAGCAGCCTGTGCCCTCTGCACTTGGCAGAGGTCAGGCCTGGCTCTCAGACACCACGGCAACAAAAGAAAGGGCCGTCCCCATCCAACCGGCCTCCTCCCTTCCCTCGCTTGGAGCTGCTGGGAGCGAACGAGGAAACGATTATTTATCAGGTCGTTGTTCAGGAAATTGGACACATTCCACAAAGACCAGGAAACATCACGCCAAGCGGGTCTGATGGGGGTGACGGGGCTGCTGGGAGCACAATGGCCTGGCGTCAGTGTTTGCTCTCTGAGGGACAGCTGAGAACAGCCGCTGCATGTGCGATGAGCACAGGTGGACAGACCCTCTGTGCCCAGCCAGCATCCCGGCTGCCAGCCCTGGCGGGTCAGCCAGGGAGGAGCCAAACAGACCAAGCTGTAGCCCTGTCCTTGGGTAGAGAGAGCTTCGTCCTCCCTGGCACCCCCCCCCCACTCTCACCCCAAGAAAAGAGCAGGGTCCAAGCTGTCTTGTCTGTGCCCCCACCAAGGCTCCTGGCAAGTGCCCCCTGCTCTGCAGGGAGGGGCAGGAGGTAAGCATGGCTGGGGCCTTCCCCAGAGGAAAATAGATGTTTGGATGGGGTTCCCCAGTCACTCGCTCACCTGCCCCGTCTCCAAGGCTCCCTTCAGGCTCCTCATTAAGAAACAGAAAGATGAGCGCTGATGGGAGAGTGTTCTAGAAACAGACTGTTCTGTTCTGTCCGTCCCTGGGGATGTTAGCTCATTCCCTCATTCCCGTCTTGACATGAGGAGGGGTTTGAGAGGAAGTGTCTTCCGGTGGAGGTAGTTCTGCATATGTCACTACCTAGGTGTCCATCAGGCCCTCTCTCCCTGTCTCAGCCTGGGGGGGTTGACAGGGGATCTCCCCTCACTCCAAAGCTGGTCCCTGTTTCCCCAAGGTTCTCCAGTGTTCTGTCCCTGAACACATTCTGGGCTGGGGGAGGGGCTGTGGAGGCCCCTGCTCCTGGAACCCTCTGGGCCTGACCAGCCCTGCTGGGAGGCAGGTAGGGGACCAGGCTCGGGCCGGTCTTTAGACCCCACTCCATGGCAGACCCCCTTTTCTGCATTTGGGGCTGTCCTCCTCAGGGTTGCTAAGCTGGGCTTCAGCAGATGCTCTGAGGATCAGTGTCCTCAGCCAGAAGGGATCTAGGATTTGGGGCATTTTCTTTGGGCCCAGATTTCAAGCCCTAAATAGCTATGGATGGCAGGCCCCTGGAGGGCTGGTTTGGGGTTTGCTGTGAGGCCAGTAGGGGGCAGAGGAGACAGGTCCCAGGGCTGGGGCATGGTGGGGTTTGGTCCAAGATGAGGAAGAGAGAAGTTGCTGGGACTGTGGGACCCGCCAGCTGTGGGGCTCACATATCCGCCCACCTCTGTACTCAGGGTTCCAAGGAAGGGGCTCTCTTGGTGTTCTCTGTGGTGGCGCCGACTGTATACCACAAAGCACCCGGCAGGGACAGTGATGACCCTTCCCTTCGTTGGTTGGAACTGCCTACTTCTTGGGTTGTCCTCCTTCCCAGCAGTGGGCAGGGAGGGGGTTCCCTGTTCCTGCCCGCTAGCCCCGGGAAGCAGGGGTCAGCCAGTGGAGTTAAATCTGTGGCTCCGTTCATGGCCCCGGGAGCTTCCAGCCCCTGTGACCTTTACGAATGAGGGAGGCCCTGCCTGTTGACCTTTGATGATGAGGGGGGTGGAGGGGCTACTTACCTCAGGGGCTTTCCCTGCCTCTCTGCTTCTCGTGGCCTTTTCTCCCAAAAAGAAAGCCTCATCCCTGAGTAGTTACAGTGAGGAAGGCTGAGGGTTTGCGGGGCGTTTAGAGGGAGTGGGGTAGCGTGGGGTCCTCCCTGCCGCCTCCCTCCTCACGCAGAGGTAGAAACAGTGAGTGTGGTGCCTTCGCTAGGCATGTGGACAGAGTCTGGCTCTTGAAGTTTTGAACAATCGCTCTCCCTAACCATCACACAGTCTGGCTTCCTTTGAGTGTGTGTGCGTGTCCCTTCCCCTGTATGGATCTGTCGTCGGGTGATAAAATAGAACATGATGAGTGTCGTTCTAAAGCAATTACAAGCAAGATGCGTAATGGCAGCGCTGGAGACTGTGGCATATGGCCTCAGGCAGCGCCCTGTGAGAACTGATCTGAAGATTTTGTCCCCCTCCACCCTGCCCTGGAAAACCAGATGTAAAGGAAGAAAGGCCATCACAGACCCCGCAGCCTGCCGGTGGACAGGGCTGGAGATCAGGGGCTGTCCTGCCATGCTGACCATCAGTGGGGGGCCTGCTGGCGCCAGAGGGTGGACAAGAATGGGAGCAACAGCAGCTCTCGCAGAAACCCCAAGCTGAGCTGTCCAAGCCTGGAGAGCTTTAGGGGGCTTTGAGGAGCATGCGGCGTGGAGGTTTTATTTCTCTCTCTGCTGCTTCCACTGCTCTGCTCCCTCCCTCCAGCGCCGCCTGCTCCCAGTTCCCGGGCAGCCGTGCTGTGTTCCTCCATCAGTCAGGTTGCTAAGTGAAGTCCCCAGGCCTCCAGTCTGGACTGTTTGTCAGTGACCAACTCATCCTCCTCTTCCCCGGGGGCGGCTCTGCTTCTGGGCACTGGCGACGGGGCCCGAGGCTCTCTCCTACCCTGGTCTCAGCTCGGGGCTCTGCCAGGGATTGAGGAGATTTTCTGGAGCATGAACCCCAGCAGGGAAGAGCACAGCCTGGTTAGGTGGGACGTGTTTCTATGAGTTGGATTAGGAGCTTCTCATACTCAGGAGGAAAATACCTCCCTGCCCCAACCCAGCCGAGTGTGTGTGTGTGTGTGTGTGTGGTAGTTTAGGGACATACTAGCTCCAGGCTTCCAGGTCACTGGAAAAGCACCAACGACTCCTATTAGGCCCTGGTTTGCAGGATAGTGGGGGCTAGCAGCCTGCTCTGCCCAGGATCCCCCCAGGCACATACTCCTGACCTCAGTGGAAATCCTTTTCTGCTCTTCCCCACCTACTCACGTGCCTGGGCAGAGAATAGCAGGTTAATTTTGTAAAGGCCAGAGAGTAAATAGCTGAGGCTTTGAGGGCCACACAGCCCCTGTCTCAACTACTCGCCTTTGCTCTTGCAGCACAGAAGCAGCCATTAGGCATTAGGTGAACGAACGAGCATGGTTTGGGCCAGTCTCGTTTATAAAGACTGGAGATGGGGCAGCTTTGGTCTGAGAGCCGTGGTTTTGTAAAGAGCAAAGGGCAAGAGCCTGACCCCAGGGCTTGCCCTCTGCAAACACCCTCCTCCTCTGGGGGCCCAAGCACAGTCTGGCTTTCCAAAGAAAACTTCACATCAGTCTTCCACGCTTCCTTCCCGGCAAAGGCATGCACGCACCCTTTTTACCTAGAATCAAATCATTGTAGAACTCGGCACGGAAAAGGTCATTTTATCCACGTACTTATTTTACAGAGGAAAAAAGCCACGAAGGAATAGAGTAGGCTGCTTGCCTAGGATCGTAGCACTTGTTGGTGGCAGAGGTGGGATCATGCCAAGCCTGGTAACTTCAGAGCATAGCTTCCTCTCTCTTCTGACTCCTTGTTTCCAGCCCCCCCCCCCTCCCGCCCCTAGCACGGGAACAAAATAGAACCAAGCAGCAAGGAACTTCAGACTATGCTAAGCAGCAGCACTGTGTGTGTTTGGTGGTTATGGCGGGGGGAGGACCCCAGGGAGCTGGGCTGGAGTCCTGGAAAAAGAACCTTGTTGCTTTCTGGGTAGTGGCTTGGGTAGGTTTCAAGGCGGGGGGAGAAGGAGGGAGTTCTACCTGGTGCTTTTCCGGTCCGTATAAAACTGTGTTGGATAGAGGGAGCATCGTAACAATGTGCTCTGTCCTGAGTGCCCCCCCCGCACTGGTACCCTGGGATTTGGAGGGGGCCCAGTCCCCACCCCGTCCTCTCTTGGACATCTCAGCAGAATTGGATTGCTTCTACTCTCTTGAAGAAGAGAAAGAGGAAGGGACACTCTAGTTGTGAGTTTGTTTCTTCAGAAACTGTTCATGGGATCATCATGTGTCTGCACCTTAGTTTTCCTGTCGGTAGGCCAGGGAGGTGTCCAGGCAGGGATAGTGTCCCCATTGCAGAGAAAAGGGGAGGCTCGGGTCCTGAGGGGCCCAGGAGGAGAGGCCAGGTGTCCTGGTCTCCACCTGCTCCTCTCTTGGGAAGCTAAGTGACCCAGTGAGTCAACCCCGACTTCGGCTGGCCCGGCAGTGGGGGTGGGGAGAGTTGGGAAAACGAGCCAAACCCCAGCCTGGTGTTCGGCTGCACCTGCTCTTGAAATTAGGAATGATGCCTGTCAGGAAGAGCAGCGTGAGCTGCGAGAGCTCAGGCCAGGTCTGGAAAGGCTCCCGGAGGACGCTGAGCTCACAGCCCAGACCCTCCAATCAATAGGGCATGGCTATTTATAGCATCAGCCGGAGAGAAACTTAATTATGATCAAAAGGAGCTATTTAATACCGTGCTTGCCAAAGACGCAACCTCTTGTCAGTGGAAATTAATCAGCGGCTGCTGTGGGCTCCTGCCCCCTGGGGCTCCAGATCTGGGGAGGCGCCTGGTGGGAGCTGGGGTGCCAGCTGCCCTAGGAACGCTGGTGACATCAGCGGCCTTGCAAAGTCACCTCATGTGCAGTGGGGTCTCCCCAGGGCTCCAGGTGCAGGGGCCAAGGGTCTTGGATGCCAGCAGGGTGGAGGAGAGGCCAGGGGGGAGGGAATTCACGACTCAGCCCAAGTCCAGCCTCTCCCTGGAAGTGTCCCCTGGCCTTCCAGCCCACAGGCGTTTCTCTCTCCTTTTTCCTTTTGCAACGTTTAGAATTCTTCCTTCTCATTTTATACTCTGGTTGGAACTCAGTATGCCACCTCCCAGCTGGGTAGCTTTAAGCTTTCTTTTCCTCATCTGTATATTAGAGATAATAATAGCACCTTCTTCATAGGGTGGTTAGAGCGTTAGAATGAGTTCCCACCTGGTAACTCTCTGAGAACTGAGCCTGGCATGCGGCAGATGCCCAGTAAGTGCTGGGTGCTATTTCTACCACTGTTACTACCTGTGTGTTAATCACCTTATTCTTCCGACCAGACTGTGTTTCTCGAGGGCAGAAATGGCACCTTTGGCTGGAGGTGACCTCCCTCGGCGCCTAGCACAGTGCCTGCCACACAGGGAGTGATAAATAAATCAGCCCTTTTGATTCAAAAGCTAAAGGAATCCATTCTCTCATGGAGTCACTTATTCATTTATTCTAAAAACCTTTATTGAGCCCTCATGTGTCAGGCCTCATGTAGGACGTTGAAGATGTGAAAATGATTAGACACAGATGAGCTTTCTGTCTCGCTGTGGATGCGTGGGAGCAGTACTGGAAGTGTGGCTGAGGTCCCGCAGAGGCATGGAGGAGGGCTAACGAGTCCTCCGGCAGTGCCAGGGGTGTTCAGGACTTGAAGGATCGCACAGAACCTGAGGGAGGGTAGAGAGTCTGGGTAGAGGGAAGAATATGTGCAAAGGAAGTTGGTACAGTTTCCCCACTTATCCACAGTTTCACTTTCTGCATTTTCCGTCAACTGCGGTCTGAAAATATTAAATGGAAAATTCCAGAAATAAACCATACGTTTTAAATTGCACACTGCTCTGAGGAGCATGATGAAATCTCAGTCCGTCTCTTTCCATCCAGCCAGAGGTGAACCATCCCTTTGTCCAGCGTACCCACAGTGTATGTACTGTACATACTACCTGCCTGTTAGTCACGTAGCCTTCTTGGTTATCAGTTCGACTAGCATTTCACCATTCTGTATGTTTATTTGGCTGTTGTCTGGCTCCCTCCTTTCTCTGGCATGTGAACTCCACAAGGGCTAGGAACTTCGTTTTGTTCTTCTTTGTATTTTCAGCACCTTGGACAGTATCTGCCACCTAAGGTTCCAAAGTATTAATGTTTGTTAAATGCTGCTCTTCATCTCTTCAGTGTTTGTACACTCAAGGTGGTCAACACAGATTCCATCTTCACCCCATCCTCCCTTCCACCATAACCTGATCATGACTCTCAATTCTAAAGAAACCGGGGGCTCATAGACTGTCAGCCATAGCAACTGCTGGACAGGAGATGGAGGTGAGAAGTGGGGTGTGGGCAAGATGGTGCAAGGGAAAGCTGGACCACAGACTCGGGCCCATCCGACCTGAGTGCTGCCTGGGTCACTCACCAGCTGTGTGACCTTGGGCAACTTCCTTAGGCCTGTGGTTGTAAACAGAGGATGTGTGCAAAGGATCTAGTTTAGTACCTGCACATAGTAGGTGGTCAGTAAATGCAAGCTGTTGTGACTGGGGGTGTTTACTGAGCTGTAGTGATTGAGCAGAACAGCTGTCACAAGATGTCCTTCCTACAGGCCAGAGACTCAGGGTCCACTTTGCCACTTGGTCTCTGCCAGCCCTCCACTCTAGTGTAACCACACCTAGTCACCTCTCCTTTCAAACAGCCTCCAGGAGGAGTCCTTTTTGTGTGGCTCCTATAGCCAGTGCCTGGGCCAGGCCCTCCTCCTTGCCTGCCAAGATTTCCATCCTGCTGCTCTCTTAACCTCTCTGGTGTGGCTCTGTTGGTTGGGCACCATCCGCTGGTCCAAAGGGTTGCTGGTTCAATTCCTGGCAAGGGCACATGTCCAGGTTGCAGGCTCAATCCATGGTTGAGGGCATGCAACAGGCAGCTGATCAATACTTTGCTCTCATGTTGATGTTTCTCTCTCTCTCAAAATCAATTTTAAAAAGCTTGAAAAAACAAACAAACAAGAAACCTCGCTTTCCTCTGCCTGCTTTTCAAGACTAATTGGTTCTGTCCCACTCGTAAGTTAGCACTATGCTGCTCCAGCTAGACACTCCTGCACTCAATAACGGTTCCAGTCAACATGTCTGAGCACCTGCTAGGCTGGGAACTGGGTCTGGGAGAGGGAGTGATGAGGTGCCTGTCCTGGGGAATCTACAGTTGGTGGAGCTGCAGACACGTGGGGGGGGGCTAGTGCAGGGAATAGTTACCATGACGGGCAAGCAGATGCCATGTTGTAACCATCCCATTAATGGGTCATGAAATTAACTTAGTGGGTCATGGCCAGTATTTTTTTTTTAAATTAAATAGAGCAGAATAGAAATATCCCAAGATGATATTATGGGGTAAATGATATTAAGGGGAAAATGTTTCTCTACAACATTTGTTTCCATTTTATAGAGTAATGTATGTGTGGTCTAAAATATATTGCTTAGATTGGGTTGTGGTAAAAATGTTTAGAAAGCACTAATATAAGGATATAGGAGCACCCATCCTTGGGGACCAGGAGGAGCTCCTTGGAGGAATGACATCTAAAAAAAGATCTGACATGTTAGTACAGTTCATCAGACAGGAGGGTTGGGAGATGGTGTCTGTTCTAGGCAGAAGGAATCACCTAAAACGCCAGGGTGGACATCAGAGTGGGGAGGGAGCAAGCAAAGAACAAAAACAGAATTCTTTTCAATTGTCCTAGAATAGAACTATATTCCTATTTCCATGCCTTTGTTTGGGTGTCCTCTTCCCTCCTCTCCCCACCTTGTTTCCATATTTCTTCTAAGACGGGTTGTGTATCTCTCCCAGCCCAGCCCGCTGCCCTGGCCTTCAGGACTCTGACCACCCAGCCTGGCCTCCTGTCTCACCATTCAGCCCTCGATGCTCTGTTTCCTGCACTTCTGTCCAGTTTTAGAGTTTACAGTTCATTTTCATGCACGGTGTCTCCTTCGAGAGTCCCCATGACCGTGGAAGGTCAGCGGGACATGTATCATCCTCACTTTACCAAAGGGAAACAGAAGCACAGGGAGGCCGGTGCAGGCCCAGGCTCCCTCCCCAGCTGGGAGTGACGGAGTCAGAACTGCCACTGGATTTTCTACCCCCGGACAAAAGCACCTTTTTCTATGCCCCACTGGACCTTAAACACAGGCTGCTCAGACTCACCCTTCTGCCCAGCCCTAAGCCCCACGGGGACCAAGGCCATGTCCCCCACAATGCCGGATGCCCGGAATGAGGCCCAGACATGATGGTTGTGATTTTTTGCCCACATCAGAGTATGACATTAGGCCTCAAGGAAAAAAATCACTCTAATATCTACAGCAATGAACTGTCCACTTTTTTCTTCTTCTCCAGTTCTACTTGCCCCTCTTCTCTGCTTGCTCCCTTCCTCCTCCTCTGGCCTCCCAGAAACCCTTTCCCTGCTCACAGCCCCTGCCTCATCTCCCCTCCCTACTTCCCTCCTCTCTTTCCCTGCCCTCCTCTCTTTCCCTGCCCTCCCCTGCAGTGCACAGTGAACCCTGGATGGCCTTGGAGAGGCCAAAGCCTGTGGAGAGGTCTGTTTGCTAGGGGAGAGCAAGAGCTCTGGCCACAGACACTCAGCTAATTGGTCTGAGGGTTTGCAAGCCTCTCTGGGGAAATGGCCTGCCCCGCTGAGATGGAATTTCTCTTCCACCTTCGGGACGAGAAGTGGAAATAAACAGAAGTGGGAGAACTAGAAGAATAGCTCAACAGGCTGTGGGGAGGGAAAGAAATAAATCCTGTTTTTAAGTGTGGGCCAGAGTCCCTGTACTCACTGGCTTCCCCCCGGGCAGCTGCCTGCCTGGCCCCCGGGGAGGCTGGCTCTCTGCCCTGGTGAGTCACGCAGGGCTCGGTGGGGAGCAAGCTGTTTGCTGCTCAGCACTCATGCCTCGCGCGTGGCTGTTTTTCCAGGAGATGGAGCCATTTACAGAGAGAGGAGACTACCTCGTCTCTGGCAGGGGAGCCCCTGCCCAGCCGCCCAGCTCCTGGAAATAGACCTTCCTGTAGAGGCCGAGCAGGTGAGGGCATCAGCCAGGCATGTGGGGCACAGGCAGACGGGGCTTGCCTCGGCCCTTCTCTATCCCAGGGCCCACTAGGAACTCTAACTTTCGGAAGGAATGAGCAGTAGCCAAACCAAGCTTCTTGGGGATCAGGCCATTGCCTCCCCTCCTTCTTTACTTCTCCCTGTCTGCTTATCTGGCCCCCCTCCTGTCTATGCAAACATGGTCCCCATTGGGGAAATGTCATCATACCCAAGACAAAGTTTACAAAGCAAAACAAAATTATGCAATCAAATACACAAACACACACAAAAAAATCAAGTAAGTATTATCCCAGCCCAGGATTTCATAGGTCCCTGCGGCAATTCTTAGACAGCTGGTCTACCATGGGCCGTTTGTCAACCATTATAAGAAGACGTAGAGTTCCTCCAAACTTTTGCATCCCCCTCGAAAGCCCCAGATAGAGGAAGGGAAGCCCCCACAATGAGTACCCCCTGCTCCCATTTGCTCTTCTGATAATGCCATTGTCCTGGCAGAGTATTGCCTCAAGAACACAGGCTCTGATGTGTCTGAAAACTGGGGTTGAGTCCCAGTCTCACTGAGTGTCTGCTGTGTGATTTAGGACAAGTCACTTAACCTCCCTGAGTCTTAATTTCTTCACCTATTACATGAGAATAACAAAAATAGAATTGTCTCAGGACTCTGTGAGAATTGAGATGAGGTTCAAGAATATTATAAACTTTAAAGTGCTGGGCGGGTGCTTTAGTGAAGTGCTGCTTGCCTCGTGGAACATAGGCTCCACGAGGGCAGGAACCTTGTTTTGTCCCTGCTGTATCCCCAACCCTAGACCAGGTCATGACCCAAAGTAACCTCTCACACGATGAACGACTGACTGACTGACTGACACAGCAACTGAGCAAGTCACTTCATCTCCAAAACAGCCGAGGGCTTTGTGAGAGAAAGGGGCTCACCTACAATCTGCCTAACAGAGTTCCCAGCTCCCGGTCCCACCCTCCATGTTTGTTATCTGCTGGTTGACTGAATATGAATCAGCCAGTGCACAGCTGTCTCCTTGGCCTTGCCTGCCCAGTGGGGGCCCTAGGATTTGCTTCCCCCACACAAGCCCTTTGCGAACACAGAGAGCCACAGAACCTCCGAGTCTCACGTCTCGGTGTTTAATGATAATCTGCCCGTTTCTGGGGGAACACTACAGGAGGACACGGCACTCTCAGTCCATCCACAAGGCTGGAGGAGGAGGAAATGGGCATTGCTAAGCCAGAGGGACCAGACGGCGGGAGTGGGCCGCACAGGCTCCAGGCTGGGGCTCTGACCATCGTCAAGGAAAGTCTGGCTGCCTCCTTCCATTGGAGGCAAGGAGGACTCAGACAAGGCCTCTTCCATCTCATTTGCCCAACAAGTACCACGGGGATCACCGCGTCTGCTCCTGCCCTGAGCTCAGCGCCAGGGTGTGTGGAGCAGCGGCTTGCCGGACACCTTCCCTCCGCTCCACCACCTGGTCACCAGCTCAGGTCAGGGCTGTGGACCCTCTGCTCACAGGCACACGCATACACACATGCACACACACTGGATATCACCAGCCCCTTCTTCCCTTGTGTCCCTACTCGGAGCATGGCCTTCGTGATGCTTTGCTATACTTGCATGCTGCTATGGGGCAGCTGAGCTGATGATTTATGTAGAAGAATAGTTGTCCTGTATTGAGCACCTACTATGTGCCATGTACTGGCCCTGCTGTTATGCACATCGGTACACTGAGTCCGCACAACACCCATTAGGTGGGTTGTATGCTCCTCTTTACTCAGAGGAGGAAACTGAGGCTTGTTTAAGATCACGGGGTCTGTAAGAAAAGCCAGAGTCCATGCGGAACCAGGACTCAAGCCCAGTCCATCAAACACCCAAACCCATGCTCCTTGCGCCACCTGTAGACATGGAGAGAGGCGTGGGGCCAGTGCTCCGAGGGTCGGAGGCCCTTACTGGTGCAGGCATTGGGCAGTGCCGGAAGGTGATTTCTCAGCAAACGCTGTTCTAATCCCCCATCGCTGGGTATGGCCTAGGACCACATTCAAGCTTCTCCCCACCTGCTGGGCTACTCCAGCTCAGAAGCCAACTGAGGCAAGGGTGCCAGGCCTCAGAATTCTGAGAGGGCAGGGATGCGACAAGCTGAGACCTGGGCCGAGGCCTGAATGACTTTCCTACCAAGTCCTACACAGCTGCCACGCCCCTCCTTCCTCTGGGCTCGAATCCCAATTTAGGATTTCCCAGCCAGGACGATCGCATGCTGTAGCCTTGTGAACACAGTTAGCTCATCTGTGAAATGGGAAGTAGCGGCCCTGCTTGGCGGGCTTGTGGTGAAGATTAAATAGGTAGATCATAGAGGTCAGTCTCGGGTAGAGCGCCTAGAGTGGCAGTGCTTCATCAGGGGGAGGTGGCCATAGAAGGACGGTGGCATCCACGCTTGACCTTGCAGACTGAACCGTGTGGCCTAGGCTGCTCTGGTAATCCAGTGCCAACCTGTCTTCTGTGAATTCCCCCAGAAAGCCCTCCTGTGCCACCATACAAGCTGCCATGCAGGGTTGAGCTGGCCTGCCTTGCACAAGGGCGTCAGGACAGGGGCCGTGGGAGCGAGTGTCCATCCCACTAGCCAGTGCCCTGTTCTGATGGGCACAGAGAGGCCGGCATAGACCCTGCCTGTGTAGTGTGCTGCCCTTAACTCGTCCTGAGCCAACTTCTTCCTGCAGGACCTACTGTGGGGGGTGGGAGAGAGACCCAGCCCCATCGTCACAGTGCTCACGGTCACGTGGCAGCGGCAGGACCATGGTGTGCTGTGGGCAGAGCCCCAGGTGGGCAGGCAGGACGCTGCAGCGAGGAGTTAGCTGCCACCCGCTCTGTGGGCTCACCCGGGCCTCCTGCAATGGTAATGGCTGAAATGCCCAGATTTGTTTCACTTCCTCCCCTTGGAGTGTAGTGGCCCCAGGGAGTGTATTCTTGCATTGAGAGGAACATGTACTGAGTCCCCATGTGTGCCAGCAAGTCTGTTACAGGAACAGAGCAAGGAAGTCTCAGGCCCAACTGAGTGGCCCCAGCAAAGGCCACTGCTTGGCCTTTTGATTGTCCCAACCTTTCATTGATTAGGACTGGCAGTGGCATATCCCAGCTCGCAGCAGATGTGGGCACGAGGCACCCAGAGGCCTGTGTCCCACCTGTCCCGCCCCCAGGCTCCTCCTCGGCCGGCCTCCTCGGGGGCTTCATAAGGACAGAGGGACCGCCTTTCTCTACCCCTCTGCCATCTAACCCCTGCCTCCGAGGCAGCCCCAGATTGGATTTTAATGCAGTGCCCTCCTCCTCTGTATTTACATAATAATAAGTCTAATGAAGAGTTGTCCAGAAGATGGATGAGGCCCTGTCTTTCCGTTTTCCTGACAGATTTAGTCCTTGATAGAATTCAGCAAAGCCGAGGCTTTCCGAAGCTAATGGAAGGTAATCACTGGGAGGCCCGGCTGGGTGTAGCTTGGAGTCCTTGGAAAAGCAGGAAACGTGGAGTCAGGACTTGTGGATTTGGGTCATGGCCATGCCACCCCTAGGCTGCGTGGACTCCCCGAGCCTCGGTCTCTTTCCCCTGTAACGAGGCCGAGTGGCGCCCAGCCTGCCACCTCCCAGGGCGGAGTGATCACACTGTCATGAAGGCCTCTGGGTGGCCCCTGCTCTCCCAGCCTCCTTCCTCCAGGCTCTCACCTGTCCATGTGTCCCCCAGAGCGAACGGCAGGACTCCTGAGCTCCAGCCAACTCAGCTCCTGTCTCTCTGTGTGACTTTCAACAAGACACTCGCCCTCTCTGGGCTCAGCCTCCTCCCCTGAAAACTGAAGGCATTCCATGAGCCAGCAGCGCCTCGGTTTCCTCCAGCTCTACAGCCACAGGCGATGGGCAGAGGAGAGTGAAACAGGGTCGCTGCCTGAGGAGGTGTCAGGGCCATGCCTGTTGGTGAGGAGAGGCTGGGCATGGGGCCCCATAGAGAGCTGTGTGGAGACAGATGGAGACCAGGGCACCTCTGCCCTGGTCGCTGCCACCTCTTATTGCCCCAGGCTCCCCCAGGGTCTGCTGCTGCCTCTGAGTTCTCCTCCTTCCCCTCTGGCATGGTCCGCCCTATACCTCACGCTTCAGCCCTGGTTCTGCAGCCACGGGAAGGGTGAGGAGCAGCGTGCCTAAGAGCACCCACTGCCACACCAGAGAGGAGGCGGGAAGTTCCAGTCCTGCCACTTCATAGGTGACATTGAGAGTCAGAACCAGAGTCCCGTTTTCATCTAGAACATGGGAATGCTGTCTTTTATTTTCCTGACTTAAAATCTCTATTCCCTTTCCCACTTTATTTTCTCCCCAATATGTATCTTCTCGGGTTTTAGTTTGGTTCCCTGGAAACAGAGTCTGAGTCCTAGTTTGGGGGCCACCGCGTGTGGTGCAGAGTCCAGGTGGCAGGTGAGTGAGACAAGGGAAAAGGCCAGCATTGAGTGAGTGAGCTGGTTGTCCGGGGGGATTTCTGAGGGACTGTGTAGGCAGCACCTCAGAATTGTCACCACACAGGCACACATGGAGCTGGAGCGCTTGGCGCCTGTCTGCCATGGGCTGTGCCCTGTGAGTGCCAGGGCTTCCACAGGCTTCTGAGAAAGCCCTGAGGCAGCAGAACAGCAGGATCCAAGGCACTGCCCAGCAAGGACCCTGGCATCTCACCCCCATGCACCCAAATGAGGCCGGAGGCAGGGTGGCCCGAGTGCCCCACAGTCAATGTACCATTTGATTCACTGCTAGACACTGTTCTTATTTATCTAGAACTGTCCCTGGAACATAGCAGATGCTCAATAAACATGTATTTGAATGAATGAGCAGATTAGACAGAATAAAGCACAGAAAATTCTTAGCACAGGTCCCAGTTCATAGGAAGCATCTGAAAACACGCGCTGTTTCCATTATCAAATTAAGTCCACATGGCCTGGACCAGGTGGGCAAAGGTCAGAGGCGCATTCTCACACCTCCAAGTTGCCAGGGCAGTGAGCTGACAGACTCAGGGGCTGTGAAAAGCATGCGACGATGCTCGGTAAGGTGAGCTAATGATTATTGGCAGCCGGTCAAGGCCCCTTCATCCACATGATCCCTGATGGGTGACTGACAGGCTTGCTCTGCCCGGGGGAACACTTGTCCTTGCTAATTGCGTGTCAGAGGATAGCTGGCCTCTCCATCAAAGGCAGCTCCTGTTGCGCTTTTAGAAGCTCCAAGACCCAGGTCCAGTTGCAAGACCGAGTATCGAAATCCCCCTGCCCAGAACCAGGCTGCGTCCCAGGCCAGCTCCCTGCAGGCTGTGGGAGCCGCCTGCCCTGGGCCGCCTGTCACCTGCTGGGGATTAGGATGCCATTTATTCTGATTCTTGTTGACATGTCATTTCACACACTATTAAATGAACCTCTCTGGAAGGGACGGAGAGAAGAGGTTTGCTTTAGCGGGAGAGGAAAAGTAATGCGTGCTCTGGGGTGAAACAAGACCCCGGGTGATTTCCGTGGTGAAAACCTGAGTGGGTCTGGAGCCAGGCCCCCAGCCCCAGGAGCATGGAGGACCTGTGTAGCCCCACTGTGTGCAGGGGTAGAGAGGGCAGGAAGGGCCTGGGAGAGAACCCTCACTTCTTTCAGGTTTCTGCTCACACGCCGCTTAAGCCTGAGGTCTCCCGTTAGCACCTCAATGAAATGTGCCTCCACCATCGCTCTGTATCCCGTCCCCTGTGCTGTTCTTCCCAGCGCTCGTCACTGTCACCGTCTGACGTGTGTCTTTGTTGAGTATGTTGCTCCCAACTCTCCAAGAAGGCAGGGACTTCTCTGTTTGCTTACTGTTGTGCCTGCTCCCGAGTTTGTTAAATATAGGTTTCATGCTCTTACACAAACAAGGCAAATATCTGGCAGGAAATAGGCATTTAATACATGTTGGATAGATGGATGGATGGATGGATGGATGGATGAATGAATCTCCTTAGACTCGGCCCAGACCATGGCCTCAAGTTCCTGACCTGCTCTGGGAACCTTGTGTGGAAAATGAAGAGTTCCTTCCATCCCCAGAAGTCCATGACTCTGTCTTTCTGAGAGGGATCAAGGCAGTGAGGAGTCCCGTCTGGCCTGTTGGGGGAAGTGAGCTAGAATGCTGGGACGACGGTAGGTTGGGGTCAGGCTACAGGGGGCTTTGAGCGCTGGGCTTTGGGCTTCAACTTCATCCCAAAGGTCACAAGGAGTCACTGAAGGTTGTGAGCTGGCGAGAGGCTGGATCGGGGTGGCACTTCCGCAGGACGGACCGGGTTGGTAAGCAGGCTGGGCGGGGGTGGGGCAGCTACTCCTGACCTGCCCAGCCCTCCATCAGGCTCCTCTGCCGAGGTGTGCGTCCAGAGTAATTAAGATGTCTGTTTATTCATTTCTAAGCTAGTAACATGGAGAGAGAATCTTAATTGAAATCTGGCTTGACAGAAACACGGTGCACAGTGTCAATACCGTGTTCTCGGAGGGCAGACAGGCTCGGTCACCTGTGTGCCTGATGTCACCAGGGCCCTGGAGACAAGATCCCGTTTCCCTACGCGCCTTCAAATGCCCTTACGACCACATGCCAACGCCACACAGGGGCAGAAATGGGCTGACCCCAGGTGGTTCTCTTGGAATGTTCCTGGGAGCCCTGCCTCCGGTTGCCCCTGCTTCTGTCCCTGTGGACTGGGCTGGCAGCCTGTCACGCGCCTGCAGGAATGGATTTGTCTAATGAGGAAGCAAGGTTCTGAAAAGGATGGGCTTGCTGTGGACCAGCCCACCACCCATCCCTGAGTTGACCTGAATCCATTCCCATACAACCGCTTACCCTCCCGGTCACACAGCAGTCTTTATCGTCCAGGCTGCAGTGCCCCGGGCAGGGCTGTGGGGGTGGGAAGGCTCAAGAACTGGCCAGGCTTTGGCAGCGTGAATGGTGATGCTGCCTTCGGAGAGGATGCCAGGGTGGCCACAGGGTCACGTGTCTGTTTCCAGGAAGGGACTGTTCTGAGCCTCTGGGAACTCGGGCTCACTGTGTCCGCACGTACTCATCCCACCCCTGGCCTTCCTTCCCCCAGACCTGCTCTAGTCCTTTGTCCTCCTCTCTGCAGAGGGCATGTGGCCTGTCCGGGAGGTGGCCCAGCTTCTCTCTTCCTCACACCCAGATCCATCACTCCAGCCTGCTGTGTGCCTTTTAGCGAGGCTGCCACGTTTACCCCTGCTCTCTACTTTAGAGACTTGTCATCTTCCAGGCCCGGCTATTCCACTTGCCTTCCGGCCTCCAGTCTCATCCCATCCAGCCACCCCCTGATGCCTTGCAAGGACATTCATTAGCCATTCATTCCTTCAGTAAGCACCTATTGCGTGACTCATAGGTACCGGGAACTGTGCTAGGCACTGGGTGAACGAGAAAGTTTGCTCTCTGGGAGGTGGTGCGGGGGGAGACAGTGACCCCAAATCTCAAGGATAATTCTCCAATTCCAGTGGGAGCTAGAAGCGCCCCAGAAAGGGAGGGAGGGTTGAGAGTGTTGGCAGGACTCTAATCTAGTCAAGGTCTCCTTGAGTGGGTCACACTTAAGCAGGCCCCAAAGGGTGGACAGACCTTAAGTGGCAGCCAAGTGGGGAAGTCACTGGGTGAGGTGGCCAGAGCCTTCCCTTCAGGTCTGGTGCCCCTTACCAGACCAGCCTCAGCTCTTGTCTGTCTGCTGCAGCCTTGGTGCTGCAGTCCTGACTGTCCACCTGCTTCCCGGTGCCCGGCGCCTTTCCTCTTGCTCTCTCCTCCTCCTAGAATGCCATCCCACTCTCCTCCCCTGGCCACCACACTCGCCTTCAAAACCCAGACCCCTCCTCCAGGAAGCCCCCCCTGGTTCTCCGTAGTAATCATGCCTACCTTACCATGTTTTTCTGTTCAGGGTCTGCTTCTTCCACGAGGCCCTAAACTCTTCCTCTCTGACCCCTTGCTCACCTGCTGCTGACCTGTGACAAAGACTTGCTGTGGATTATGAGGCTCCACAGCCTGAACTGGAAAACTTGCCCGGGCTGCCAGGAAGTGGTTAGCAACCCAGCCACTTGGGCTCCAGCCCTAAGCTGACCGCCCACTCCCCCCACCCCCTCAGCCTTCTGGGCACAGCCAGCCTTTAGACCTGGGCTCTCTCCATCTCTTTATGGAGATACAAGCCACCCAGAGGCGTCCTGTGCATGGGTGCAAGCATGTGCATGCGCGTGTGATCAGCAAATTCACAGAAAGCACAATTTATCAGGATGAGATGTTTCCATGTTTTCTGCATGAATTATACAGAGCGAGCCTGCGCTGTGCATTTTGCTGTTTTTGTAAGGCAGTCTAGTGGCGTGTATTTCCCTGTAGCTCATTTGCTGGGATAACTACATAGGGGGCATGCGTGGGGGTGAGTGAAAAGTGCATTGGGGTGTGCTGTACTGAGGCCAGGTGCACTGTTCTCCCCGAGAACACGCTCGCCCTCTCTGGACCTATAGCCAGGGCTGCTGGCCCCTCGCCCCTCCTCTCAGACCTAAACAGGTAAAGTGGGCCCATCAGTTTGCAGCGAAGAGGGCAGGTTCTGCTGCTGCGCCCACATGACATGCGCCAGGATGCGTGAAGGGCTCAGCACGGCCCCTGGCCCCTGTGCGTGCTCCGCTTCCTCACCATCCCCGTTAGTGTGGTTGCCGTTGTAATTATTATGCAGCATTTCATTATTATTATCACCATTGTATCACCCAAATCCTCCGCTCATTGTGCCCATTAGACTAAAGATTTGCATCTCCCAGAGGGAAAGGACATGTTTTTCTCTCTGAGCAATTACCAACTAAAGACAAGAGATCAAAATGACTCCATTCATGTAGATAGCGCTCTACATAAACGCGTAAAACGGGCAAGTCAGTTATCTGGCAGTGCGGCAAGCAGGCGGTTGCACGAATGAGCCAAACAGCTCAGGGTGTGGGCGCTACAGCTGACTCAGAATTCTCTCTGTAGTCAGAGCACTGGTGGGTCCACTTGGACCAGTTTGAAAGGTTTTGGCCATGAGGATCCAAAAGACCTTGTTATAAGGTGTTCGAATGTATAAAGGGTCCTGCTGGCATGGACTCGAGGGATGGCGTTTCAGGGCAGGTCCTTCTTGTGAATTTGAACCTCTCCCTTGACGCGTAGCTGTGTTTATAAGGGTGCTGAATAGATGGATGGTGTGGCTTTACGTCTGGTGACCTCAGGGATCCCCTCATGCCTCCGTTTGAAGAAGAGATGATATTTATCAGCCAGTTGACCTGGGTCAATACACAAAAATCAGCAGAATAGCTAACCATCGCTGTTCATGAATCCTTTACCAAACACTAAGTGCTCTCTCTGCGCATTAGCTCACATAATAATCCAACAGTCCCGGGAATTAGGGACCATATCTGCATTCTATGGATGGGGAAACTGAGGCATAGCAGGTTGAAGCACTTACCCAGTGAGGACACGGAGTCAGAGCCTGTGTGTGAAGCTGCATCTCTGTCTGTACTGTGCACATGCAGACAAGGGGCAGATACACGCACATGGGCACACACATGTACACACTGCAAGCACACATGCTCATGGATGCTCATGCATGCTCACACCCAGGCTCTCACACTAGCCCCAGCCAGTTTTGCCCAGTGGATAGAGCATCAACCTGTAGACTGAAGAGTCCCGGGTTTGATTCCAGTCAAGGGCACATGCCTGGGTTGTGGGCTCAATTCTCAGTAGGGGATGTGCAGGAGGCAGCCAATCAATGATTCTCTCTCATCATTGATGTTTCTCTCTCTCTCCCTCTCCCTTCCTTTCTGAAATCAGTAAAAATATATTTAAATAAAAAACAAACCCCCCAAAAAACAACAAAAGCATGCACCATACACACTCATACACACATACCTGCATTCTCACATGTTCACACCCAAACCACACATACACACACACACACACACACACACACACAAACTTTCTGGCAGATTTGCAATCCCTTTTGCTCTCTTACTAAGAATGGCATTGGCATTTCCAGAATGCATGCCAGCCTGGAAGGGTGGTGGTCTGAGATTGACGTGCAGATTCCCGTGGGCAGAAGGTGGCATTTGCTGGACCCATCTAGACTTCCCCCGCCCGGGGTTGAGGCTCCTGGCCGGGGCCAGCCTCTCCTTGCTCTGGTGTCCCTGAGCCTGCCCATGATCAGCTGCCCTGACCCCTTCACTTTTAAGGAACATAAAACATTGGTGTGGTCAGATTCTCCCCTCTCCAGGCCATGCCTTTGACTCAGATGGGTGAATGGGCAGGGAGGCCAGGAGCCATGGGCTGGGTGGGAGTGGGCTAACTCAGGCAGGCCTTGTAGGACCAGGAAAATCGCCTCTCTCTTGTACCACTCACATCACTTCCAGGCCGTGCTCACACCAGCACTGGCCCAGTTACAGGCTGGGAAGTTCTGGTTCCTGGGAAGGACGATGGCATTTTCTCATCAGGACAACAGACGCCAGCCACCAGGGTAAGGTGGTGCCTTTGGGGCCAAGGCATCCTGGACCTCAGACCCACCATCCCTCCTTTAGAAGCTGTGCTGCCAGCCCTCAGCTACCTCAGGAAGAGCACAGCCTGTTTGGCCCCTGCCACTTCCCCACACACCCATGGTGGATCGGATCGTGGGCTTCGGGTACAGATTTCTCTCAGGAGCTGCCTTCAGAAGAATAGAATCAAGAGGCTACATTTGCCTCTAAAGCATGTAACTCTCATCGTCAACATCAGAGCCAGACAGAAAGGGATTGGGGTGACTGAGCCCCTGGGGGACGTGATGAATGAGAGGTGGCTGCATTTTTCAGGACGGGCTTCCGGGGGGAGGAGATTAAAAACAGGGCGCGGGAAAGCCCAGCGGATCTGAGAGGCGAGCCTGGGCCTCCCTGCCTCCTTCCCACATTCACACCGCTCTTGACGGGGTGCTGCTTTCCGGGAAGGCCTCGCTGGCCCTTACCTGAGGGGGCTCGTCCCCAGAGCAGCCTCCCCTGCATCTGATGAAGCGCTGCTTTAATCCTGCGGATGCGCTGCCATCAGAATGCAGAGCTCACGTGGAGCCCCAGGGGGGAGAGTTGTCCTCTCAACGCTGTTGCTGTCCACAGCTCTACCCCCTTTTTGAACTAGAAACGGAAAGAGAGAGACCAGAACCCCCATGTTGCTGGAGGAGACACTGAGGCCCCGGAGAGGGTTTTTGCAGCCATTGACCTGATCGCAGGAGGATGCAGCACCGAGTCCAGCCGAGAGGCCTGTTGTCTTTGTCAAACTTGGGTGCAGTCAGGGGTGCTTTATGGAGATGGTTTCTGAGGGGGGTGGAGCCGGACGCAGGCACTGCCCAGGGGCAGGATAGGCAGGAGCCAGAGGCTCCTGGCCCCGGTTCAGGGAGGCGGGGGAGTTCCTTGGTTCACCACTCAGCCACTGATTGGGCCATCCAGCCCCCATCAGGTGCCTTCCCACAGGGAGAACTGAATGCCGGCCCTCCTGTCCTTGGAGGAAGAGGCATGTAGGTGTCACATTGGACAGAGAAGGCCTCTGCCCTGGGTGTCTGGGTTCAGCAGTCACTGGAGGCAGAGAGTAGAGGAGACTAGACTCCCTTTGGGGTTCCTCTCGAGCCCCAGGATTCACCGACTGCTAACAGGGCTTTTCCTGCCCACTGTCCACTCAGTTCTCAAGCCGTGTTCCTGTGAATCCGAAACCCAGTTCCAACACAACGTGCTGTTTAAAAAGAAAACACCAAACAAACCAAAAATCAAACCCAGTGAATTGCATCAAACCGCCTAGCTTTGTCCCGCATTCCGGCAGCCTTTCTAAATCTGCCTACCTAATTAGCTTCTCCTAACCCAAAATATGATTAAATCTGTATTAAAAATAGCCGTGCAGAGTAGGATCAGACACACCTGAGCATTTTCTAAATTTAGCAAAGGACAACAGGCTCTGGGTTACTTTAATTGGGTGCATGATTGCTGCAGGAATACAGTTTAATTTGGATTTCCAGAGCGCTTCTCTCTGTCTCCTGCTTTTAAATTGCGTTGCAGAGGAAGGGGGAGCTTGACGGGGCCCGTTCATAACTGCTTTGCCTCCCGATTTTATCTCAGAGCTGAATGAACAACGGCTGGTGGTGGAGGAGGGGACAGGCGAGAGGTGTTCGCTCAGCTCAGCTCTGCACCTAGCGAGGCTCCGACAGATAGTGAGGCACAAGCAGGATGGGCCCAGCTCAGTGGGACAGGGAGTGGTGGGGTCCCCACAGCATCTTCCTCGCTTTCCTGGCGAGCCCTCAGTATCCCCCACTGCTTCCAGCAATGGGAGGAGGCGGCATCGCTCAGACCTGGACAAGCACCAACAGGAAAGGAACACTTCCTACCTGGAGGGGTAGCCCCCCGGCTCTGTGGGTTTCTTTGGTGAAAAATAAGCAGTGATGATCAGTATAACGATGCCCCAGGCCGGCTCCTGACCAAAGGGCATGGAGGGGTTCCCTGGTTGTACCTAAGGCCCTCGTCTTGCCCTCCATCACTGGGGAAAGAAGGGGGCCTGGGAGTCCCAGCGTCTGGGAACCAGATGGGTGCTGAGAAGGGGGTGGGGTGTTCCCCTGCCTGGCTGCCCGGAGACCAGAGGTGGGCAAGGTCGGGCTGGCTGGCTGGCTGGCTGGAGTGAGCATGCCCGGCCTCCCCTCAGGGTTCTCCACTCCCTGCTGGAATTCTTACACCAGGTGCTTGCAACTGATTTTCAATTTGCAAGGCAAAACACATTTGCATTAATCGGAAAAATCCACAGGAAGGACTGTTTGGATTTTAATGCAGCTGCCGGAGGTGTCAGATTCCAAGTTTGCAGGAGGCGCTATTAACCCTGATGCCGTCACAGGCTGTTATCTCTCCTCTGAACAGTCCTGTCTGCGCAGAGATTTCCTCCCCTGGTCCTGGGCTGGGTGGCCTTCTCCCCAACAGGCAGGCAGGATGGGAGGTGCAGGGAGTGAGGCTTTGCTCCCAGGAAGAGCTGCGTAGGGAGTGTATGAGGTCTGTGTGGGGCTGCCCTGAGGACCTGGGGCCAGGACATAGGGAAAAGCCCTGGGGGAAGGGCCCTTCGGAAGAGCTTGAAGGGTAGGGGATCCCTACCAGCTGAGCCTGGGGTGGGGGGAGCAGGGATCCTCTCGCCAGGGCCATTGACTTAGGTCCATTCATGCTGTCACAGCTGCTAAGCTCTCATTCTTTTTTACGGCTGAGTAGTACTCCATGGTGTGTATGAGCCACAGCTTCTACCCATTCGTCTATTGATGGGCACTTGGGCTGCTTCCACAGCTTGGCTCTCCTATCTAATAAAGAGGGGAAATGCTGATTGGCCTTTGCTCCGTCACAAAGATGGCTGCACCCACGGCTGAGGCCAAGTTCCCATAAGGAGCCTTAACAAGCAATCAGCAGAAACCTGAGGCTGTGCCCTCCCCCACCCCGTGGGGCTTGACAGGGAACCTCAGGCTGTGTCCCCCATCTGGCAGGGCTTGACAGGGGACCTCAAGCCGCGCCTTCCGCCTTGGCACCAGGCTGGCGACCTCAGGCCGAGACTCCACCCCAGTGCTAGGCCAGGGGACCTGAGGCCACGCCCCCCACCCAGTGGAGCTTGATGGGGGACCTCAAGGTATGCTTCCCGTCCTGGTGCTGGGCTAGGGGACTTCAGGCTGTGCCCCCCACCCTGGCACCAGGCCGGGGGACCTGAGGCTGTGCCCTCCTGCCTGGCGGGGCTTGACAGGGACCTCAGGCCATGCTCCCCACCCAACAGGGCTTGATGAAGGACCTCAAGGTGAACCCTCAGTGCTGGATTGTGGGAACTCAGGCCACACACCCCACCCAGCGGGTCTTGACAGTATAACTGAGGCTGCACCCCCCCCCCTCCTAGTGGGGCTTAACAGGGAACCTGAGTCCTGGTGCCAGGCCGGACCTGAGGCTGTTCAACCCCACCTGGCAGGGCTTGACGGCGGACCGCAGGCTATGCCCCCAACCCAGTGGCACTTGACAGGGGATCTCAGGCCATGTCCCACACCTGGCAGGGATTGATGGAGGACCTCAAGGCACACCCCCTGCCCTGGTCTGGGCTGGGGGAGGGCCTCAGGTCACAGCCCCCATCCTGGCGCTGGGCCAGGGGACCCGAGGCTATGTCCCCTGCCCAGTGGGGCTTAACAAGGGTGGGGATGGCTGAGTCTAGATCTAGCCCAAGGGGGGTGAGGGCCAGGTCTGGATCTCACGTGAATTTGAGATGAATATGGGTGGGTGGGGACTTGACTCTGGGTCCCCGTGATGTGCCCCAGACTCTTGACAGGAGGGAGGTTTTCGTATACATTTTACTCATTTTCTTTCATCTCTGACATTTCTATTATAGAGAAAGGGCAAATAGCCATTTTAAATTATTTCCTCTAAGTAATCCCCTTTTAATGTGCACGAATTTTGTGCACCAGGCCACTAGTAATGTATATAAAATGCTTACTGCCGTCTGGTGTCCGGTACATACTTGCTTAATAAATTGTCACCATCACAGCTACTCTGTAACTGCTGCTCTTGTATGGTTCTTATGCACCGTCACAGAGCAACGTGGCCCACCCTAGGGTCCCCCGCAATCCAGTGGAGGGAACCTCGTGCTATGGGAACCACAAACCGTGGAGATTAGTCACACCCGACCATTTGCTATTGATGTTAAATAAAATTCACCGCAAAGTTACCCTGATACATTCTTAATGGTACATATAATTGTCTTGGAGATGCACAATGATTAGACACAAATGGTAAGCTAGGCATGTAAATGAAAATAATTAGTATATGTAATAATTAGGCAAAGAAGGCATTTTTGTGATCAGCTGGGAGGAGGGAGGATGCTAGGCTGGGGAAGAGGACAGGACGGGCAAGGAATGCCGGGCTCCATCCTTTTATCCCTCAGGAGGTGCTGGTCACATTCCCAGGTCCCATCAAGGCCAGACCCCATTAGCCATCCTGCCCGAGCCTGCAACACGGGGGTCTGACAAACCATGACTCCAGGTGCTCGCCAAACACTGGACTTGTTCCAAGAAAAGAAAGGGCAGGACTGACTGTCCCTGGGAAGGTCTCGGGTGCCCACGGGGAAGGGACTCCTTTCTCTGTAGGACAGTCAGTGCCTAAGACAGTGACTGGCATGTGGGAAGCCTCAACCCATATCTGTCAGGAAGGGAGGGAGGGAAGGAGGAAGGGAGAGAGGGAGGGAGGGGATAGCAATGCCTGTGGGTGAGATGTTGGTAATTGAGAAACAATGGGAAGATAGGAAAATTGGGAGGAAATAAGAGAGGAAGCAAGCAGGGGTGCCGTGACCCTTTGGGAGGCCCTAGGACACAGAGATGAGGAGTGTGGGTTCTGAAATGGGGCTGCTTGGCTTGCTTCCCTGTGCACTTGGCTGCTCTGTGCCTCAGTTTCGTGCCCTGTGCGTTGGCGACAGTTAGACTGAGAGGAGGAGTAGATGAGTTAATCTGGTGAATACGCATAAAGTGCTCAGCCCAGGGCAGAGTCCATCATCGTGCCAAATGAAGACATTTATTAGCCATTTTTATGGGCTGTCGGTAAACATCGGTGTCTCATGAAGCTGAGTCACTCGCTTCTCTTGGTAGCAGAGAGATGGACAGATGGAGCGAGCGGCGGGGGGGCAGTCCTGACATGGGGCCCTCAGTGGAGCCAGGACACGGAGCTGGTGCCCCAGGTCCATTCTTCCCTTCACTGAGCTCACGTTCACATTCACGGAGCACCCGAGGCGCCCCGTTCCGGGAGCTCAGGGCAGAACGAGGGAACGGAACAAGCGCCTTTTGGAGCGTTCGGCCTAGCACGGAAGAGGGTTAATAAGCGTCAATAAAATATGCAGTGTATCCCTTAGTGCTAAGTGCTGTGGAGAGCAATTAAGCCAGGAGGGGAAGTAAGGAGAGCTTGGGGTGGGGTGGGGTGGGGACCAAACTGGCCCAAAAGAGAGTGGAAAGGTGTTGCTATTATACATCCGTGTGTGTGTGTGTGTGTGTGTTTACTTTGTGGCTTTTCTGTGATGAAGTGTGTAGACACAGGCCATCCAGAAGCTGCCTTCTCCCCTCTGCCCAGCCTGTTTTTACCCCTGGAAGGCAGGTGGTGTGAAATAACCCACCCAGGTCACCCAGCTAGTAATCAGTTCAGTCTTGGGCAGCTCACCTATGTTAAGCCGAGAAAGCACACTCGTACCGTGATAACTGCTACCATTTTCTGCGTGCTGTCCAGTGAGTGCCACTGTGCTCGGTACATGATGACATTTCTACATCCTTCTACGAAAGTCTTCTCAGCCCATTTTGCAGATGAAGAAACGGAGGTCCAGAGAGTAGGGTTTCTTCCCAAGGTCAGCCGGTTAAAACCCAGGTTTGTCTCCAGAGCCTGCCTTGTTCAGCATTAAAACTGCTGGTTAGCCCTAGCCAGTTTGGCTCAGTGGATAGAGCATCGGCCTGTGGACTGAAGGGTCCTGGGTTTGATTCCGGTCAAGGGCATATGCCTAGATTGCAGGCTTGATCCCCAGTGTCGAGGTGGGGGTAGGCATGCAGGAGGCAGCCAATCAATGATTCCCTCTCATCATTAATGTTTCTATCTCTCCCTCTTCCTTCCCCTCTGAAATCAATAAAAATATTTTTTTAAATGAACAACAACAAAAACTATCCCCACCGCCTACCCCAGTTCATGTTAATATATATATATTAAAAAAAAACAAACAAATTGCTGGTCGAAAAGGCCAAGTAAACCAGGACTTGGAGTGAGTCGTGGTCCGGGAAAGCCTGCAGGCTCTGAATTCACATTCTGGGCTTCAGCCCAGCCATTACCAGCTGTGACTTTGTAGGCTCCCCCTCCTGCCTGCCTGCCTGCAGGGTTGGGGAGCAGTAGGAGCGACCTGTCAGATGCCGCGCACAAAGCCTGACACCAAGTCCGCCTGTGTGTGTCAGCTGTTGTCATCGGGAAGCGCAGTCATGGTCCTGGGCCAGCCCCTTCTGGTGGCAGAACCAGCCGACCTGTCAGAGGAGCAGACCGGCAGGGGGTGTGGCTGGCTGGCTTTTGTCTGAGGGGGGCCCCTGACACAGGCAGGACCTGGGACTGCGACCTGGCCTCAGACTGTGGCCAGCAGCACCCCTCTGGGTCAGTTGGGCCTTGTCGCCTCCTTCTCAGCATGAGAACGTGACTCAGACCCCAGCTGTTTGCGTGCCCGTGTGAAGGCAGGAATGACCTCATCCCCCAAAGAGCCGTCAGCATGGCGACTGGGCAGAGACCCTGTGTGCAGCTGCTCCTGCGGGCCGTCTTGGAAACAGGCAGGCTATAGGAACACAGTCTGGGGCTGCAGGGTGCCAGCGCCAAGAGGAACGGATCGGGCTGCCTATGCCGGTGGCAAGGGGCCTGCGCAGCCCTGGGAGTGGGGAGCCAGGCTGGCGGTCCCTTTCTTGCTCTGCGTGTTCCCCAGTCAGCTGACCACAGAGGTCAAGGGGCATTTGATGTGAGGTCTGGAGCCTCCCCTCATCCCTACATGCTGGTCCCTGCACACCTGCGGAGGCTCAGGATGTAGGGACATGAGCAGCGAAGGATCCCCGCCTGCCGTATTCACTTACTGAAGGGGTGCCCGTCTGGCTTCTGTGTCAGGCAGGAGGTGAGATTGGGAGTGTCTTGTCCCTCTCAGGGTCATAGCCAGCAGCAATACACTTCCCCCTCTAGGGAAATTAGCTCAGGTTCAGGGAGCCCATGTCGGAGAGAAGACAGGTCAGGCTGCTGTTTCTCAAGAACCTGTTTCCTGAAATAGCCCAGGGCTGTGGCAGCTCGACCTCTCTCCTCCTAAATACACTGAGCCAGCGGCCGAGGGCACAGCCTGGCAAAGACCTCAGGGGGAGGCATTTTCTCGGCTGCTCTGCGGGGATGGCTGGGCCGCACGGAGGCCTGAGCTGAGCTGCCACCTGTGGCTCGGTCTCCTACGCACACGTTAACAGCCAGATCAGAGGAGCTCCGGGTCCAGAAGTGCGAACCAGACATGCTTTTGGCTGATCTGTGCAGGCCCTCGGTCACCTCCTCTCTTAACCGAGTGTCCTGGAAGGCCTGATGCTCCTCACATCTTCAGTGCTGCCTGGGGGCACTGTGTTAATTGCTTCACTATAGTCCTTCCCTTCCACTCGCTCTAAAAATCAATGGGAAAAACATCCTCGGGTGAAGATTAACAAAAAACAAAAATAAAATAAAGGCACAGAGAGGGTGAGCATCTTTCCCCAAGTCACACAGCCAGTGAGGAGCAGAGCCAGGATGCGAAGGCCAACTTCCCGACCTCCCTACTCACAGTGTCACACACACGCGGTAACGTCTGCTGGTGAGTGAACAGGACAGGAGTAATGGCCGGCAGGTCTTTCCTATGCCCCTGCACATGGCGGCTGCGCTGCCTGAATTCCTCTCTCTCCACCAAGACCCCCTCACCTCTCCTCGAGACACACAGGGGACCAGCTGGGCTGTGCTGGAGCAGGCCCGCAGTCTCAGCCTCACCTGGGTTCCAGGCAGAGGCTCCAGGCAGTTCCTCACAATACCTCCCTGCCTTTCCTCCCTGCCTTTTCTCCCAGTTGCCACCGGGCTCATGAATTAAAGATGCCGCCTGTGGCCACAGGTTCGGGTGCCTAATGGCATCCCTCCTTTGTGTTCATTAGGGCTGCCTGGAGGCACTCTCAGGCTTCAAGGCAACTAATACTTGGAGACAGAAATGTCTACAGAGTGAGTTTTTCTGCTGCCTCGAGAACAGAACACCACGGCTGTGGCAGTAACTTTCATTCTTTTTTTAAATCATTGCTTACCCACAAGCACTTCCCTGCTATCATCACCACCGTAATGCCTTTTATTTAGGCATCCACCTCCTCTCCCCCGGAGCTCAGAGCCCTGGCTTATCTCGCCGATCTCCCTAACAGCTCTGGGAGCAGACGGAAGGAATGCTCTTTCAGCTCTTAACGAAGAAAGGAAGTCCATTCTGAAAATAAGCAGCAACCCCGCCTATCCGAGGCCTCAGAGGAAATAGGGGGTTGATGATGCTATAGGGGGGAAAATTCACTGGCAACAGTTGGGAGACTTGTACTCTGAACCTTTACTCTGCTGTTAACGAGCTGTGTTACCTTGGGCAAGTCACTCACCCTCTCTGGGCCTCAGTACATTGAGAAGTTGGGACTGATATCTCTCTCTCTCTCTCTTTCTCTCTCTCTCTCTCAACTGATTTCTGAGTTAAGATGCTGCCGATAAGAGTGGTTAGGAGCACTTTATTCAGAAACCAGGGCTCCAATTCCTACGTACCCTCTCTTACCTGTGGCCTTGAACTGCCTTCTATACCTTGTTTATCAAAGTGCAAGTTCAAACCAGGGAAACAGAGAAGGAATGCAAAGCAGGGAACTATGAGCAAGTCACAAAGAGTGAGGAGGCAGATTGGGGTGGAGATGCAGGCAGAGATTAGCAGGAAGCCCCACTCCTTAGGGGAGGCTGCATTATAAGAGCCCTCCCTGGGCTTCCCTCACACACAGCAGAGAAGGAAGAGAGAGAGCCCCCAGCGTCTCATCTCCTCCCTCCCATCTTCTGCTGGTGCCTCCCACTGGCTGGATCCAGGACCGCAGGAAAGGTGGCAGGTGAGGGCTGTGCAGGGCATGCATCTGAGGGCTGAGAGGCCTCGGACAGGCCCGCTTTCGTTGCCCCAGTTCCTTCACCTGTAAGTTGGGAATGATGCCATGGCCTGTCCAAGGTGTGGTTGGGAGCATTCCGAGATAACGCAGGAAAGATCCTGGATGATATATGTGAGCCTCCGCTTAATGAGAACTCTGAGGTATTGAGGTTCTCTGATTCTGTCCTTCGTTGGTGATTAAGGGTGTGTGTGTGTGTGTGTGTGTGTGTGTGTGTGTGTGTGAAGTGCTGTCCTTCCTTGGCTAGAGGTTGTTCTGTCCTTGAAGAAAGAACCAAGTGAGAAGGGAAGACAAGGGAAAAAATGTCATTTATTCAACAGAGAGCACCACTAAAACCACCGATTCTGTACTCGGCCCAAGGGACAGAGAGAGGGGAAAAAAATTGATCCAGGCATAGACTGCAGATTAAGTAGTCTATTTTGCAGTCAAATGCTTTTTGAAATTATTTGAGGATTGAAATTAATATGTAAGGTGAAGCGTTTTGTCCAAAGGGACTCACGTGTCCCAGTTCACCTTCCAGTCCTTCTCTCCCTTCCTCTCCTTTCTGTCTACACAGCCCTTCATGTCCCCGGCCTTATCGCAACCCTGACTTAATGGGCTCTGAGCACCAAGGATGATGTGGGCCTGAGCGGTTCCTGCATGTCCAGGCCATTCTGTTTGTTTCTCCCAGCTTCATTTCCGCCCCTTTGGGCCTGCTTCCGGCCCTGGACTCAGCCCGCATTTCCTGGCCATCTGGCGTCCAGCTGGGTGACGCAGGAGGCCTGAGGGTGAGCAAACCATGTCCTCAGTGCTCTGGGCACCATTCCTTGCTAAGCTCACCTGCCAGGTAGCCCTTGGTGTCTATGATCCCACTGCCACCGCTTTGGCCTGGGGATGGTGACAGTCTCTGGTCATTGCTGGTCCCCAAGTACCTGGCATCGCTTGTTGGTCCCACTAATCCTGTCCCCACTCTGTAAGTGGTGCTTTCTTCTGAGCCCCTCGGACCTTCTGAGACAGGGTCTGGTGACTGCCTGGCTCTGACCCAATTGGGCATGAGGGTTATGCCATGGGATATTAAAGGAATTCCAGCAGAACTTCCTTCACCGATCGCCTTGGCAATTACTCAGCTCACCTGAGTGTGTTTCCTCAGTTGGCTGACAGTGAGAAGAGTAGAGAGGAAGAGATGCTAAGAGGTGACAGTCCCTACGTTGTGGGAGAAGAAAGCTGGGAGGAGAAGTCGCTGAGACAGCTGTGCAGGGCACTCTGCAGAGTGGCAGGTAGGGGGAGCTTGATAGCGCTGGCTTTTCTTGCTCCCTGGGGCATGGCTCCCCTCTTTTTCCTCTGGGGACCACGTCTGGGTTTGCCTACATGGGGCCCAGCCTAGAGTCAGCATCCCCAATATCAGGGTTTGGGGAAGGAAGATGCTTAGATAGGGGCGATATTTTGCAACGTTTTCCTCCTGGAGCCAGGAGAGCGATTGGATCAAAGGAAGAGGAGCCCAGAGGTGGGAATGTCGGGGGAGGAGCCCCACGTGGTCACAAAAAAGGGAAGGGGCCTCTGGGTAGAGGGCCTGGGGGTGGATATGAGTGAAGTAGGAGGAGCCCAGGGCAGCTCTCGCCCAGCCGAAAGCACCAGCCCCGAGCAGGGCCCACTGTGGGCCTCTGGCGGCCCCTCCAGCTTACACTTGGTCTGGGGTGTTCAGCAACAAGAGGCTATTTCAGACACAGGAGAAGGACGAGGCGGAAGCACCCAGTTTGGGGAGGCTACAGCACTGCCAAGCTAGCTGGTCCTGGAATTATTTGCAGTCCATATGCCAATTTGCTTTGTCATTGCCTGGCTAATTTTAGAAGCTACCGGCGTATCTAGGAAACCAGGATCTGTTGACTGTGTTTCTGGGGTGTGGGGCGTGTGATTATTTCCCAGAGATGTGGGAGGAATGCATGAGGCCGCACTGTGGGCAGACGACCCGTCGTCCCCTGGTCCCCTGGTCCCCTGGGTCAGGACTCACGTGCAGACAGTGCCTGCGTGGTGCGTGCACTGCCCTCCCCAGCGCTGTTTCTGCCCACTTGGTTGGGAGTACAGGGTCTGGGTGACCTTTCCCAGATGGAGCATCGGCAGGGAGTGGAGGCCTCTGTTTCAGCTACCAGCTGGAGGGGCCGGCTGGGGTCTCCCTCCCCTGTGCTGCCCATGATATCAGGTCGGGCGTGTGTCCAGTGGCCCAGGGGCAAAGCTGTCCTTTGCTCTGTTCCCAAGGAGGAGGAAATGGAGAGGAGTGGGGACGGTATAGCAACAACCTGAGCTCTTAACTGGAGCCCGTCTCCCTGCATCCAGGCCAGCTCCTCCGGGACGGTGTCATTCATTCAGAGAAGAGTGGCACTTGTTTCCAATCAAGTCCAGAATGCTCCAAAGATGCCCTCTCGGGAGCTGGGCACAGCATGGATCTGACTAGGAGAACCTTGAATTGAGATTCGGTATCTGTTCATGTGTAAATTTGTCCAGCCTGCTTCAGGGACATTGTCCAATCAAGATTAGGGCTACTTTCATAAGAGACAAAAGGAGGCACTTAAAATTCAAACCCCTTACCTGGCCTTCTAGACCTTGTCTGGTTAGACTTCTGCTTCCTCTCCTCGCCCTCAGGGCTTTAGCCCCTGTGGCCTTCTCTTCAGTCCTTGCGCATGCCAGTCCCATGCCTGCCTCAGGACCTTTGCACTGGCTGTTGCCTCACTTCCCCGGACATTCACAGGACTGCCTCTTCTAATCATTCGTGTCTCGGCAAATGCCACCTCTTCAGAAAACCTTTCCCTGAATACCGACTGGGTCTAAAGTTGCCATACCACCGAGCCATGTGCTCACCATCAGCTTCTATTTGGTCCCATTATTCTCATTTACTTCCTTCATAGCACCTATTATTACCTCATTTATCTTATCATTTTATACTTGTTTACTGCCTGTCTCTGTCATCTAGAATGTACGCATATTGAGGGCAAGGAATGTCTTATTTACAGCTCTGCCCCTTGCATCTAGAATGGCGCCTAGCATGTGGTAAGTGCTCACACCCACCCATCCACAGTGCCTTTTGCACACACAGACTGAAAATGCAGGCATCACTTCAATGTTAAGTGGCAAAGTTTTGCGGGTGTAACCCACACACAGAGAAATAATCTCCTGGCTCCGATAATCTTGTTCCATCATCTCTAATTGTGCTTCCCGGTTCATCATTCACTGCCTTCGGCCTGGAAGACTACTTTCTGTCAATTCCTTTTGGCAACAAGGGCATTAAGTTGTGGATTTTGTTTTATTTTGTCTGGGCCCTATTCAGCTCCAAGGTTTCATATTAAAACCACTTTATCTACTACCAATCTTTTCTGATCTCGTTAACAGGGTTCTTCTGCTCTTCCCAGAATTCCTCTGCACCTCCCAAGCACACAGACTTGCTAACACTTCAATACTTACTGTATAATATAGGCAAAGTCTCCCGTGTGCCTCTCGCCTCACATATATAGCCCTGCTAAGAATCCCTTGTTTAAGAGTCTACTTTGTCTGATATGGTCACCCCATTCTCTTTTGATCAGTGTTTTCTTGGAATGTCTTTTTCCATTCTTTTGCTTTTAACCTATCTGTCTCTTTATATTTAAAGTATATTTCTTATTGACAGCATATAGTAGCATTCATTATCTAATATGATAATGTTTCTAGTTGAAATTTTTAGACCATTCATATTTAATATAATGTGGTTGGGTTTAAGTCCACTATCCTGCTATTTATTTTCTAATTGTCCCATCTATGTTCCTGTTTTTTCTTCCTCCTCCTTCCCTCTCCTCCTCCTCCTCCTCCTTCTTCTGCCTTATTATGTATTAACTGGCCATGTTTATGATTCCATTTTATCTCTGTTGCTAACTTATTAGTCATAGCTCTTAGTTTTACTTTTTAGTTATTAATCTATGGTCCACGATATACTTTACTGTAAATATAAAGTAGATTTGGGATCCATTTGATCCTTTCACAGGCTCGTTTTTAAGCTCTCTTAGGGTGAGTTGAAGCTGCCTTTTAGCTCTGCTACTGAGGTAGTACCCTGCTGAAGACCCTCCCTGCTTTATTATAAGGTCTGTCTACTGTAGTCACAGGAACACCAACTCTCCCCAGCTCCACTTAAGCTCTGAAAATTGTTTGGCCTGATTCTTTGTGGTTCTTTTTTCAGCCTTATGAAGTTTCACTTTTTTGTATCTGCAAATCAGCATTTAGGCAAAGATTTAAGGGGATTCCTTTCAGCTATGCAGAACTCTTTCTGATATTCTGCCCTGAACAGTCTAGCTGCCTCAGTCTCCTTGAAGTCTAAAAGGCTGGCTTCTGTTGGGGTTCCCCTTCTCCGTGCTGCAGCCTGGAGACTGGGTCCAGACAGTCAGATGGCAGAATTGTAGCTCTTCCTCCTCATTTGATTTCTTTCTCGCAGGGATCCCAAACCTGTGTTGCACGTTGTCCAGTGTCTGGAATCATTTGCTTCATATATCTTATATAGTTGGTTGAAGACAGGAAGGCACCAGTCCCGTCATGACTGGAAGCAGAAGTGGCAGTATGCACTCCCATTATTCTTATTTTAAAGATAAAGAAACCGAGGCACAGCGAGATTAAGCAACCTGCCCAAGATAACATTATCCTTAAGTGGCAGAGTCCAGATTTGAGTCCTGGTGAACCATTTCCACTAAACTATCAGCTCCTTGAGATCACGGGCCTTGCCTGTCTTGTTCACCGCTGTATACTGGGCACCAATCACATAACCTGGTACACAGGTGGGATTCAGTCCATGTTGAATAAATGAATGAATAATTAATTGCACGATCTGGGATTGGCTGGAGCTCTTCCCAGGAAGGAGAAAGAAGGCACTCAGCCTTACAGTACACCCAGGATGTGTTTACATAATCCCTCCTGAATGGTCTCTGCTGATTAGCAAGTCCTGGGGTCCCTAAGCCCCACAGATTCTCTTCTAGCTACCTCTGCATGCACCTTGCATACTGGCTTGTGTGACACAGCAGCTGCTCTCTAATACCAAGCCTGCTTGCTCTCTGGCTTTCGCATTGAAACATATCATTTTAATCGTGTACTTGCCAGCCAGGAAGCCCATTTGCATTACAAAAGTCAAATTCCTTTCCCCTGTGGCAGCCTGGCAAAAAGATTAGACCTCCTTCTCACTGTTGTCCAGCATGGAAGTCCAGGGCAAGTAGGAGCCCGTCTTGGTCTGAGTCATTGGATAGGATAAAGGTCATCTGGCATAGCACATCTCCCTCCAACCTCCCTGCTCCCTACCCTGCATTTTGGGGAATGGTGAAAGCCAGGGAGCCGGAATTCTCTCTCAGCGGTCCCCCCATCCAGACCTATAAATCTGTTTCAGATGATGGCAGAGCAATTGATTGAAAATGATATGCCCATTTCCATATCTGTATAATTTTGCATAGTTATTGGATGCCCAAATAAACTCATTTGGATTCTCTCACTCATTCTCTTTCCTTCCTGCCTTTGATGTATCGTGAAGGTCTGGCTCAGCCTGGAACATTGACCAGTTCTTCTGGTCTTTGTTTCTATAGGAGAGATGGGTTCTTCTCAGGAGACCTCAGGGCTGGTCCTGGCCCAGCCTCCCAGAATTCAGTGCTTTGCTGGGCACTGCAACCCGGGTGAGGTCCTGGTCAGCCGAGGTCTGTGCCCAGCTGTGGCGAGTGGAGGAATGGAGGGGAGGACTGTTTGTCGGGAAGGTTTCAAGCAGACAGGTTGTTGGGCCGCCCTGCAGACGGGTGTCTCCCCGGGGACCAGGCTGCTGTCACTATGGGTAATTGGATTCTTGCTCCCCAGCAGGACAGGCTCCAGTAACCTTTAGGATTAATTGCTCCAGTCGACCTCAGCTGCCTCCTCGGGCTGGCTGTCTTCCCAGTCTTGATCAGAAAGCCCCAGGGGCTCAGTCAGGCAGTGGCCCTTGGGACAGCAATGCGAGGCCAGGCGGAGACTTCTTGGTCTGAGCCTTGAGTTTTTCCCACAAAAGCAGGCAGAGGCACCCTTGGCTTACGCTGTGCTTCACCTTCAAGGCAAAGCCCATTATTCAGGGACCTTCCCGGGTGGGGCTAAAGGAACTCCTCAGGCAATGGCGGTGTGACGTCAGCAACCATCCTGAAGAGTAACAGTCTCCCACCCAGTACGTGTCTCCTAGAGTAAAACGCTATGGTTGTGGCTCCCGGGCCCCTGAAAATTCTCCCCTGCCGTGTGTGTTCGCAGACCACAGAACCAGGGTAGAGACGGGAGACGCCATGGTGACCCGTCCTTGGCGCCCTGAGCGTCTGCAATGGCCTGTAATAATAATAATGGTGACGTCTCCTGAGTACTTACCGTGAGCCTGCGCATCGCCTCCTTAGCCCTCACAGCAACCCTACCAGATGTGGTATTAGGATCCCCCTCTCACCAGGGGGAGATGGGAAGAGCAGAGACACAGGTGCAAACTGGCAGGTGCCTGTTTCAAGAGCTAGAGCTTCACCCGCTTTGTCTTTGCGGGTGTCAACAGCAGGACTTTTCCGTTTCTTTCTGAGTTTGGGCGAGAGGGCTGGCAGTGACCAGTTCTGAAATCTTGCACAGGCCTGGGCCCAGGAAAGAATTAGCCCTGTATCTTCATAGGAATGACAGTTACAGCATCGAAGGGCCTTTTGCTTTTCCTGATACTGTTTGCTAGTTGTATCTCCCTCCTCAGGCCGGCCAGTAATCCATCACTCATCCAACACATTCACCCGAACTCGGTGGAGGCAGAGGGAGGCCGTCCCCGTGCCGCTCGCAGTGTCCGCATGTGCTAACCTTCATTCTGCCTGGCTCCGGCACTTGGCAATGAGCAGTGTGTCATTGTGAGACTTTCCTAGAAAGCCTGATTGGCCACTCATTTGTTTCCCCTGCCACCTCCCCACCCCCCTGGATGGCAATGGTGTTGCCATGACAACATAATGGGAAGCAATCACACCTATTGTGGGGCAGGATGTTGACTTGCATGAATGAGCATGTGGGGCTAGAGAGACAATGAGAGAAGCAGACCTTCTCGAGCCCGCGCCTGTCCGCCCCTCGTCCGCCCCGGAAGAGGGGACGCGGATTCAGAGCTGAGGAGCCGCCTCCTGAATTTTAAGTCCCCGCGTCATTGCCTGCCGAGTCACGTCATCCTCCTCCTCCCACGGTCTTGCCAACAAGAGGCACAGGAGCGAGGCTTTAGGCTCAGTGTGCCCCGAAACTTCTCCCAGCAGACAAGGGCCCCTTTGTTGCTCTGGGTCTGTGTTTCATTCCTTTCCTCCCCTCTCTCTCCTGGTCCTCACGCACAACCTCCAAAAAGTCGGGGAAGGTGAGGAAATGGGTGACATTTCCATCCAACCAAGGAGAAGGGCTCTGGTTTCTTTATTTTTGAGACCAAAAAAAAAAAAAATGTTGAATTCTGTCAAAGGAGAACTCAAGGTAGACAAATCCACTGTCGGGTCGGAAGTCGCTGGGATGAGCTGCCGTTGAACTGAACGCCGGGAGCCTGGGCGGGAGGCGGAAAGAGCAGCTCAGGGTAGGGAGAGAGCGCCAGGCGCAGACCCCAAAGGCCTGACCTTGACCTTTAGTTCTGCCGCGTCCGTCCATCTGTCCATGTGTGAACTCCTACAGGCGGACTCCAGGCCCGTGGCTGGCCCTGGCACTTACTAAATTACAAGCATAAACGTGGACCCGCCATCTAATATTTATTTGCGCTGGAGGAGGATTACGGGAGCTAACTCGAACACGCCAGAAGTGCTCACTGTTATTTTTACTGTGCAAACTCCAAGTTATTGGACCTCTCTGAGCCTTGATTTACTCACCCATAAAATGGGAACATTTGCTTCCCAAGCAGCTATTAGTGAGGATGAAGCAAGCTGATGTGAGGGACGGCTGGCTGCTGCTTTCCAGACATACACGGGGTGCCAAAGCAGTGTCAGTCCATCTGCTGTCTTAAGGGGGAAAGCAGGCGAGCGGCTCTCAACGCTCTCTGCCGCCCCTTCTTCTGTCCCATCCCACACAAACATATGCCTTTAAAAAGCCCCTGACAGGCAGCTCTTCATTTTCCCCACCTCAGAGCGGAAATGGGGGCGGAGCTCGGAGCTGGGCTGGGTGCCCTGGAGAGTCTAGAGGTGCGGTTTGGGGGCTTTCAGGGGAGCTGAGGGGAAAAGAAAAATGCAGGTCAGACAACGGTGACTGGCTTGTGAGCTGCAGAATCGCCGCACCGTGAACAGTGCGGGGCCCACAGTACATATTCCACAAATGTTTGCCCATGAATGAATGTAAGAAGAAAGACAAATTAAGTAGAAATACTGAGAGAGCCGGGGTGTGCTGGAGACGTTTCAGAGGCAGCATCGAGTGAGCGCTCAGATGGGGAGAGGAGCTAGGGTGTGAGCAGGCTTTGTGGGGGGTAGACTCTCACCTGTTTGTTCTCCCAGGGGCTCTGAGATCTGAAGCCTCCTTCCCAGCCACTGGCCTGCCCTGCGTGCCATTGGGTGCCACTCACCCTTGCCATGCCCACCGTATATGTGCACAAAGGCTGAATGCACAGGCCATGCATTACTGATCTGTGGCCACGTAACCAAGCACCCCAAAACTTAGCTGCTTACAACAACAGACATTTATTATCTCACAGACTCTGTGGGGCAAGAATCCAGGTCTGGCCTAGTTGGGTGCCTCTGGCTTAAGGACTCTCCTGTGGTTAGAATCAAGAAGTCAGAGCCCAGCCAGCGTGGCTCAGTGGTTGAGCATCCACCTATGAACCAGGAGGTCAAGGTTTGATTCCCAGTCAGGGCACCTGCCTGGGGGGTTTGGGGCTTGAACCCCAGTGTGGGGTGTGTAGGAAGCAGCCTATCAGTGATTCTCTCACATCATTGATGTTTCTCTCTCTGTCCCTCTCCCTTTTTCTCTCTGAAATCAATAAAAAACATTTTTTTCTTTAAAAAAAAACAAGATGGCAGCCAGAGCCATAGTCACCTGAAGGCCTGACTCACAAGGTTGTTGTTGGTCCATCTCAGCCCCTTACCATGTGTCCTGACGCTTGACATGGCAGCTGCCCACCACCACCACCATCCAGGGAGTACATCAGAGAGGCAGAAATAGAGACCCGAGGTAGACACCACCGTCTTTTTATAATCTTGGAATGAGAGCCCATCGCTCTGCTGTGTTCTGTTAGTTAGAAGCAAGCCAGTGAGTCTGGTCTTCACGCAAGGGCAGTACCGAAGGGGTGACCACCAGGAGGCAGAGGTCATCGGGAACTGAATAGGGGACATCAGAAAGCAGAACCATGGGACGCAGCTGAGGGCCTTCTGCACAGGCACAGAGCAGGCTTTGTCCTCCCGGTCCCTGCGTCTGAGGCGACAGCCCAGCGACAAGTCTGCTCCTTGGTGGAGATCAGTCAGCCCCTCTGTCTTCAAGGAGTTCCTGTACCCTGTGAAACGTGGCAGATGCCACGGTAGGTGACCGAACGCAGGGACCAGGAGCCCAGGTGGGAGGTGGAGAGGGGAGGGGAGTGAGGGTGGGGACATCCCACAGTGAATCTGGAGCCGATCCTGAGTGGGGAGTGGGTGCTTCAATTGTGGGGGGGGCAGTGAAAGCAGGTTCCTAGGGAAGAAAGGCATCGTGTGTGGGGATGCCACACGCTCAGGGCTGTTGGGGTCCCAGAGAGCCAAGTCGGGGCGCATGGAAAGCTGTGGGAGCACGGCTGCCCAGCGCCTGAGCGGACAGCGGATTGTCCAGCTCCCTTTAGATCTGTGTTGCTGGCCTTGGTCAGACTGGATTAAGGAGCAATGCCCTGAGCACAGGGCATCTGGGATCAGGAAGGAATGAGTCCCCCAAGAGCTAGGACTGCGGGGGGCCACTCTGAGCCCAGAGTGGGCAGGGAAGCCAGGTGCCAGGTGCAGTGTCCCGAGAAAAGCAGGTCAAGGTGGGAGGCAGCATTCAAAAATCAAGTCACTGGTTTGGTTTGGTAAGACCGGAAAGAGTTAACAGTTGTCTGTTTCTTAAATAATAAGGCGTTATGCCAGGCGTCGTGAACCACGAGTAGAGGACCAACTGCAAACACTGATGCTTACGCCAAGGCTCTCCTCCTAGAGTGGCCTGGGCAGGGCGGTCCTTCAGACGGGCCTGCAGTCTGGGCCGGGCGTGCTGAGCCAGCCGGTGTGCGCCCCGGGCAGGGGTCTGCATTGAAGACCCTCCCAGGTGTTTCTGATGCCTCAGGTTCACGGCCCAGAGTGTGGGAAACACCAGGTGTCTTATCCAGCATCGGTGCCAGACAGCTTGAGTGTGCACTTTCTGTCACTTACCGGGAGAGGTGGGGGGCGCTCTGAAAGGCACTGAGCCCTCCATTCTCGAATCAAAGTCAAAGTTGAGCAATTCCTCACTGGGTGGGGACGATGGAGCGAGGCACTGGCACAAATGGCAGCGTTGTGCTGCTGTTGGCTGTGGCTTGGGTGTTCAGGGGCCCTTTCTGCACCCGTGCCCCTGCTCCGTGTCTCTGTGGGTGCAGCACCCAGCACCAAAGAGCCAGGCGGCCACAGATGCTTAATCAGAGGGTGCGGATGGAGATAATGAAGACCTGGGCCTGCCGCGGAGTGCTCCTCAGAAATCCACCAAAAGAACAAGACCACGCAGTTTCTAAATCTGTCATCTGGGCTGGTTGAGCATGAAAGGCTCTGATGAGCTGGGACTGATTCATCCGTCCTCGGCGTTCTGGGGAGGCATGCGGAGCAGGCCCGGAGCAGGCCGAGGACTTCCGGCAAAAACAACGCAGCCACCTCCCCTGCATCCCCCGAGGGGCCGCCCCCTCTGCAGGTGGCCTGGACACAAAGCCGGCAGCCTGGAGTGGCCAGGGCAGCTGGTCAAGCCCTCAGCCAGGCCCCTGCCTCCTCCCTCCGGGCTGTGCAGGTCACCATGGTGACTTTGCATCCCCAGTGTATGAGGGCTCCCGTCCCAGCCAATGGGCAGCAAGGGCAGGTAAGGGTCTCTGGGCAGGGGCAGCTGTCAGGCAGCCTGCCGCCAAGCACGGCATCGATCCTCGATCCTCACCGTGCCCACAGAGGCCAGCGAGGCCGGGGGAGGAGGGAGCCCTTTCTATATTTAGCTCCTGCGCTGTGCATCCTGGTGGCCGGCTGGGAACGAGACTGACTTGGGGCCCATGGAGGTCTAACACCTCTCAGGCAGGCTCGCCCTGGTGGTGCTGATTACCCATTAGGGAGGTTGAAAAATTAGGTAAACAGGAAAGCAAGAAGGAAAAAGGCAAAACAAAACTGATTTATAGCAATGAGGTGAACTGCCCCAAAACAGCCCTCCACCCACTGCCCCCCAACCCCATCCCTAGACCTGGACAGTGACTGGGGCCAGCCAGGGCGGACGTCTGAGTAGGAGCTGCAGAGAATGGGACCTGGATTGAGAAGTTTGGTTCCTGAGACGCTGCCCAGAGCAGAGCCCTAGATACTGACCCTTCCGGGGCTCTGTGTTCAGAGGGAGGGGGCACAGGAGAGGCGAGGCTCCCTGGAAATCCAGGTCAATGGCCTGGCAGCCTGGAGACTTGCTGTAAGCCTCTCCCCTCCTCCCCAAATCCTTCCAAAGATGAGCGAAAGGGCTGCAGCACGCCAGGGCCCACAGAGGGTTCTGCTGCCTGCTCGCACCAGGTATTCGCACGTCCCTTGCCCTGCCTCGGCTGCCCCCGTGGTGGCCCATCGGTGGGCTGGTGGCCTATCGGTGAGCGGCATTGACCTCCCTGAAAGAGGGAGGCTCTGAGTGCCCGAGGCTCAGAGCTCCCAGGAACACAGGCTGGACTTGGGGTGGGGAGCATGCTGTAGTTACATGGAAATGGAATCGTAATGTTGCACACCTGAAACTTACATAATGTTACTTAAACCAATGTTACCTCAATAGAAAAGCTCAGGCAGTACTACTACATGTGATAAGATATTTAAATGTTAAAAAAAAATGAAAGAGCTAAAACCGGTTTGGCTCAGTGGATAGAGCATCCGCCTGTGGACTGTAAGGTCCCAGGTTTGATTCCGGTCAAGGGCATGTACCTTGGTTGCGGGCACATCCCCAGTGGGAGGTGTGCAGGAGGCAGCTGATTGGTGTTACTCTCTCGTGCATGTTTCTAGCTCTCTATCCCTCTTCCTTCCTCTCTGTGGAAAATCAATAAAATATATTTTAAAAAAATAAAAGAGAGACTGCAGGAGAGAGAGGTGCATGTGCAATGAGTGTGTGACTAGTACAGGGGCCATGGAAGCACGGTCAGAGGATCTGGGACCGGGACTAAATGCAAGGGACCCGCCTGGCTCTCAGACCTTGCAGCCCCTCCCCAACCAGTCTGTGGGGAAGGGGGAGGATATGTAGCCGGCCTTGGCATTCTTAAGGATGTCCGCCATGAGGGGAGGAGTCTGGTGCCAAGTTCATTAGCATTGCTGAAAGTTTGCTTGAATATGGCAGTAGATACAAAAGACCCTGCTGCTTAACGACAAGCAAGTGAAAAGACGATCTGTCTTTTCTGGAACCTTTCCTCTGGGCCTGCGAGAAGCGGTCTTCAGAGCCTGGACCACAGCTGCCCTGGGTGGGCACGGTCCCGGCAGCTTGGCTTCCTGTAAGCTCCCTTAACCCCATTTGGAACATCTTCCCCCTCCCTCCTCCCACTGCTCTGTGTGCCCCTACTGTCTCAGTCCATTCCTCTGCTGTGCCCGACAGGTGCCCTCCAATACCTTAGGCTCCTAAGTGAGGCCCCGAGGGGCGGTGCTCTGGGAGGGTCTGAGTCTTGGAGCGTCTTAGTGCCTTAGAAGCTTCAGCCCTGGCCAGGTGGCCAGACAGACGGGCTCCTCCTCAGCCGTGCCACAGCCTGATGGAGTGGTTAGGTCCTCGGCTCCTGTGGGGTCCCACCTTCCTTCCAGCCCTGATACTCCAGGTTCTCATAGGGCACAGGGTCCCTGGGAACCAGGCGGGTTAGGGGCCACGGTGAGGGGTGCTATACTCAGGGTCGGCAGGAGGCGTCTGGAGGGGCAGTGGGGCTCTCCAGCCGGAGTGAGGGTTGGCCTGGGACTGTGTAAGCACGTCTCCCTGCGATAGAAAGCGTCCTTCCTACCCCGTCCCCGGAAGTACTGGGAAGGAGCCTGCTCCGTGCAGAGGCCATGCTCGGTGTTTGAGCTCTGTGATAGCATTATTGTCCTGACCCACGTTTAAGAGGTCTCCTTGGTCTGGGAGCCCCTCCTCTCATTCAGCCCAGGCATCTCGGTGCCCCCAGTGCCTAGCTAGGGGCGTGTGCTGTGCAGCAAGCGAGCTGCGGGTGTTTGTTGAAGGACTAAATGACGGTTTCGCACCGGCCTGGAGAATGCAGGCTGCGTCTCTGGCTCAGGCTGAAGGCGTTCATACTGATGAGCGTTGCTCTCGCTTCTGCTACTGGAGAGTAGCTCCCTTAGGGGGAGGGGGGCAGCCAGACTTTTTTCCTCTGCCTCTTGCCCAGGTCCCCACCCACTCCGGGCACCCAGGCGAGCTCAGTCTAAACTTGTTAAAACCAATGGGATGGAGTTCAGCATCTTGCCTTTCGGCCCTCAGGGGCAACTGCTTAGATTCTTGGGGACAAAGTCACTATTTAGCCTTAATAGCCTGACTTGATATTAGCTCTGGGAACCAGTGTGACCGAAGGATAAGATTTGCTCTTGGATAATCGCTCACAATAGCAACTACCTTGCACTGAATGCTTAATGCAGGACATCGCTGCGATAAATGCTTTCCTTCTCCCACCTCATTTCACCCCAGGAGCAGCCCTTCTCTATCCATCTGTTCCTCCATTCAGCCGATAGGCTTTGGAGCGGTCACCATTGGCCAGCACTGGGCACAGCGCGGTGAACATATAAACACCGTTTTGTTTGGGATTCTCAGTAACCCGCTGTGATCGCAGAGCTCCTAAGAGGCAACACTACATTGAAATCATCTTTTTCAAAAATTTATCTTTATTGTTGAAAGTATTACAGACGTCCCCTTCTTTTCCCCATCGACTCCTTCTAGCCTGCACCCGCCTGACGCCCCAGGCCTGCACCACACTATTGCCTGTGGCCCTGGGTGATGCATACAAGCTCTTTCGTTGATCTCTTCCCACCCACCCCCACGCTCCCCCGCCTTCCCTGTGAGATTCCAGTCTGTTCCATCCTGTCCCATGCCTCCAGGTCTCTCCACTAGGTCAAGGAGGTGGCGTCCCCTCTGCAAACTGGTTTGGAGCTAGTGCGCAGGGTGGGCCATCGCTGTTCGTCCCTCCAGACACTGACTGCAGCTGCATCCTCGGGGCAGTCGCTTCACCTCCCTGCGCCTCTGTCACACACACTGCCACCCATGTCAGTGGGTGCCAGGGGTGGCACCCCTGCTGTGGGGAAAACACAGTCAGTGCCTGCTCCTGGGAGTCACTAACCATCATCACTGTTTTCATCGTGGATCCTGGGGGTGTCCGTGCCGGAGGGACAATGGAGCTGCTTCCTAACTTCCTCCTCCTGGCCCTTAGCCAGGTGTTCTTGGAAGAAACCCTTCTCCATGCTCACGGAGCCCCCGCCAGGGGAGTAGTCACATGCTTACCCCCCTGAAGTTCTCAGGAATGTGGACTCCCCAGGGCCTGCCTCGGCACCCTGCTGGGTGCTGGTAGCTCCTCCTCAGCTTCCTGCGCACCCACAGCCCCCGCCGCCCCCGGGGGCAGGGAAAGCATCCTGAGCGTGTGGCCAGGGGTGACATGCAGGCCCCTGACTCACGGCGCTGCTGAATAATCCTGGAAGGGGACTGATTAGGGAGCACGCCAATTTGCTCTCAGGGCTGATCGCGGGAACGCAGCTCCCCGGGGAAGAGAAAATGAAAAATATGACTAAACTGTCCTCCCACACGCACTGTCATTAAGACAGCGCTCCGCATGTCAGATATTTTTGCTCTGTCTTCAAATAGTGTGTTCCTCCAACTTGAAAAAATTTTTAAATTTAATTTTTTTTATCCCTTCCTCTACCTTGTGCTCCTTCCCAAGACCTGCCTGACCTCAGAGTAAAGGTAGGTAAACCCAGGCAGTCTGGTCCACACCTGGTCCCACAGCTGAGGCAGAACCCCTCCCCCTCCTCCCTCCTCTTCTTCCCCCTCCTCCTCCTTCCCCTTCTCTTCCTCTTCCTCCTCCTCTTCTTCTTCTTCCCCTCACTCTGCTCTTCTTTCTCCTCCCTGTTCCTCCTCTTTCTCTCCTCCTCTTTCTCCTCCCCCTGCTCCTCCTCCTCTCCTCTCCTTCCTTCCCTTCCTCGTCCCCTGCTCCTCCTGCTTCTTCTCCTCTTCCTCCTCTTCTCCTCCTCCCTCCCACCCACCCCCCACCCCCGCCGCCATTTACCCAGACAGACCCATGGAAATAACCATGTCCTCTGGTCTAAAGAGTGATCAGCTGACCTCTATGGCCTCCTGCTGCCTGCCACCCCCCAACCTCCACCCAGAGGAAAGCCCCCTGTCAGCAAAACTGCCGCCAGTGAGTGACAGGAAGGTGGGTTGCTACAGGGCTTCAGACAGTTTGACACAGCTCAGTCCTCTCCCCAGCAGCCCCACCTGCCAAGCCCCAGGTTCTTCCGTCCATCTGCCAGTTTCTTCTCAGTTTTCCTCTAGGGGTGTGTGTGTGTGTGTGTGTGTGTGTGTGTGTGTGTGTGTGTGTCTTCCTGTTGCTGCTCCTCCATCATCCCTTTCCTCTGCGGCCTCTGTCAGGGTTCTGACACCCTGTCTTGGAGTTTCTCTGTCTCAGGGCTTCGCTGCTGTTCTCTGGCTCCATCTATGTGTCCACTGGCTTCTGTCTCTAATCTTCCCAGCCTTGGTGGCTCCTCTCAGCCTCTGGCCTTTGAGGGGCAGTGCTCTGCCTCCCCTCCCCAGGTGCTCCCCAGGAAGTCCTGCGGCTCCCCCTTCTCACCCGTTAGGGTTGCCACCCAAGACATTGGCCTGTGGTCTGAGCAGCGCCTGGATAGTGCTCCTGGCCAAGGCTCTGTTCTCCCATCCAGGGTGACCTGTCCCAGCACCACCATCAGCTTCTCTAGGGGCCCACGGCCGCTGCCAGGACCTGGGACCTCACCCCTTTCGCCAGGGCTGACCCGGTTGGATCTAAGGCACAGGATGTTCTTTGAGACTTCATGCTAATTTTCTGAGTCTTTTGTGTAAATGGATTCCCTGGAAATACCTCTCCCTACCTCCACCCCTCTATACCCCTCTCCCCAGCAAATTACAGATCCTCTGTCCGGCTTCTTCTCCAGAGCACGGTTTCCATGCCTGGCCACTCCAAAGTGACTGCTTGTCATAGTAAGTTCTGCCCATCTTCCTCCTGTACAGTCAACACGTCCGATAACTTGATACAACATAACACCAGCCTCCGGGTGAATTACTTCCATCCCGCCAGGGTTTCTTTATTTTTTTTAATAATTTTTTATTTTTCTATTATAGTTGACATACAAGATTGTATTCGTTTCAGGTGTAGCACCCAATGATTCGTCATCTCTGTAACCTACTACGTGGTCAGCCCAATAAATCTGGTACCCAGCTGGCACCACACACAGTTATTGCAACAGTATTGACAGTGTTCCTCAGGCTGAACTCCCCATTCCCTGGCGTACGCGCTGGCTCCTCCATCCAGTAGAGCTTCAGCCTGCTCCTCTGGGACAGAAGGTTCATGGGACACTGGCGCATGGGGCAGGGGCAGGGGGAGTTCTTTCCTTTGGTGGTGGTTTCATTTGGAAACATGGTTAAGTACTTGAGGAGTGCAGAGGAGGTCTGGCCGGGCCCCCACATGAAGTGGGGGAACTGTGACGTATTTTTCTGTCCTCCTTCCCCTCTTCTCCCATCTCTAGTATGACCGCCGCTAAGTTGTCCTCTATTTTTGTCATCCTCTCCTTCTGTCTGGAGACATTCTTCCCATCCCTTCTCAGCCCCACCTGCCAGAGGGATATTTTCTCACAAGGCTGTTGAATATTTAAATGAGATCGTGTGCACGAAGGCGTGGCGAATTGGAAAGCATAACGATGCCTGGTCTGTAAGTGGCGTCCCAGCCCCCAGGGCCAGGGCAGCTCGAGCTGGGGGCAGTGTTTCTCATTGTCTCTCGTTTTTTACTTCTGACACCACCCCAGACAAATGTGAGTAGGACTCTGCAATGGCTGTCACTTCAGTCCCTGCAATTCTCATGCCCACAGAACTTGCCTTCTTAGAAGACCACGGTGCCTTAGGCATGAAACAGGCCACTCCTACCCCCTGTAGGAACTTCCTCATAGCGGGGTGTTGACATCTCTGTTGCATGCTGGCTGTGACGGGCAGCTCCTTACCTTAGAGTGGTAGGCTTAGTGGTCAAGAATATACCTATTAGGGTCACACTGAGCCTCCGTCTCCTGCTTGAGTCACCTCAGGCACCTTTATGTCGCCTCTGAAGTCTCAATTTTCCCCTTTGTTAAAATGACAATGAGGAATATACCTTTGTGAAGCATCAGGGAGATAATGCAGGGAGAAGGGCTTATCACAGTGCCGGATGCTTTTTGTTAAGTGTTCAGTAGTGCGGCTATTTTATTATTATCTCACAAGGCAACCTTTACATGGCTCTGAACTAAAATTGGCCTCCCGATAAACGGAGGAGGGCCCGATTTTGCAGGCTGGAGCCACACAAAAGGTGTCTGCTCCCTCCTGCAAAGGGCAGCCCTTCAAATGCTTGACGACAGCAGCTTTCGCGTCCCCTCCGAATCTTCTCTTCTCCAATTTAAGCATCCCTCATTTCACCACCCGGTCTTCATATTTCTCGTGGTTTCTGGGCCCTTTGCCATCTAGGTCACTGTCCTTCGCACACACTTGTCGGTTCCGAAAGCTGCAGGGCAGGGAAGTGGACCGGTGACTGTGAGTATGGTCTGACTTGCCCAGAGCACAGATGGGGCTGCCCTTGATCTGGACCCTGTAAACAGGCAACACCTTTGTTGGTGTGTGTTGGTGTGTGTTTGTTGATTGGTTGACGTGGCAACCTGCAGCCAACCGAAACCTGCTGACTTCTCTCCAGCCGACCTCATCGCGCCTGCCGAATTAGTGTTTTTAATTAATGCAGGACGGATGTTGTGTCTGTTCAATTGCGTTGTAGTTCTTTTGACCCCTCCTGTAGGTTGAAGATCTGTTCTTCATTTCATTACCAGAATAGATACTGTATTTCCATCTTCAAAAATCAAGAACTGGAACAGGGTAAACTGTGAAAAGCTCCCACACCCCCCTGCTGCCCAGCCTTCCCTCCCCACAAGGTAGTGATCAGGCTCGTGGTTTCTGTCTCCTCCTGGAGTCTCTTTGAGCACTGACACTGGTTCTTACGCGTCACCTGCTTTTCCTGCACAAGGTGGCGTGTGGCCCACACACCCCCGAAGCTGACTCTTCTCACCTGACGATGGCAGAGATCCCTCAGAGTCCTCAGTCTTGCCCCAGACATACTGTCATATCCACCAGACTCGGGGTGTTTGTTCAGAAACTGAGCATTTCATCAATGTCTTTATCCCAGTTGTTGGCAGACAGGTGTGGAGCCCAGAGCCTGTCACCACGGCCAAGCCCCAGGCTGATGGCTACCCGTAAGTCAAGCCCATCTTTCTCCTTCTTCCTCTCAAGGAGAATGTGCAGGTGTGTCAGACACCTCACTACCGAGCTGGCTGTGCAACTTCCTGATCTATCAGTCTAGGACAGTGCTCTCAGCCAGGGAAGGTTTTTCCCCTGAGACATTGCAATGTCTGGAGACAGTATCTTGGTTGTCACAACCAAGAATGTGTGTGTGTGGGGGTGGGGGAGTACTCTTACTGGCATCTAGTGGATAGAGGCCAGGATGCAACACAACATCCTACAATGCACAGGGCATCCCTCTTGCCCCCAATCCCACAGAACAACGAGTTACCAGGTCTGGATGTCAGCAGTGCCAAGGCCGAGAAACCTGGATCTAGACCTTATCAAAACAGAGATGAATTTTAGAGATTAATTTGGCATTACCTGGTCTTCTGTGAATCCCTGTTGGTTCTTCATCAGCACCACTTTTCAAAGGGTATATTAACGTGCACTTTTTTGGGCAAGAGAGAATCCTCTGATTGAATGGACATTCATCTGGACTCCCCCCCTCGTGTAGAGTCCCCTCCCCTCTCTGGGGACCGATAGGGGTGCCCTGCTCCATAGAAACATGTCAGGTGTGTTTCCACTATGGCTGGTCCTCTCCTATATCCCAGGATCGCTCACATTCCTGGGGACACTTCGGTTCTGGCTTCTCTCCTCCAGTGACCTCCACCCAGCAGGAGTGACAGGGACCCTGTGGGAGGTTAGGAAGTTGTACAGAAATGTCAGCGCCAAGGGGACAGGCTCCATCTTTAAATGTGCCCATCCCCACTTAGGGAGGTGCCAGTGTCCCCATTTTCAAAACCTTGATAAATGGGAAGAAAAACCACTTCCCGCACCTCTTGAGAAGACTATATCTGAAGAGAGTAAAAAGCTTTAAAGGAGCTGTTGGTGTGCCCAGAGCCCAGATTTCCCATGGAGACCACAGGCCCGGGCTCCCAACCAGAACTGGTCCGTGTCCATATTCACTGAGCTCCCACCAAATCCAAAATGCTGCCAGGGCCCTCCTTGTCATGGGGGGATAAGTAAGCCTGCATCCAGCTCTCCTAGAGCCTACAAGCAGCAACCTCTATTGCGGGAACCATGAACTTGGGACAGATCTGTGTCCAAATCCCACAGAGATGGCAAGACTGTGTTCACTGGACTCAGCACTTCCTGCCTCCCAGAGTCGGTTTCTCCTCAGCAGGACGGCTTCTTGGTGGAGAAGACAATGCCTCGTGCACATGGACGGAAGTCGATGTTCAGAAATGGAGAGGACGCTAACCTCTAAGCACAGGCGTTGGACATGCAGAATCTGATAAGCTCTACATAAAGGCACAAAGGACTGTGGACACATAAAGGGGGGGTCGCTCGCTGAAGCAGCTGGGAGTGTTTGGAAGACGCTGAACTTGGCGTCCTTGGAAGACCTGCCTTTGAATCCTTCCCCCATGGCTCATTAGCCGCGTAAAAATGGACGCTTGGCTTCATTTCCCTGAGCCTCTGTTTTTCTGCTTTCTTTTGTTCTAATCTATGAAATGGAGATAATACCTAAGCAGCAGTAAATATTAAATAAATGCTTGCTGCATCCGCAGTTGAGCTTCAGCCAGGGAGATTTCTGGAACTAGGTGGCATTTGAGCTGAGCCCTGGAGAACGAGGGGGAAGTTCATAAGGGCAGAGAGGACCAAGAAGATTTCCCAGGGAGAGGTAAGGGCTGAGCAAACAGGAAATCAGGGATGTCTGTGGCGCTCTCCAGAAAGTTAGGGACAGAAGCTTTGGGTATCAGACAGACCTTGGCCAAGTTATCTAACCTCTCTAAGCCTCGGTTTCTTCAGCTGTAAAAAGTAACCTGCAAGGTGGATGTGAGTCTTCCGTGGGGTCACATACAAAAGCAGTCAGCTCGGTGCCTGGCTCGGTGAATGGACAGTCGCTGTTGAACCCCTACTTTTAGGCTTGACCTTGGGCTGGAAGGTGCGGATGGGTGTGTTGTCAAGGGCCTAGTAAGCCAAGTCAAGGAGGAAACCAGTTGTCTGGGCAACAGGAAGTCATTACCAGCTTTTGAGAGAAAAGTGACATGATCCAAACTGTTTCAGGCTAACTCTTGGTGACAGTGTGGAGGGGAGGCAGGGGCGGCAAGTGCCTAGCACCAGGGAGACCAGCTGGCCCAGAAAACCGGGCCGCAGTGTGGTTTTTACCACCTACTTACTTTGGCCTCTGGAGCAAGCCACCGAGATCTGTAAGGTCCGAGGTCCCGGTGGGCAGTGGAGGGTTCCGGCCCCTCCCTGCTGGCCTCTCTTCCACCACCTCCCGGCGACAGCTGCGGCTCCCACCCCCAGTTCCCGTTTGGAGCAATGATTAATCCAGGTTTAAAATAATCTTTGTCTTCTCCCTTTGTCCGCCCCCAGCACAGCCTGCTCTCCTCTCATCCCCCACACTCCTGGCCACACCCCGAAACCAGCCTTGGGCACCTTGGGCATGAGCACCACCTGGGCTCACACACTGAGGCACTTTCCTGTACTGTCACCCCCCGCCCTCTCCCCCCACCCCCCCACCCACCCACACACACACCTCCAGACTCAGAGCAGACAACATACTCTCTCTTCCAGGCCTTTCTCTTCCTCAGGGGGCTGGGCCAGGGCAGGGAGACGCAATGGGTGACCTCTCTCCTCACTAACACTGACCCCGGAAATGCAGGACGAATGCACACCCGGATGCTGGAGGCCCTGCCTCGCTCCAATGTTTCTCGGCTTCTGTGGAACACCCTGTGCCTTGGTTTCCCCCTTGGTCCCCTGGCTTGTTTTCTTTCCCAAAGAACACTGTTTCGTTTCCTCATTGATATTCCTAAGTCAGGGCCATAGATAATGACTTCCCATGAAATCAATGAAGAAAACCAAAGCTCAGAGAGTGTAAGTGGCTTCCCCAAAGGTCGGAGGGAGAAAAGGAGTGGGGAGCCAGCCCCCAAGGCGTGTCCCTGGTCTCTCCTGAGGAGGCCGCACCTCCTCCTCCGAGGCTGCGGAGTCTCCATGGATGTTTTTTCCACTCACCAGGGCAGGTGACACTCCTCACTTCCTCTCCCAGGAATAAGCCTGGAAATTAGGAGACAGTTGCCGGGTGACTGAGCCTCGCATGTGCTTTCGCCTGGCTCCAGCCATTCTGTTTAGACTCAGAGAAGGACACGTGACCCCAGATAAGGCAAAGCAACAGATAGTGGATCGAGATGGATACTAAACGTTGAAATGTCACTTCCTAGGTATCGTAGTTCAAAGGGATGCAACGATATCTGGTCTACCTCCCTTGTTTTATAGAGAGGGAAACTGAGGCCTAGACAGTGGGAGGAGCCACTCAGAGCCACACAGCTGCAGAACAGTGGGGTAACCTTTGGGACCCTACTGTCTACCTGCCGTGGAGGCCACCCTGGACTCCCACTTGGTCACCTGAGGCACAGATGCTGTTGCCATGGTTTCTCCCTCCTGGTGACATCACATGAAGAGAATTTGTTTCCCCAGCACATAGTGGCCGGAGTCAGGTGTTAGGAGAGAAAGTTTGAGGAGGCGGGAAGCAGCCCAGAGTTAAACCTGAGGAACCAGGAGAGACGCTACGTGTGGGCAGCTGGTGGGGTCTTGAGCCACTGTGTGGCCTGGGGCAGGTGCTCAGGTGGCTGCCACTGAACTTTCTCTGCTCCGTCTGGTGGTAAGAAAGGGCGGCGGGAGTGTGTCTGATGGCTTGGATGGAGTCAGGCTAAATAGTTAATGATCTTGACAGAGATCTGGAAAGTTCCTTTCCTTTCTCTAAACAGTGACACTGGGTTCCCTGGCTGGGAGACAGAGGGGCCGGCAGCCCGGCCGGCAGTGCTGCTTTCCAGCTGCCTGGAGGGGACAGGGAGAGGTTAGGGAGGGAACAGGGGACAAGAGGAGTCCGGGCAGAACAGGGAAGGGACAGGGAACAGAGCAGAGGAGGTGGAGCAGAGCGGCTGGGGGCAGAGAAGGCTCGGACCCACCGAGCACCCCCTTTATTAAAAATATAACGGTTCATTCTTTACATTGGGGATAAAAACCTGTTGTAATTACCTAGCAGTAGGAAGGCAATTTTCAAGCAGCTTTATTGTGCTGCTCCCCAACCAAATGTGCAGGAAAACAGCCACTGGGGAATCGCAGGAGCGAGGACACACGGCAGTTACTATGATATTTAAATGGTTCCACGGTCGAAGTCCCAATAAGATTTAAATAAACCATAAGTTGATTTCTCCCTGGACTGTTTCCCCTCCCCCTCCTTTATTACTGAGACACTGTGCTGCTGCACTAAGTTTCTCTGGCACCAGCAAAGAAGTCCCAGCAGGAAACTTCAAAACTGTATGTGCTGCATTCGTGCCTCTCTCCTAACCCAAGCCCCAGATCCAGGCCCTCTCCATCCTCCGGGGACATCAGCTGGGGTAGTCTGAGGCCATTGCTCATCCCTCAGATCCCAGAGGTGCCCAGGTCCATTCCCCCCAAGCTGGCTAACCTCTGCTAATTGCTCAGTTGTACCTTCTGCACTAGTAGTTGCCAATTTACAACCTGGTGAATGTAGCTAAGTTGCTGTAACTCAATTGATCAGTCCTTTGATGGTTAAGACCAAGTCTCAAGTATCCCCCTACTGAGTCTAGCTTGGGCAGGGATCCTGGCAGTGGGTGATGTCTGGAATCTGCACTCAGATGTTTCACATCTCCCTATGTTATTGTCCTAGGTATAATTCTTGGAATAGCAGGCAAGTTCTAGGTTCAGAGGAGAATGCAAAGAAGGGTAAACCGTTCTGCCAATGATAAGTATCTAATCATAGTTAAAATACATGTAGTACTCCTAGAGGCCAGCCATTTGCTAAGCACACACATATTTTTCACTTAATCCTCACAACAGCCTGAAGAGTGGTTACCACTCTAATCGCCCCACTTTTCAGATGAGAAAACTGAGGTCAAGGGTGCTTAAGTAATTTGCCTGCGATCTCATGGGATCAACCTAGACAGTTTCACTCCCTGGCTGATCCTGGATTCACCTGCTCAAGGCTGCCTAGCAGAAACATTCACTTTCCTTAGAATTAACATATTTGAAATCCTCTGAAGGAGCCAACTCTGGATTAAGCGAGGAAAGCTTGTAGTGGTACCTTTCAAAGACCTGGAGGAACACAGAGACACATGCCTGATGAGAGCCCTTCCCCTTGGAGGCCGGACACTGGCAAAGACAGCCCCCCGAAGTCAGCCCTGTCTTCCCTGGACTTTGTACTTGCATCTGGATGCCCAAGCAAGCTTCTTGCTCGAAGGCTGATATACAGCATGTCCCAACTTTCACACCATATGGTTCTTTCAGCCCATGGCACAGGCAGAGCTGGGAAAGGGTAAAGAGCTCTGTGCATGGACTGTAATTTCAAACTTTGAAAAATAGGCCATGTCTAGGAATATTTGGCCAAGGAAGTGACTTCATGCTGAGTTTCCTGCTCAAGGCTGCATTTCAGGGGCCATTAGAGTAATCCCTGGAAGCTGAGAGGCAAGGATGTAAATGCATTGACTCGGAACCCTTCCTTGCACACAGAAACCCAACCAACCTAGCTCCAGGCCAACTCCCCACCAATGAATATTTATGGTGCTCGTATTAGTCAGGGTCCTCCAGAGAAACAGAGCCAGTAAGAGAGATGCATATATTTCTTACAAGGAATTGGCGCACACAATGATGGAGGCTGAGAAGTCCCCAGTCTGCAGCCGGCAAGCTGGAGATACAGCAGAATCAATGTATAGCTCCAGGCTGAGTCCAAAGGCCTGAGAATCAGGAGCGCTGAGGTTACAAGTTCAAGAAGAACCGATGTTTCAGTTCAAGTTCAAAGGCCAGAAAACAGCCATGCAACAGTTCAAGTCATCATTTTGTTCTATGCAGGCCTTCAACTGATTAGATGAGGTCTGCCCACATTAGGGAGGGCAATCTGCTTTACTCATTCTACCATTCAGATGTCAGTGTCATCCAAAACCACGCTCACAGACACCCAGAGTAATGTTTGACCAAATATCTGGGTATTCTGTGGCCTAGGCAAGTTGACACATAAAATTAAGCATCACAGAGCCCTGCATGGGTGCATTCTCTACTGCTTGCCCTCCAACTGGTGTTCTAGAGGCAGGAATGTAGGGGAGCGTGCTTAGTAGAGCGCCCCATCAGCTCCTCTAATGAGGCTGCCCTTTCTGTTGGCCGCCTACATCTGTCATCTTTGGCAGCCAGCTGTGCAGGTTAAAGCATCAGTGCATGACAGTGGGAGTACCTCTCTCCACCCCTCACCCCCTTCTTTTCCTCCGCAGACCCCATGCTAGCAGGGGTAAATGGGGCAGAGAAACCAGGGATGGGGAGAAGGGTCCACCTATGGCTCCTACCTGGTCTGCAGCCTTGGCCTCCACACTGGGTACCCTGGATGGAAGGATGCTGGAGTGGAAGCAGAGTCCCTGTGTCTCCCCTTGGCTCAGCATCTAAGCTCATGCTGACTAGGAGTCCCGTGTCTTATTAGGTATAATAGGGCCATATTGTGGCTGGCGGGAGGGAAGCTCATTTCACACCCTGAGAAATGTGCTTCGGCAAAGAGACGGGAAGAGGTTTCAAGTACACGTCTGTCTGCTTGCTAGTCGGGAAGTTGGCAGTTGAATGGAGTTTCAAGCATTGTTGGATGTAGGTGAACTTAAGATACTGAGAAACCTTACCCCAACTACCCTAGAGGTGAGTGGTACTCCAAACAAAGACCCCTTGTAAACATAGCACAGTAAGAACTTCTCTGAATGCATTTGCACGAGTGGGTACGTGAATGAGTGATGGAGCTCAGACAGGATCCCAGACAGTCGGTGCAGATATGAGCCATCCTCCCTGGAGACAGAAAGATGGCGAGGATCCCAGGAGCCAGGCTTGGTGGGGATTCAGGACCAGGGACAGCTCCCATCATCCCCAGCTCCTCCCCCACCTCTGGGCCCAACTGCTCCAGATCCCTTCTCCCTCTTCTCCAGATAAATTCCCTTCGCCCATCTTCCTCCTCTCTTCTTGCTTCATCTGCTTTTGAAAGAGCGTGGTCACAAGAAGGTGAACCAAATTGGTCTCTTTCCCTACCCCTAGGTTTTCTGAATAGTCACCTTTCTTTGAACTCAGAATAAGTCCTGTGAGTATTCTGGAGCCAACTGGACTGGCCTGGTTTTGTTTTGCTGGGGCTGGAGTTAAACTACACTCACAGTTCCTGGGTCCCACCCGATGAAGTCAGGGCGGGCAGCCTGGAAGCAGAGGGGACAGGCAGTCTGGGTTGCATCCTAGGAATTAACATTCGTCTAACGAGGAACAAGGAAGTGAATGAGGCACATGGGGGCCAGGGCCAGAGCAGCCACGTGGCAGCACAGAGAACCATGCAGGCACTCGGCAAATGCACGGCTGGATCGCCCAGGGCCTCTGCCCACTTGTGGGGTCTGTCTGCAGTCAGTTCCACGTAGTGGCCCTTGGAAACAGAGAATGTCCTGTGGTTCGTTCTTAGTCACCTTATAGGTGTGGAGACTTGGCCCAGACAGGTGAAGGAACCTGCCCAAGCACAGTCAAGAGAGGAAGTCGGGGCCACGGGAGCACTCAGAAGTGGTTAGTAGATTTAGCCCACGGGCTCTCGGCGTGACCTGAGAAGAAGCAGGCACATAGAGGGCTAGTTTCCCTACCAGTTGACTAGTGAACTTCTCCGTCTGTATATTCCTGAGCTTTCCCGCGCCGTCCCTGGTACCCACATCCCGAGCGGAGAAGGCAGGCGGCAGACGGCACGCAGACTCTGTTTTTCTGCTCCTTCTGTGAACATCCATCAGCCACAACTGCATGTTGAATGGGGCTGTGAGGAACTTCAAGGCCAAGATGATTACATTTTATACATTACACTTCTGCCGGAGAGCTAAAAATACCCTCCCGTGGTTGCTAAGTGCAGGTCTAATGGTTTTCCTCAGAGGAAAGAATGGGATTCTAGTGTCTCTGAATCTGGAGGCCCCGTGTCCAGGGAAACGAAGGCAGGGGCATTGTTGGAGCTGGCCAGAGAGCACAGGGGAGGAGACACTAGGAGGCAACCCAGAATGCACTGCTCCCCAGTGTCAGGGAGCATCTCTGGGGACGATGCCCACAGAAGTCGTGGGTCCCTGGTGAGAACAGAGCACAAGACGTCGCCTCCGGGAGAGATCCCCCTGATCGGCAGGACCCTCCCTTAGAGTCTGGCTTCCTGAAGGTTCATTCTTAGAAATCTCATTCTTTCATTAGCACACAATGGCCAGTCCCCAGAGTAACCTAGATATTTTCAAAAAGCGGGGGGCAGAATTGATTAGGTGAGCAGGGTTTGGAGCAGCTCCTCTGCCTTCCCAGAGACCTGGCCATGCTCTATGGTGTCTCTCCCTGGATAAATGAAATCCTGGCTTACCAAGCACATGGCCACCCCAACACAGCCCGCTCCCCTCCCTGGGCCAGCACGCCCTCTAACCACACTCAACGGCATTGGGTTTAGTTTTTAACTGATACATCTCATTCCAAAACTAGGAGTTGATCTCTCCCGAGAGGTCCCTTGGGGCTCCACACTGTTGCTACATCTCCGGGAACGGCTGCAAGGCCTTCCTGGGGACCAGTGTCCGCCCTGGATCACTGCAAGCCACATTGCCCCTCTGAATCAGATTGCCGCCTCGGGACGTCGGGACGTTTGCTTCATTCCCCGGAGGCTGTTGCCATGGTTGCAGCCTCTGATTACCTTGGACATTGACATTCGCATGAATCTGTCCTTCCTGGTACAGGCTGGTGAGCGGCTCTGGAGGTGGGTGAAGAGATGGTTGGCTGGCCAGGGAAACTGGCCCGGGGCGAGGTGCCGGAGGCAGTGTTCCAGCAGCGGGCAAAAGGGAGGCCCTGGAGGCTAGTTCAGTGTCACTGTGCCTGCATGGCTGGCAGCGGGTGCCAGGCTGGGAGCTGTGGCTCAGAAGAAGAAAGGGTGTATGTGTCATTGTTGGGGGGGCTGGCTTTCTCTCCTTCATTTCATTCGGGGAAGCCATGATGAGCTCACCCCTCACTTAGGCAATGCTCACAAATGCAAAGTTCATCTTGAACTGCTTTCTTGGGGAAAAAAGAAGAGGAAATTGGGAAAACAATTCTCTATGAGTAAGAACTGTAAGTTCGCATTCGACTCACTGCACTTGACTCCAGATGCTTTCTGCTGTCAGTTCTGTGCTCCCGGGGTGGAGATCCACGCCAGTGGCAGGCAGGTGCTTGGAATGAGCAAGGAAGAAAGGCAGTTCCCCTTAAAAAAATTTTTTTTAAAAAAGCTTCCAGGAGTGTGTTAACAAGGCAGCAGCTAGTCCCAAGGTGACCATTTCGAAAGAACAACACACTCAAATGTGTATGTTCTCGGATGTTTGTTAAAACAGCCTCGTAGCCTGAAGCTCCTCAAATGGGTTCATGCTGAGGGGTGGGCGGGAGGGTGATCCATTCAGAACGGCAGACAGCCAAAAAGCTCACTGTTGTTTGACTTCCAGTGTGTGGTGTGATGTATCGACATTGTACACATCTCGTGGCATGTTTGCCTTCCTAATTAGGTTTTGCTTCAGCCGGTATGGAAATGAGCCGGCCGCTGTGAGCACACACCATTCGGTGGCGGGGTCAGACTGCTCCAGAGCTTTCTGGGAACGTGGAGCGATGGGGAAATCGCAGGGATTTAACGTCTTGTGCAGACAACTGGCCCCATGTGTAATCCACCTGAGCATAATCGGTGTCGGCCACAGTCGGCTTCATTAGGAGTGCAAGACTTAAACCTGCCCCGTCCTCAGCCCCGGCCAGTTCATTTTCTGTTCTGCCTGCTTGTGCCAAATATTTCATGAATCTTGAGTACCAGCGGCTGCCAAGCGGGCAGCTTTGCATCCATGGCAAGGGGGCTCATCTCTATTTGCATATGAACCATACTTTCTGGTGCATCGCGATACCTTGGAAATGGGCATTTAGCAGCTGGGAAAGCAGAGGCATGTTAAGTGCTCAGAGCAAGTCTGTAATAAGCATCTGCTTAAGAGAGACCCTGGGCCTGACTGGGGCCCTGGCTGAGGCTGCAGCTGCGAGTTGAATACACTTCCCTGTCTCCCCCCTCCCCGTCCCCCTCCCGCCCTTTACCCCATGGAGTGGGCAGCCTTTCCTTCCCCGAGGAACGGATCTGGCTCAAACAGGCTTCCTCTTATTCCTAAAGCAGAGTTTCCAAGACAGGCTTCCTTCGGCCCACAATTCCCTGCCCCCAGGGGACTACTTGATTTAAGCCATTTTTTCTTCAAGAGTCTGCATCTAATAACTCCCACCACCTGTCACACAACGCGTGCCTTGTGCCATGTGCCACACGACTGCACACCTACTTCATAGGCTTCTAGGTGGGCAGCCCCCAGGAGAACATGCCCTACCTCTGGCCTGGCTATATTTGTGTCCCCTGAAGGCCAGGCTCTGTTCTCCGCCCCGCCCCCCCCACAATGTGCATACTTCCAAGCAGAAGGCTGAGACCTGAATCAGGGCACAGTGTCAGGGGCATATGGCCCAGGACTGGGTCAGCATTAGTACCCAAATGTTCATGGGGCCCTGGGAGCCAAAGAGGCGTGGGCCAGAAACTAGCAGAGACTCTGGGAAAACCAAGCACAGCTTCAGGTCCGAGGACCACAGGCAGGAGCAGAATCCGGGCTGCAGACCAAGAGCTGAGAGCTCAGGCGGCATTCAAGTAAGGCCAACGCCCAACACTGCACCCGCCCAGGGTCAGCCCAGTTGTGCTGTCGAATGAATGGGAGAGAAGATTCAGAATGATCTGACTGCTCCCTAACACCGGGCGGGGGGCTGGGGGGAACATTTGCCCTGATGAGCTCGGTAAGCCTGCTCAGTGGATACAAAGGAGTGGACAGGCCAACCGAAGGAGCGCTTGGTCAGAATTTGCTCATTTGTGGTCTCTTTTCCAGGAAGCCCAGCTCAAAGCTCCATCAGCGTGTTGTTGACTTACCGTGTGGCACTCAGATTCCTTATTTCCCATTGTCTCTCACCCTCCCTTCCCTTAGCTCACCCCAAAATGTCGCTCCCTTGTCATAAAAGAGAACAAACACCCTTTCCCACATTTCTGTTCATGATTTTATCAATCTTGACGCCAGCATTTCCCCACGTGGGCCTTGTAGTGCACGGTCCAGAGAACGGTCATGGTCAAAAGGTTTGTAGAGCCAATAAATTTAAGAAAACATTGGATTTAACCAAAGGAAGCCAGTCTCTTCCCTGCAGAGCGCCTCAGGCTTCCACCTGCTAACTGATCTGCGTTCCACAAGGGCAAATGCCAGCGCACCCCACCCAGAGCCCTCATGTGTGGCCTTCTGACAGGACGAGGGTTCTGCTGACCACATGGGAGTCGGCAGTCTCCTTCTTCTTTCGTCGAGCCATCCAGGCCCTGGCTCCCTTTTCTCTCGGGGGTGTGGGGTGGGAGGGTAATCGTGGCACTGACCTCATAGAGTTGTTGTGGGGATCAAATGAATTCATAAACGTACCATGTTTAGAAAGTGCTTGGCACTTCGTAAGCGTCAAACAGAGGTGTTGTTCTTTTTATCATTGTCTTCGAGACCATTATTTCTGGCTCTTTTTAATCCAGGTCTGGCCTTCACCACTGTCCCATAACGTTCACCAATCACTTCTCTGCCCCCCCAATCCAGGGGCCTCCTCTTGGTCCTCCTCCCCTTGGCCTCCAGGCAGCGTTTGACACTCTGTTCTCCCGTCCCTCATGCTTCGCCCTCTCTGCTGGGACTTCTCTTCCCCGGCCCTCTCTGCAGTCCTTCCGCTCTGCTGGGCATGTTCTTTGGGTTCCTCCTCCCCTCCACCCTATAAGCTGAGACCCTCCCCAAGAATCATTCCTGGCCTCTTGTGCGCTTTCTCGATACTCTTTCCTTAGGAAATCAGCTCTCACTTCAGGGCTTCATCTGCTGGGTGAAGGCAAATGGCACACGATTCACTTCCCATTCTCAACTTCTCTTCTGACCCCCATGCTGTCTGCCCATCTTTTCCAACCACATGCTGGACAGCTCAGTCTTAAAACCTACTGCCCTTCAAACTCGGTGTGTCCAGAGCTGCACTCAGAGCCCCAGCCCTTTAGCATCCTTCTTCTGTTCATGCTCCCCTTTCTCTTAGGAGCACAGTTGTCCTCTTCACCACCCAAGCTTGGTTCCTCTCTCCTCCGGCCAGGCCCTACCACCTTGGTAACCATCCTGCTCTGCAGTCCGTTTCCTTGTCTGCATGTTCCCTGCCTCCTCCATAAGTCACTCCTTCGTGATGCCTTCCATTGCCTTGACCATCATAGCAACTTCTTACCTCTAGTCCATTGCAACCGTGCTTCTAGAATACTCTTCTACAAAACTATTTTCTTCATCTCATATCCTGCTTGAAAACATTGGGTTCCTCCCTGCTAGAATGAAATCCAGACTCGAGGCCTTTTATAAGACTCAGCTCTCTTTCCAATGGCACAGCCTCGACTTCTCTTCACAAGGCCTCCACTCCACCCCACCGCTGTCCTCAACGTGCCTCACGGATGCCCGCACCTTCCTCGCCATCCCTCCTGCTGCCTCCTTCCTGAAGTCACAGTGGCTCCTGCTAGAGGGCACCGCTGCCCCTTCCCATCTTCCCACTGGAGGTTAGATTCCTCAGGATCCATCTGTCTCCTATCCCACCTACACTTTGCACAGAACAGTAGCTCCACAGACGTTGGTCAGGTGAATGAAGTGATGTGTTGATGACTGGAGGGACACTACGTGGGCGGAGGGAGGCCACCTCTTTTCTCTCGTGCATCTCTTTTTCTTTCACTGATTGCAGTCCCATGTGCCATCTTAGACAGGACATCCTGGAGCATCATTGGCTCATGGGGCTGCCAGTCCAGATCTTGGGCGTGATGTTCCCCTCCCCTCATCAAAGCTCTCTTACCAAAGTGCCCTGGCCGAAACCCTCCAAGCAGTGCCCGGCATTGAATGCCCATGTCCTCATGATGCTCGTGTCTTCAAAATGGTGCCAACAGCAGCCGGCCCTCTAATTAAAGCCGTAAACCTTCGTTTTCCCCAGTAATGTCCTTCAGTGAGGAAGTGACCATCTGTCCTCTTAATCTGGCTCAGGCTGAGTCTGCGGCCGAGTGCCTCCGGTGCCCAGCGTCAGAATGAGGGGAGTCAGAGTCAGACAGGCTGCTCTCAGTGCCCACCACACCCGCCCCTCCACCAGGCTTCCCACAGCTGGAACCCTTTCCCGTGAAGTCTGTGCCCAGGGCGCGCTAGGGAATAGTAAGTGATCACTGGGGAGCAGCGTCTGGCGGGGGATGGGGGGGTGGTTGTGAAATAATAACAGTGACTTCTGGGATCCTGCCTGCTGGGGTTTAAATTCTCACAGCTACCGGGAGGCAATCAAGACACGAGCGGCCCAGGAAATTCGCTCTGGAAACGAGCTACGGAAACAGGTTCCAGCGGAGCCAGGGTCCAGTCCGGAAGGGAGCAGCCACCCTGGGCATTTCAGACAGAGGGCATTTCATACAGGGAGTTCGGAACAAAATGCGGGGCTGCTGGGGCAGCAGAGGAGAGGAGCATTATGGGAACACAAAGATGATAAGTGCCAGCACGGCTGCTGTCTCCGGGGCTGGGAGGACAATAGGGAGCACCTACCGGAGGCTGGGGCTCAGAGGAGCTGGTGCTCAGACCCCTGAGCCGCTAGTAGTCCTCACAGGAGCCCGGAGGTGGGATTGGAAATGCCCCAAAGAGTCAGCAGCAAGAGCCAAGAGCCACTGTGGGAGCAGCTACCGCAGGAACAGGGAGAACTAGGAGAGGAGTCCTCCCGCTCCCTGTCTCCTGCTTTCCCATCTCTTGCGAATGCCGATAGAAGGCCAGGTATCGGGGGCAAGGGATCCAGCTCAGAGCAGGGACCTGACAAGGGCTGGGCTGGAGCAATAGATCAGTCATTGGCACAGCTCTTTCTGGGTCGGCGGTCTCGGACCAATGCCCGATCTTCTGTGCCTCTGTTTTCTCATCTTTCAAATGGGAGGAACACCACCTGTTTCCTGGGATGGCTGAGAAGTCTAATGGAGCCAACACAGAGAAGGCACGAGGACAGCGCTTGGTGCGTAGTGGGTGCTCAGAAGTGTTTGTTCCTAGTATCATTTGGCCAGCGGATATCTCCATCAATCTGCCTCCCATCTCCGTTGCCCCAGTAACACACATACTATAGTGATCCTTGATGTGGATTTGGTGCAGGCACTTTATTTCCACACCTGACCTTGTATGTGTGTGTGTGTGTTCGTTCTTTTGTGAGGTAGCTGTTTTTGTGGGGGGTGAAGGGGATGGAGTACAGGCTTGATCAGATGTGAATTCTAAATCTAGACCCATTGCTTGCTGGCTGCATGGCAGTCTCTCTGATCCCACCTTCCTGGTCTATGAAACCAGGCTAGCACTACCTCCTTGCAGGGCTCTTACACGAGATGATCCACGTGGAACTGCCTGGCCCAGGGTTCCAGGCCCAGTGGATGTTCCCTGTGTTGGTTCACGCCTCTCTTTCATCCCAGCTGAGCACACAGGGCCATGTGCCGCTTGGAGCCCTGAGCTTCAAGTTCATTGACCAGCTCGGCCAATGTTGTGTCCAGCAGGCACTCACAAGTTCCATCTGGCAGAGCTGGAGGAGAGCCATCTCTCAGCTCCGGCCACATCTCTGCCTCGGGACCACGCAGTGACTCTTGTTGACCTTTTGTCTTAGCTTTTTCTGTGTTCAGTCTGTAAGCAGGGACTAGAAGTGCATGTAGCATGTTCCCAGCCCCAGCTCATTCAACATCCTGTAGTGACACTGAGGCCGGAAGCGGGTGAGGTGATGAAGGAGAGTTCAGGCTGGTGGACCGCTTGGGATGAAGGCCGGAGGAGCCCACATCTCGCATTCCTGGGGGGCGTGTGGGCCAGGTGGGGAGCGAGGAGCCCTGTGTCTGCCTGGTATTCTGACAGCTTGTACCTTTCTGTGTGTCATGAGCGCGCTTGAAAGGGTCTGTGGTTACGGATGTTAAGTGGACTTTTTGTAAAGGAAAAGCAAAGGGGGACGTGTCCTTCTATGAGGTCAGGGCGGAGGCCCCCGGTGAGCCACGCTGAAGGGCACAATCTGGGAAACCTCTGACCTTGCTAAGTCAGGAGCCGCTCCTGAGGCGCCCTCTTGGTCAGGAAATCCTGGTGGAGGCAATCGCAGCAGCAGCAGGGACAATTGGGTTGGGGGTACATTTGGGGGCGCAGGAGTTAGGCAGTTATTTTCAAGCTACATGAAAAGAAGGCTGGCTTCAAGGAAGTCTCTATTCATGCATCTTTGTTTAGCCCTTAAAAAGCTAGGTAACTGGGTCCTGGGATAACATCAGAATTTATATTTTATTCATCGAATTGGGCAGAGACAACAAAGAAGTCCCACATGCCCAGTGCCAAGGCGTCTGGATGGGGACAGTCACCTGTAGCTCAGCAGTCCTCAACCTCCAAGGTCACCCAAGGTCAGTCAGCCTGTGCTCAGTGTTTAGCGAAGCTCAACCAGGGTCTGGCAACAGTGACACATGAGGACTGACCATGAGGCAGCCCTCTTCCAGGTGCTTTCTCTGTAGGCATCCTCTCAGCTGCACGGCGGCCCTGTGCGGGGAAACTGCTGCTGGCCCCATTTCACAGATGAGGAAACTGAGGCAAGCGAGGTTAAGCTCGTACAGCTAGTAAGTAGTAGAGTAACGGCTGATGATTCCAGAGCCTGTCCTCAGAACTCCTGTGCAGTGCTGATTAAGGATGTTTCTAGAGACCATAGCTCCACGTCCAGGAAAGAGCAGACAATGTGTAGACTCACCCTGTTAGATTTAGGCTGAACTCCAGTGGCCCCATCGCTTGATTTACAGTTCTTCATTGTAAAAATAATAACTTTAAATGATGCATCTTGTTAAGAAGGTGGAATCTCTTCAAATTCTACAGAGTTTGGAGCCGGTGGCATTGGGCCCCTGGGCCAGGCAGGCTGTGCTCCGGAAATAAAGCTCGGTTGGCACGTGGCTGTTCTGTTCACGGGTGTGTTGCCTGGGGCGCCTCCGCTCTAGAGGGCAGAGCTGAGTGGTTGGCAGCTGCAAGCCTAAAGTACTTCCTGTCCGGCCCTTTATCAAAACCTGTGCCACCCCCTTCAGCTAAGAGCACTTTCAACCAGCGCCGACTTGTGGACGGAGGGTGGGGAGATCCCAGTGGTCCCACATCAGGGTGAGTGGCCAGGCAGGGCAGTGCCCCGGCAGACACAGCCTTGTTCCCCGAGGCCCCGAGGAAATGCATCGCATCTGTGCCAGTCCGGGTGGAGCAGGCGGGTGCAGACTGTGAGGTGCCAGCCCTGTGATAATCTTGGGGTTTGATGCCTTCTGCTAGTTTGAGGGTCTCTGGCACGACTGGAGCCACGGGAGCCCAAATAAAGTGGCAGAGCCGTGCAATCGAGACAAATGTCCTGACCCCACAGAGGCTGCCGGAGGCGGCCCGCTGATGGATGGCAGAGGGAGAAATTCTCAGTTGCCGTCTAATCTGTGCCCAAGAAATAAATTGCTCTTGTCACTGGTGTCTGCCCCAGCGCTGCAGCCCCCCCCTTTCCTCAGAGCCCTCCCTGCACCCCAGCCCTGCTCTGCCAGCCTGGAAATGCTGCCTCGGGGAGCGGGGCGGAACGGCAGGGGAGGGATGAGAGGAACATTCTGTCCGATCTGATCCGGTGCCCCTTCTGCCGCTGGCCCCCCTCCATCCACACGCAGAGGACGAGCCTCCTGCCTCGGGTGGAGCCGCAGGCCTGGCAAGTCTCAGGACCTCCGCTTTCTTATCTAAGAAAGGCTTTTAGAGGAAGCTCACAACACCCACCATTCCCAGTTCCTGGGAGCCAGGGGAGGGAGCAGAAGGGATTTGCAGAGAGTCTGGAAGAATCCCAGCATCTAAATGGAAGTGCCTCCATGTGTGGAAATCCCTTCCAGGGACCCTCAGCACACCTTGCCTGGAAAAAGCTTCCTTTCTCTCTCTGAAGGAAGCTTCCTCCACCCCTACCCCCCTACCCCCCGCCAAAAGAATTATCCGTGCCATCTACTTCCTCCACTCCCACCCCTTGCTCCCTTCTGTCCCGTGGCCTTTCACGAGGTTCCCTCCACTAGTGTGCTTACCTGGTGAGGCCCTTTGGAAATGGGAGTTCCTGCTTGAAAGAAGACTTCCCTCCAGAACAAGAGGGGGACTTCTTTGCTGGGACCTAAGCCTTCAGAGAGATACCCCATCCTAATCCAAGAAGCCCCAAGCTTTCTCTGGGTGGATGGAAGGACTCTTGTCAACTGACAGCTGACATCTCATCAATCCAGGAAGGCTTCCTGGTGGTGGTGGGGTTTCAGAGCTACCTGAACGAAAGAGGAGAGCTCGTTAGTCACAGGGGAAAAAACAGAGAGGGTCACCTCCCTGCCGAGGCAGACACAATCACAGGCTCGTCCTGGGAACTAAACTGGATCTGTCACTATGATTTCACAGCTGCCGCTCAAGGCTGGGGAAGGCTGGGAGGGATCTTGGAACCATGGGTCATCCATTAGCAGCGTGGATGGGGCTCCATTCCAGGCCAGGGAGGTGGGGTGGGTGAGACCCAGATTCTTTTTCCAGGCCCAGAGTCCCTTTTCCCCAAGGGGCTGGCTGCATGAAGTTGGTGTTTTTAGCCCAGGGAGAGTTGTCAGGGGCCCAGTTTTTATTAGCCACCTTACACGGTTAGGCACAAGTCCCAGCTCCGGCATTTATTAGCTGTGTGGCCTCAGCCAAGCCACTTCCGTTGTCTGAGCCGCTATTTCCTCTTCTGTTCAGTATCATTCACAACAGCTTCTCCTAGGGGTTCTGTGTAGCTGCAATGAGCCGCAAATTCTCTCTCAGAGCCCTGGCACTAAGCAGATGCTCAATAAACCATTTACTCGCCACATAGTGTGTAAGCGCCCTCCATATTGCAGGCACCTGGGATGGTGGGATGGAGCTGTGTACGAAGCAGATAGCACCCGTGAGGCGGGCTCCTCGGATTGTCCCCCGTGGTCCCCAGGTGATCCAGCTGCTTTCCTGGAGAAGGCACAGGAGCGGAGTGGGGAAAGCTTTCCCACAATTCCTCGGAGGCAGGAGCTCAAACTGACTTGTCGGACCCATGTGCCAGGGCTGTTGTGAGGAATGGAGGACTCTGTGTGCAGAGTGGCTAAGGACCGTGTGGCCATGATAGAAGCTTGATAAACATTCATTTGTGTTGCTTGTGGGGGCAGCTCTCACAGAAACAAAGGGCTTCCTGGCAGGAGGTTCTCTGGTTCCCCGCTCCCACTGAGGAGTGAAGCTGTCCAGCAGGATAAAGGGTAGACTCGAGGAAGGACTTCCTGGAGCCTGTAAACCCGACTCCGTGGCCTCTGAGAGCACTGCCTGGCCCCCAACAATGCCCAGCCCCAAAACTGGCCGGACGACAAGGAAAGCAAATATTTCCAGGGAAGATCCTGACACTGCTTCCCTTGCCAGGCGGGGCACCGAGTCCTTGGGGGTCTCCCCGGAGTTCCAGCCGAGCGTCTGGGCTGGAACTGGCCACGGGGAGGGAGTAGACATGGAGCTCTGAGAGGCAGCGGGGGGCTGCAGTACAGCCATCCCTGTTTTCCCAGGACTGGCAGTAGGTGCTCATGAATATGAATGGAACCTTCCCGAAGATCAAGTCTGCTTCATTCATTCCTTTATACATTCAGTCACCAAATACCTAATTTAGTACCCTTCCCTTATGACCGATCTCTTCCAGGGGGAGGGACTGACAGGAAAGAAATGAGCATCATAAATTGTTGGGGTGACTGTGTGCCATTAAGAAAAATCCTGTAAGAAGTCTGGGGCTCCTTCCATAGGGTGGTTAGAGGAAGCCTGCCAGAGAAGGCTATGAGGGCAGGTGAGGCCCCCTCTGGCTGGGAAGGCCCTCCCGCTGAGAAAGGGGTGTACCTGGCATGCTCTGAGCACCCTTTCTCTAAGGCAGCTGGAGGCCCCTGGCGTCCGGACAGGCATAGGGTTGCTGAGGAGGTTACAATTGTTACCTGTTCTTGTCACCAGGACACACCTCATTCCCCTACAATGGCCCCTCCCCCGACGTTTCCACTCCCCACTACAGGGCCCCAGTGCCCAGTGAGCGATGGAGACTGCAGCTGCCCACAGGCACGCCGCCAAGCCCCAGGCTGTGCCAGCCTCGCCTCTCCTGGGGAAACAGAACATCTGTAAAATGGGGGTGATGGTGATTATGGAAAGCGTGCAAGCTGCTGGGAGACATATATGCAGTAATGGATGGGAAAGTGCCTGGTAAACTGTAAGACATACAGATGTTCATGTACCACTTGCAAACGAGAGGATGAGAGACGGTGAAGGGGCGCCCAGGAACTGGAGGGATGGAGCGTGGGGGGCAGAGACAGTTAAAGAAGGGGGAGTGGCCACCGAGCCCCGGGACTGTGACCAGCACAGAAAGACTGTGTGAAAGGCGCATGAATAAACATGTGCCCTCCTCTGACCCCTAGCTGCCTTCACCGTGCTCCCTCCGGTTAATGGTTAACGAGGTACAGGCAGCGCTGCTTCTCCCAGGCAGGGGGGCCCTCCCTCCCCTGCACTGTTGAGCCGCTCCACCAGGGTGTCCGGGGCGGACTCTGCCAGGAAGCTCTCCCTCCCTCCTCTGCCCCCCCTGCCCCCAGCCCCTCTTGGCTCTCCGGCAGCTCCGCACAGACCCTGGGGCACGGAGTCATGCTCAGCAGCCAGCGCAGGGATGCAGGGACAGGGCTCAGTGCTGGAGAGCGTTGCCATGGAAATTGGCAGGTAGGGCTGGCAGCTGGCTTCCTGGAGCTGACCCCAGGCCTGGCAGAGGCTGGAGATCCACACGTGCGAGGTGGCGGCTCTGGCCAGAGGGCGCTGGGGGAGACGGCAGGCAGAGGCCTGGGACTAGAGAGGAAGTTGGCAGTTAGATTCGGGTCATGCTTATTGCACACCTACTGTGCGCCCGTAACATGAGGAGAGTCCTCACTCACAGTATCTTGGCGGTCCTCCCAGGGGGCCTGGTGGTCAGTATTGCTCTTCACAGATAGGAACTCAGATTCGAAGAGGGGTCTTCCCCAGAGTCACCCACGCGGTCAGGGCCCCGAGGCTTCTGAGACCAGATAGTGTGTTCCTTTTCCTGAAACCTCATCCTTGCCCTCGCCAAAGCTAACATGAACAGGACCCTGCTGTCCTGCCTCAGTTCTCTCGTGTGTGTGTGTGTGTGTGTGTGTGTATAAGACCCATCCCTGTCATTATTCATGGGGAGAGGGGTGTCTAGAGAGGGGGCTGAGGGCTCCTCCAGGTCCCTCTACTTTGCCCAGTTTGCTAATAAGAAGTCCTGGCAACAGCTAGCGGGGAGGGGACAGGGAAGTGGAGGTGTCCCCCTGGCTGCTCCTGTGAGTCACCTGGCTCTGGCTCTGTCTCCCCTGAAGCCCAGCCCCTCTCGGGGCAGGGTGGGGGGGCTGTCGACATGAATCACTTTCCCTGGGGTTGGTGGCAACCCTGCTCTACTTGCTCCAGGTGCTCCCCTGACTGGCCAGGGGAGGCCCCTCCCCCAGGCTGTGGTTACAGCAAAGGCGCGCAGAGGGGATGGTTAGGGAGACAGAGATCGGCCCCGCCTCTGATGCTTGGTGGTCTCATCACTGTGCATCCTTCCCTCACACCTGGATGGAGGGGTGCTCCCTGCCTTTCCCTTCCATGGGGTTTCATTTCACCCCAACAGCAGAACAACGTGAAGGGAAGTTGTATCATCACCCTGTGCAGATGACAGGACTGGCCCGAAGCGCCATTACTGGAACCCAAGCCCGGTTTCCCCTTTCCATGTCCACCCAGCGCAATGGGAAGCCATGGAGTCAGAATCGGGTGGCTTCCCGCAACTTATTTCACTCCCTGAGCCTCGATTTCCCCGCCTGAAAAGCAGGGTTCATATGATGGCCTGCCTCCTCGCATACATGTGTGTAACATGCTAGATTCGGCGCATTCGTGCTATTGCTATTATTCTAAGGATAATGGGCTCTTGATCGACACCCCTGGGTGAACCAGGTGCCTGCGAGGTGCCGGGCCCTGGGGAAGGATGAGATGCCCTGGGGAAGGAAGAGATGCCCGGGAGAGCAGAGGGCATAGAAATGGGTGTGCGGGCAGGCCCACCTGCACGGGAGTAGAGGCGGCAACGTTGCTTACACGGAAGTGGCGGGACTCTGTGGGTGATTACACGGTCTGAGGGTGTGACTTCAGCGATCTTCCTGTCGAGGAGGTACCCGCTCATCTTTATGCAAGCACAGGCCCTAATTGCGTCCCAGAGCGTGCTCTCCGCCCGCTGGTCTGGAGGGGCGCCGCCATATGCTTGGCATGCGTGTAATTAACCCGCGGCAGCTGCAGCCCCTCTGTCTGGATTATGGATGCGGTTTCCGTTTCACTCGCAGGCAAGAGCCTCACAATGCAGATGCATTAAAACGATTACCCTTCAGCGAGGTGCTGGGGACTGAGCCCCGTGCTGGGCCAGCGCGCAGACTCCAGACGCCCAGTGCTGAGTTCACTCCCCACCTGCCCTTACCAGCTCCCCGGCGGGCATCCCAGCCGCACCCGGGAGCAGGGCCCACAGGGAGCTGGGCTGCCCTCAGGGATAGAAGCTGCTTTCCTGGCATCTGTGATGGACCGTTTCCTGCCTTGGCTTTGCTGGTCCAGCCCCGACCCCTCTGCCCTCAGCCAACTTTCTTCCAACCTCATCAGCCACTGACCACTTGGGCTCTCTGGCCAGCAAGTGCTTTCAGCACCTGGAACAGGGCCGGGTAGTGGGCACCTGATTAATATTGAGCAGGCACCGGTGCGGGTGACAGGAAGATGAAGGGCTGCTCCATTAACCCTCCGGGCCGGAACCCGAGCCTGGGACCCACATGTTCCCTGACCTCCGCAAATAGTCACCTCGCCCGACGTGGCAGCTGTAAAGATCGATGGTGCAGGTGCTCCTGGGCCGATGGCACGGGGACAAGAGGAGGCCGTGGGGAGCCATGCCCAGGGGCCGGCCATTTTTACGGCCCTCGGGATGTAGGCAGGGGCTCTGGGCAAGGCTGTTCTGAGAGGCTCCTGGGGTCTCCATTGAGCTGTGAGCCACTCCTGGTCCCTTAGCTACAGCTGCCCGCACGGTGGTGATTCATATGCAGGCACCGAGCACTCCCGTTGTGCCAGACACTCTGCTCAGCACTTGGATGGGGAATATAATGAAGAATAAGAAACACGCTGGGTCCCCAAGGAGCTCGTGTCTGGTGGGGAAGACAGATACGTGAGCAGGTGGTTGCAAAACAGGGATAGATACCATCAGGCAGGCGTGCTTACGAGGTTTGAACACAAAGAAGGGCTGACGATATTTGCCGGGAGTCGGTGGTGAGAGTTGCGATTTTCATTGTGTACAGATGAGTTTGGGGACAGAACCAGAGCACAACATTCCCTTTCCTCCCCAGAGGTCTGTGTGCAAGTCCGTGCTAAGCATTGTGGGGCTTGTGAAGATGGATGGGTCCCCGACTCAGGTGCCTACATTCCAGGTGGGACGATTCTCATGGCACTCGGTTACTGAGTACCTACTATACACCCGAGGCCGCCTTAGACTCAGAAGCTGCCAAGAGGATTAGACACGTTCGCTGCCCTGGTCTAGAGGGAGACAGACAGACAGGCAAAATGCATTGCAAGTCTGTGGATTATGTCCTGCGGACTTTTCCAAGATACAGAGAGGAAGGAACTGTTACTTAAGGAGAGTGGGGAGAACAGCAGCTCAGGGAAGACGTCCTAGGGATGGTTATGTCCAAGTAGGGTTTTGAAGGATGTTTAGGAGTTTCCAGATCAAAAGTACCAAGTTATAAAGTCGGTGGGGGTGATTGTAAGGACATGAACAGCTGGGCAATGCAGATGAGAGATAAAGGGGACCCCAGCATTGGAGACAAACCTCCTAGGTGCCGAATGACAGCCACGGGGAACAAAGCCATTGCAGGTTTCTCTGGATGAGACAAACATGCCGGCTCAGTCTTGGTGACAGACTTGAGCCCTACATGGGTGTGTCAGGGGCATCTGACCCGGCGATGTCACCCATCACTTTCCCAGCCCCTGGGCCTCCTGTCAGTGAAGGCAAACATGGGCCCGTCGCCTGCTGCCGGGGGTGTCTGTGGCCAGTGACTAGGCAGGCATGTCAAACTCACCACGGTCCCTGTGAGCAGCGGCTCCCAGCAGCGTCCTGGAGGCCGAGTTCTCGGTGACCAGATGGTGACCCAGGTCTGTGCATTGTGAGATCCCAGCACGACTGTGATGAGACCAATCTATCACGTGTCCCTACCTTGTCACCCTTCCTTTCCCGAGCAGAGACATGCTCCGAGGGGACATGAGGCCCAGGCCAGCTCCGAGGGTCCCCAGGGATTCCTGCAGGAAGCTCAGGACACCCTGCCCTGTGGGAGGAGGCCGGAGGCCGTGCCCTCCCCTTTCTCTCCCCACCTGCTGCAAACAGGAAGCCCAGGACAGCCGCGAGCAGCGCTGAAGGGCCTGCATTGATTAGGATAATTATATTTACTCTTTAGCCGTGTGAGGCCTGGGAGGATTTGTTGTTGTTGTTGATTTGCTGCTGCTTAGCCTCAGGAATGGGGACTGACATACCACCCGCCACCTAGATTACCCCTCCACATGCATACACATGCACACATGCGGGCACATACATGCACACATATGCATCTTCCCTGTTACTGAATTACTGTAAATGCTCATCGAAGCCCCTGGCATTCTGGGCTGTCCTTCCTGTGGCTTTTTACTCCAGAAAAGAACATAGAAATGGTTGCGGGAGGTTTCTATTCTTTTGTCTATTTTTATCTCGGGTGACAGGCAAAAGAGGAGCCTCTTGCAGCAAAAACAGACACCTGGTGGGGGCATCTTTCCTACCTCAGCCCCGCTGGCCCTTGGCCCTGTCTTCCCAGGACACTCCTCACGCGCTCCTGGCATCTTACTGTAGCGGGACGGGACTCACGGTGGCCCTGTCCTGGCTTCCGCAGGACCAGCACCCTGTTCCCTTGCCCTGGGCCTTGCTTCTTCCTGTCCCTGGCGTGTGCCTGCCGACCTCTGTGCGTGCACACACTGCTCTTCTGGGGGCCACCTGGGGACAGGATGGTGCAGACAAGGAAGAGGAGGATTCACTGTGGCTCTGAGGGAGCCAGCATCTCAGTGAGCATGCCGTTCGGTCCCCACCACAGAAGGGTCGCCAGCACCAGGGCTGCGGCAACTAACACTGCAGGGGACAGCCCAGGGAGCCGCGGTGACTGGGGGTAAGGGAAGCACAGGTTCAGATCGGAGGGGTCTCATCCCTGTCACCTTCCCAGCCTGGCTCTAGCCCTGATCAGAGACCCTGAAATGCAGGCAGAAGGTGCTTGCACTGGCTCCTGGGGGGCAAAACCAAGCAAGATGTCACCCCAGCGAGGACCACAGCTCGTCTCTCCCCAGCGGCCACCCAGACCCCCGCCACGGGAGCAGGAACAGACTGGTTCTATTTTTAGCTCCCCCGTGGGCCCCTGAGCCCTGCCCCACTTTCTGAGAACGGAGAGCCTGGGCCCACACCATCTGGCTGGAGTGAGGGACCGGCGCCCGCTCGTGATGGAGAGCAGGGACGAGGGTTTTCTCACGCCCCCTTTCCACGCCAGGGATCCGCATGCGGGGCCTCTGATAGGACCACAGTCTGCAGGATCCCCAGGGCCGTCCTGTGCCCAGGGCTGTGGCTCGGGCAAGGCCTCCCAGGGCCTTGCTGTGGGATCCCCGGGTTCCGGGCCATTCTGACTCTGCCATCCCGCCCAGACCCAGCGAGCGTTTTTCTGACTCAGCGTGAGTCTCTGTAGGACTGGGAACAGACCTCTAACTCAGTAGGGTAAAGGACAGTGAAAGCAATAAAGAGACTCCCCATTGAGCTCAACCCCAATAATAATAGAGCATCGTTGTTTCATTCCCCAGCTTGTTGGGGGGTGGAGGGGTTGAGAGCAGGCCTGTAAAGATGCTGAGGATGCCAGAAACGGGCACAGGAGTATTGCCCTTCAGATGCCCCCTTGCTCTTCTCTGACCACAGGGACTTCGGGGTCCCAGGACCCGAAGTGTTTGGGGGGGGCGGGGGAGAAAGAGGGGAAACTGGTATTTCTTCTTCCCGAGATGAATCTCTGGGTTTGTCATGTCTCCCCACTTCTCTTCTGTGGCAATGCCCTGGTGTTGCTTACCTGCCCCACGTTCTGCACTGGGAGGGCACCTGGCATACAGACAGACCTCAGACGGGGGTGGGATCGCTCACCTGGGCAGAGCTCCACAGCATAGCGTGCAAACCGCCCGCACGACAGAAAGGAGTGATGACGGGGCCTCTGACTAATTAGGCGCCTGCTAATATCACTCTGCTAAAAGCAGAGGAGCTGATAAATTTTTTACTCGGCCTGCTAATAATTTTCTCCCTTTAAAGGTGGGGCGGGCAAATAGGGGAACTGAGTCCAGACTGAGCTGTGATCCTCAGAAAAGAATCTTGGCTGCCATGCGAAGTGCTGGCGCCGGCTCGGGCTCCTCCCCAGCCACCTGACGCCTCAGCACTGCTGCATCCCTCGGGGGATGTTGGACTGCCGGTTTCAGCCCGATCCCCGGTGGTCCGACATCCCCTGAGGGGTCCTGGATTTCGAGAGGGTGCAGGCGAGGCTGAGGGACCCCACCCAGGCAGAATCCATGCACCGGGCCTCTAGTTGTAAATAATGAATTCGATAATGCCCAGTGCGGGCTTGGACTGGCACCTGGCACGTTGTTCACAGCCAACATCCTCATCCTCATTGTTCTCTGCTTGTAACGCCCTTGCACTCCTGTTCTGATTGCCAGGCCCTTCATCAAGGTTAACTTTGAGTGATTCTTGTTATTTTTAAGGAATGCCTGTAGCAGGAAAGGGGTAAGATGGAGGACTGGGAATATTAACTTGGTTTGAAAGAAATATCTAATGAAAGGGATAGGAGCAAGCACATGCCTGCGTGGAGAGCCACACCGGGAGAGTGAGAAAATGGAGCCTCCTGCCTCTCCATTGGCTTCCATCTTTGTCATCACCAGGAACAGTGTTGGATCTGACGTGTGGGGAAGAGAAGAGCATAGCCATCATCCGTAAGGGAGGTCAGGGCTCCAGGCTTTTTTTGTGTGAGTGTATCCCAGGCTCTCCCACATGCCAGCGCTAGGAAGCTAATCAAGTCACATGACCTTTTTAGCACTCAGGTTTCTCATCTGCAAAGCGAGCAAATAATGGTACCTCTCTGGTAGAGCCAGTGGGCAGAGCAAAGCCCTGGCCCATAGTGATTACAGTGATCTCTACCTGGGGCAGGCAGGCCTGCGCCCCGTTTTGTAGAGGATGCCTTCTTTTAAAAGGCCGTGGAGTGTCTCAGAGGCTAGCATGAGATGAAGGAGTGACGGGAACTTGCCTCGGACGAAAGACTGGGCCAGGGACGCTACTGCTTCGATGCAGAGTGAAGGCCAGCAGGCGGAAGTGACAGCCTTGCTCACTCATTTCCTGAGATGCTCGGTATAGCCCTAAGCCTGGCAGGCCTTTGCTTCCTTGTCCTCAAAATAGAGAGAAGGACACCTTTGGTCAGCTTTGCCAAGTGGGTGCGAGGGCACAGTGTGGAGGTGCACCGAGCGAAAAGCAGCTGCAGGGAGCGTGCTGTCCTGTTAAAACTACCTCACACGTCTGTTTCCTATGGCCCCTTCACAGGAGCTGAGGCAGAGGATGAGACAATGCTATTTTCAATGCTTGCTCTTTTTTAAAAAACTGCAAAGCCATCAAGGGCAAGTCAAGGACAGAGGCTTTCTTCAGGCATGGAGTCCGGTGTCATGAGCTCCTGGAGAGAAGCAGAATTGGGCTGGGCTGGGCTGGGCTGGGCTGGGAGGATGCACGGGCCCAGCTCTCTGACCCTCCGTGTCCTCGTTGTAAATGGAGATCACTGTGCACTCACAGTGATCACGTGGGCCGGGGTGGCTGCTATAGTGAGTTGCCCCTCCACAGCCGTGGAGACATGGCAGTGAGCGGAGGCCCCAGCCTTAGGCCCTGTCAGTGAAATGCCCTCATGGCTGCCCTCGGAGACTCCAGACAGTCAGTGGGGACAAGGCCATCGTGGGAGACGAGCTGGAAGGCACAGGGAAATAGCTGAGAGACAGACAGCAAGCGGAGGCTGAGTCCACGGAGTACAGACAGAATAATAATCCATGCCAGACACTTTAAAACCACTTTTTATGGAGCTTTTAACAATCGAGGAGGTTCTGGGTAAAATCGGAGCCCAGGGGGAGTCAGTTACTGGGAAGGAGGGGAAGTGGGCTGGTGAGAGAGTTGGGAACTCATCGCACACTACCCAGCGGTGACTGTGGTTTAGAAGGAAACCTGGGGAGAAAGCAAGTGGCCCAACGGGCAGTGCCAAGCCCCAGAGGCAGCCCGGGGACAGGGACACGGCAGATGGAGTGTCAGCGACTTGGTCCCTCAGGGTTCCCTTTGGCTTGTTGCCTATCCCAGAGGACCGAAGTCATCCACCCGTGCGCAGCTCAGCATCCTTCGGGGCATGAAGCCATGCGCTGGGCCAAAGTCCCCTTACACCGGAGATTTCTAAAGATGTGAGCACATGCTTTTGGAGAAAAATAACAACACTGTATTCAGAGATTGTTACAGAGCCCGGAGGTACAATAGATACTGACAGATGGGTCTGGATTTACATAAAATGACACAGACACTGATTTTCTGAATACTTTTTATAACATCAACAACAATGGATCTCTCACACACACACACACACACACACACACACAGACACTCTCCCCCTCCCCCCCTCCGCCCCTCTCTTTCCCAAACAAAGAGCTCCTGCAGGGCCCAGGACGAAGGTGTGAGTGCAGATGCCCCCAGGTCAGGAGTTGATTCCTCCAGAGGTTTGGTTGGTTCCCTTGGGGTCTCCCGCCAGCACAGCCTCTTCTCTGCAGGTTACTTTGGAGGATGATCAGCCTAGAGTTTCTCCAAGAAACAGTTTTCAGCTTAACTCTTTGATGGACTGGGCACCCTCCAAGCCAGCGGGATGCAGCCCGCTGCCTGCCCCTCCAGCTGGGTGCGAGCCCGCCCGAAGCAGGTGGTTGGCTTCCCTATACTCAGAACAGGGCCCCCCATTCTCAGAAAGACATTGACTGACTGAAGCATGCCCACCATTGAGTGACCTGGCTGGTGGGGGCTGGACCGCATCCTGCTGGGAACCTTGTTCCTGATGATGACAAAGATGGAAGCTGGAGGACCAGCGGGGCCTGTGGTTGTCTCCAGGCCCTGCAGCGTTGTCCTTAGCAGATGTGATACACTGCCCCTGCGTGTCCTCAGAAGGCAAGGACCCAGGTATGCAAGGTAGCGGGAGGCAGACGTGGCTTCGTCCTGAGAAAGACTCGCACAGCTCGCTTGACTGTGGAACGAGCACAGAAAGAGGCGCGTTCTTCATGGCGGCAGGGGTTTAAGACGGGACGGCCGAGGTCAAGGCTGCTGCTGAGACACCACGAGGGATGAAAGTCGGATGAGGAGGCCTCTGGATTCTGTTCCAGGCTTCAGGCGGTGGGTTAGCGTGTTCCCAGTAAGTGGAGAGAGCAGAGACGAGGGTCGCTGCTTAGCCACCCGGAACGGAGAGGAGTAGCCGTGGCTGGGAGGCCATCCTCAGGTTTAGTTCGTCGTGAGTCCTGGCATTTAAGCTGTTGGGTTTTATTTTTCCAACTCCTTTGAACAGAAGGAGCAGTGAACCTGCGTCTGAGCCCCAGGACCAGACCTGCCTTCTGTGGTGTTTTAAAGACAGCTGCTCCCCACAGGAAAACTCTCCCCAAATCCCAGTGGGCATCCGTGGCGACTTTCATTCCCCAGGCCTTGTCCCCCTTTTCTGACTTAGGTGGTCATGGGGACAGGGAGAGCTGAAGGAAGATCCCTAACCCCTGACGGGTCAAACCCTTGCCCTGTCCCGTGTGAGATGGCAGAGGAGATAAGTAGAAGTACGGCTTCCCAAGTGGCATATGGAATGGCTCAGAGCCCTGCCTCTCACCTTGTCGAGGATGTGCTCTAACTCATGGGTGACCATCTTTGCCTGCTCCTCTCCTATGTGCAGGGCCTCCACCCCTGCCCCAGGCAGGTCCCCCCTGAAATAAGCCCTGCCTGGTGCAGCTTCTTCATTCTTTCCTTCTCCGCTTCTTTAGTCAGATTGAGTTCTTTTCAAATGTCTTCAGCCACCACTACCACCACCTTTCTTGAGCACCTACCTCCACACCGTTTATCAGCGTATGTTTGGGGAGGTGCCCCCCACTACCCCACAGATTAAGAAATTGATAAACAACGAGTTATGGAGATAGTCTGTTTTGGATTCCTAGCCTTCCTGTGTGGGTGGCAGAAGGCAGAGCTGTTGTGCCAGGAACCAGCACCACCAGCATTTGGACAGCGCTCCCCTTAATTTGTTCTCTTTTCTTCTTCCAACAAATGTTGGCCGGCTGGCTGGCTGGCTGCTGTTGCCATGACCTGTTTGAATTTCTTATTTTGAGCATGATTCCTCCAGAACTGAGAACTTGTTACAGGCTTGAAGTAGATTTTCAGGCAAATCACCTTTCCTCCTGGGCCTCGAGCTCCTTGTCACCGAGTCTCTGACTGCCCCTCCGGGCCACCCTGGGAAAGGCCACTCATTAGGGATACATCAGATGCCAACAAAACAAGTGCAAGGGTTCTGGGCTGCTTGCAAGCAAGGGAAGATCTGTACTAATCACGCCAGCATCTGTCAAGACCCAAGTGTACACTGGGCGCTGTAATTGGGCCCTCGGATCTCCGTTAAGTTTGCGTGAAGCCTCCACAGAGCAGCGGCTGGCTCACACGTGGTGACAAGCGGTGAGCCTCTGTCTTAATGTGCAAAACAGAGAGATGTCAACGCTGGCAAAGAGCACTCCTCCATTTCTCCTCAGTCTCCATACAGACAAGGGCACGTGTCACCGGGAACCAGGGACCAAGGCCGGTTTGGCAATGCTGCCGCTGCATGGTCCTGTTGCTTTCCTGGCTCGCGCCCCTCGCTCTCTGCCCTCCTGCCTCCCACTGGCCCCTGAAACTTGGAATTACCTCCTGGACCCAGGATGATGATGGCCGTTTGCTTGTGATGAGCTGGAGGAGGGAGGAGAGATGGCACCACAGAAATATGGAGGCCTGTCAGCCTTCATAGCAACCATGGGGACAGAGTGGCTGTTTTTAGGTATAGACGTCGTGGGAGGGGGGGAGATTTACCAAAGATGTATTTATCCCATTAGCACCGCACCTCCCTTTAGCCTAGTTATCTCCAGCTCCACGTCTGCCCTCTGTCCCTGCCTTCTGGGGGAGGGGACACAGGGAGCAATCTGAATGGAAGCTGAGTGTGTAGAGGGAGCAGGACCTGGGACCCCATCCCTGGTCACCTTTTCCTTCACTCACCTTAGAAGTAGTTCTAGCCGCCCTGCCCTTTAAGGAGGGGAGTGAGGTCGGAGACAGTTTCAGGAACAAGTTGGCATTCAGGGCAAGAGATTTGCACCTACCTCCATCACTGTCCTCTGAGGAGGAGATGGGGTGAACACAGCCAGCATTAAAGAAAAGCGAGCCTTACGAACCTTTGGGTCAACAGGATACTGCCTGAATCCATCCCTGCGATCTCTCTGAAGACCTGTCCTATATAATAAAAGGGAAATACACAAATTGTCCCCTTTACTGGGAGTTCCACTTGAGTTCGACCAGGGGGCAGGGCCAGCCTGCCAACCACCCGCAGCCCCTCCCCCCGGCCAACCCTGCCCAATGGGTGGGCTGACCAGACCCCACCGTGCACGAATTCTAGCTTAATTAAAAAATTAATGCAAACCATATTCATTTTGATGTTTAAAAGACAATGTTTCCCCATATCTTCTAGTTTGACAAAGCAGGTCTCAGTCTTTTTGGTCTCAGAAAAATGATTTGAGGACCCCGAAGAGCTTTTATTTGTGTGGGATAACAGAGGCCAGAGAAGGTTTCCACCTTCATGGAGCTTACATTCTAGTGGGGAAGCAGGAAGTAAATAAATATGGACAGACAGACTTCCCGTTGGTGGCAGAGGATGGACTGGCAGGGGGTCAGGCTGAGCTAGAAGAGTGTGGACAGTTGTGACGATGGTCCAAGGAAGAGGTGATGGGGACTGGGGCAGCGGCCATAGAAATGAGTAGGAGAGAACGTAGGAGGCCGGTGCACCATCCAGGACGTGGTAGGCCACGTGGCCAGGGGGCGTCTAGGGTGGCACCCAGCTTGCTAACTCAGGCAGGTGGGTGTACATAGTACACCACAAGGAGAAGCGTTTGCCAGGAAAGATAATAGCTTGGTTAGCAACATGTTGAACTTGAGGTACGTGGAAGAGCGGTATCATTCTAGTCTGGGAGGGAGGGCTGACTGGAGAATCCTGCTTATCCTTTAAGACCTGCTTAAGCCCCGCTCCCACACACAAGCTGGTCACCTCCTCGTTGAGTCTGCACCCACAGCGCCGGTCAGCTGTGTGCTCACAGGACTTCCTCCCTAAAGGGGCAAGCCATGTGCCAGCAGGAACTGTGCTGATTGGTCTTGGTCGTCCTGGCTTCTGGGTGCTTTCTGAATAAATGCTGAGACCTCGCCTAATGGGGAAGGAAGGGAGCCAGGCACCGGGGCAGGGAAGTGGCCCCACCAGCCAGGGCCCCAGCCAGCATCAAGGCCAGCGCGGGTCAGTTTGGGGCGTGAGTGAGGCTGCAGAGGGCTATGAGCATCGAGAGGTTCAAGGTCAGGTGGCAGGGAGTGCCCTGTTCCAGGTGCCTCGTTGCCAGAGAGCTGCCCCAGCAGCAGCCGGTGTGGCAAAGGGGAGTGACCGGAGCACAGAGCAGAGCCCCGTACTGACCAGGAGAGAAAGCTGAGCAGACTGTGGGCTCCCTCATCCCCAGCTGTGCATGGGCAGATCCTAGAGCTCAGCCGAGGTGATGGGGAGACAGGGCCCGGCCCTTGGCATGACCTGACATGAAGGCCTCTGAGCCTTCGGACCAGAGGGCCTGGCCAGGCAGCAGCTGGCAGCCCAAGGCCACAGGCGACATTAGTCACTGGGGGAGACGGTGAGGGAGCTGCCCAGCCAGGGCAGAGGGCCCTCACTGGAACGAGTGGAGATGGAGCTGAAGTGTCTAAATGCGCTCTCTTTGTCTATTCAAACACGAGCAGTAACAAGAGGAAAGGCGAGACAGAAACCCATAAAGCGAGACAATTGTTATGCGACAGCCTCAGATAGATGGGAGCAAAGGCTAGGTTCCCCCTTTGTTCACAGCCGCAGGGGTGGTGGGAACCCACGCTCTGGGAGAAGGAGAAAGCCCCTGTGAGGCCCTGCTGCCGGCGCCCCGGGCACACCAGCACCCTGAGACCAGGGCTGGAGCCAGGATCCCTGGGCTCTGTCAGGGCTTGGCTGGGGTGGAGGGCCAGCCTGGGCCCCCACTCTTCTTCCCAGGAGCTGCTCCAGGTGCCCCTGAGTAGAAAGCAGGTGCACACCCTCCTTTCTCCCCCTCCCCCCAATCCTCAGCAGGTACCAGTTTTTGTTAGTGGGAAGAAGATACAATAGAACAGTCTGGAAACAGCAGATCTTTTTCCTTTTTGATTCTTTATCACAGGGCTCTAGAAAAATAATGGCCAGGCCCCCTGCTGGGTCCCCCAGAACCCCCTCTCTCCTCCTCTGCTCAGCCCTGCTGATCATTGGGTGTCCCAGAGCAGGAGGGAGAGGAAAGCTGGACTTAGCAATGTCACCCACCACAGGATCGGGGGTAGCAGAGCGATTGTGGTGAGGATATTATACAGACTTTGGAGTCGCACAGACTCTGCCAGTTCGGGCTGTGGAACCTCTCTGAGCCTCGGTTTCTTCATCTATAAATTGGGCATGATATTGGTACCGGCCTCATTGGGGTGTTACAGGGTGGGATAAGATTATGCGCATAGACTCTCGGCCCAGTATGTGACAGGTACTAAGCGCGCACTGTGGCCACTGAGGTTGTCTGCCTCCTGCCCTCACCGGGCTTATGAACCTCAGTGCTTCCCTGGCGACGGAGGCAGGTGTGGAAATTGCCTGCTCCGTGTCCTGGGGCCCCTGTGAGAACTCGGATGCCGGATTCCAGATTCCCGGGCAAAGATGTCTCTGTGGTTTGAAACCCCGAAGTGTCACCTCGGAGTGTCGGGATCCCAGGCGGGTGCCAGCTTGTGCTCCCTGGGTCCCCGGGTCCTTTCCTCTCCCCCGCCTATCCTGTCTGTCCTGCCTCAGTTGTCACTCACGCCGGGAATCCCTATGTCATCTGCGTGCACATCTGTTCCCCAGCAGCCCCCACGTGTGTGCTTCCCTGCTCTGCCCTGCACTTGAGCAAATCACTTAACTGCTCGCGCCTTTGTTTTCTCATCTGAACGCTGGGGCTAAGAGTGTGGCCTCCTGGGGCTGTTGATCCAACCAGCCACCAGGTGAAGCACTTAAAGTGGCCCCTCAGTGTCAGCTGTCCTGTTATTTCTGTTGAAAGGGAGTCTCCCGGAGTAGCGGTTCTGCGAGAGAGGCCACTGTCCTGTGAAAACTCTGAATCTTCAGCCTCCGACCTTTCAGAAACTATGAGCTCATTAGGTCCCTGTGAGGGACCTTTGATCCCTAGAAGCATTAACAACAAAGAGTGAAAAGCCGAGGCCGGCCTGGCTGGCTGTCCTGGGCACCAGTAGGATGCTGCTAGGTTCCCTGGCAGGGCCCATGCCCAGATTATGGGCTCGATGTTTCTCTCTTTCCCTCTTTCTTCCTCTCTCTCTCTCTGAAACAAATAAAAACATATTTAAAAAAAATAAAGTTTAGAAGTGAAGCCATTATGGTCCCAGGGCTGCAAACTCTAGAAGAAAACATAGCTCAACAAGAATAAGAGACTCTTAAAAAAAAGAAATTATAGCAATAAAAGTAACATAGAATTCCAACGAGCAAGAAAACGGGCATCTAAAGGGTGGCTACCGGGGAAATCGCTAATGAGCGTAGATGTTAAAAGTCAAACTGGGGAAAAATGTATTTGCAGCAAATACTCAATAAATGGTTAGTGTCTTTAACATATAAAGAGCTCACACAAATCACTAATAAAACCCCCTAAGGCACAATGGGGAAGCGAGCCAAGGACCTGATCAACAATTCACTGCAGAAGAAATAAAGCCAGCTTTCCCAAAAGATGGCAATTCCTCAAATTTGCTTGTACAATCAAGATGAAATTCAAACAACCAGATTGCTAATTTTGCCTAGACGTATTCCTGTCTTGTTCTTGGCTGTGGTGAGGCTATCAGCACCAGTCAAAATGTTTGTTTGCCTCGGCACTTTTCCCTAAAAAGCCAGCATCTCCCCTTCTCCGGGGGCCACACGTGGCTTTGTCTAGTCAGAGGCGAAGCAGCCTTCAACTTTTGCTTGCAAATGTGAACTTGACAGCGCCCCCCATTTGTGTCTTTAGCTGCCTCGGGGTTGGGACTATTTGTGCTCCTGTGGTCAGAATTCCCCCGTAAGAGTCTCCAGCCCGGGGCTCATACCTCAGACCTTGCCTGGGCTGCTAACTAGCTGAGGGACCTTGCGCAAGTCATTGAACCTCGAGGAGCCGCTAATAGCGCTGCCCTACTTAGCTCTGGGGTCGCAGAGAGAGGACCGGAGGAGCGGGCGGTCACAGAGTGCTCGCAGAGTGTAATGCACCCACCAGGAAATAAGCTATTCAGTTCCCATTTTTCTTTGGCTTTTCCCATCAAGGAAAATGGTCTTCGGGTTGGGAAAGCGTAAACCCAGCACCATTAAAGAGAGAACCAGAGCTCAAAATAGGAGCAAAGAGAGAGGGTAGTTCACTCTTTAAATGAGCTCAGTCCCCAGGCGCCCAAGGACTGTCAGGCTGATCTGCGGACTCAGACGGGGTGTGCAGGCTTATTTCAGGGAGGGCCGGAGCAGCTCCAGCGGAGGACAGCGGGGGCTTTGGCCACTGTCCCTCGTTTGAAACCAACAAAAGAAGCTCAGAGAAGAGACCCGGAGGCCGGCACACAAACTGCCTGCTTAGAATACGGGCTCCTTCAAGGCCCTCCCCAATTGTGGGACACACCTCAGTGCCCCACTCCCCACCCCGCCTGGCCCCCCAGACACTCCTCGGGATTTCAGAGGGAGGTTGGAGATGCGGGGGAAACCAGGCGTTCCTCCACCCTGGGGGACTGTGTGTATTTCCTGGGGCTACTTAACAGTACCCCCAACTGGGTGGCTTAGGACAACAGGAATTCTCACACAGGTCTGGAGGCTAGAGGTTAGAACAAGCTGGAGGCGACAAGAGAACCTGTCCCCTGCCCCTCTCTTGGGGGAAGGAACGGCGTGGGGGTGCTCAAGAGAGAGAAAAGGGTGCAGGCTGGGTCCTTGTCTGAAGGGGGTTTATCTGTTGTCCAAAGGCAGGGACTGGGGGGCAGTGGCAGGGGGATCTCCATAGAATATTCATCAGGTTTCCAGGTGTGTGCTTTCTGGCTCCCGATCTCTGCTGATGGCTTGGCTTTAGGGTGGGGTCACTAGTCGTTGCAGCTGGTCTTGCTGCTGCAGCTGGTTTCGCTGCTTTTCCGGGCCTGGAGCCAGGACACAACTGAGGCCTCATGTTCTCTCTCATTTGACCAAAACCCATCTCCGTGGACAACAGACCCGTGGCTTGGTTCCTAAGATCATGTGATGTGATCATTGTCCCCAGGGCTTGTCTGGAATCCTGGGAGGCTTTTGTCCAGCCCCTGTTCCTCCTCTAAGGGTCTCCACTGCATGACTAGCAACATGTCAGGGAGGAGAGGTCAGGGAGGACCGGGAAGCCTATGACCAGGACGTAAAAGGTGTGTGTGCCGGGGGGAGAGGGGAGTGGAGGGGGGAGGACGAGGAGGGGAGGGGGAGAGCTTAAACTTCATGACTGTGATGATGTACTAGGGGAGGAAAGGTCACCCTAGGGGCAGGATCCCACCCTACAATACTTGTTTTCCCAGTTTTGCCCGTTGCTAGGCAGCGGGGCTTTCCGCCCGGTGACCTTCTGTGCCTAGCCCATTGCTCTGGCTCTGCTCCTGTGAGTCTACCTGCCTGCTATTCTCAGTATTCCTCTTAGCTGACCGCATAGCTGCATGCCCCTGCCCTGCGTCCAGCTAATGGGAACAGCATGGTGCTAGGTGGTAACAACAGGTGTGCCGTTCAGCTAGTAACAGCAGCCTGGGTATTAGCGCAGAGGCACAGGAGAGGGAGGCTCAAGCCGAATTCCCTGGCGGGAAATGACACCAGACTGGGCAACGGGATACGTTTCGGGGAAGGGATGGCATTTGAAACAGGCCTGGGACCGGTGAGGGTTTGTCAGGGGTACGGAATCCCGGGAAGTGGGAGCCCCGTAATGAGCTGGAGGCAGGAAGGGACAGGGCTTGCCTGGGGAAGGGCTCGGAGTTCCACTTGGCTGGAGCGCCGGGAAGGGAACGAGGCGCGCGGTGATTAAGCCGGTAAGGGAGCGCGTGGACCATGGAACGTGAGGCATTTGCGCTCAATTCATAGCCAGTGGGGAGCCGATGAATGTTTTCTACAAGCAGTGATGCAATTAAACCCGCATTTAAGAAAATTAATCTGGCTGCAGTGCATTGGAGCCAAGAACTCCGGAGCGAGGAGGGATGGGGCCAGAGGGCCAGACCCCGGAGGAGGCCCCGGGGCGGTGAGGGCCTCCTGGTCCTGGTGAAGGGCTTGTGGGGTGGGAGGAAGTGCCCAGGGACGTGTGGCGTGGCGTGGCGTGGCGTGGCGTGGCGTGGTGTGGTGTGGCCACCTTGGACAAGCATGGACCTTCTCTCTGGTTACAGCTACTTCACTTTGAGATGGGGGCCGTAGAAGAAGGCAGACAAAGATAAGCACTGTGGGGTATCACTGTATGTGAAATCTGAACTTTTTAAAAGACGGAGTCATAGAAACTGACGGGAAAAGTGGTTGCCAGGGGCTGCGGGGAGTGGCGGGGCGAAAGGGAGAAGCTGGGACCGGGGCACAGACCTCCGTGTACAGGATGAGTAAGGTCTGAGGCTCTCACGTGGAACATGGTGAGTGACTAGGGTTGGTAGCACTGCATCGCGTCACTGGAACTTGCTCATAGGACTTAACGGTTCTCACCGAAAAAAGGAAACGTGTGAGTGGGTGGGTGTTACCTAGATGGGGCAGTCCTCCCACAGTGTACATGGATATCAGGTCATGATGCAACCCAAATATTTTACCGTTTTATCGGTTACACCCCGGGAGAGCTGGACTTAGAAAGATAAAAGAGCCCAGCCTGTGTGGCTCAGTAGTTGAATGTCGACCTAGGAACCGGAGGTCGTGGTTCGATTTCCAGTCAGAGCACAAGCCCGGGTTGGGTTGTGGACTCGATCCCCAGTGTGAGGTGTGTAGGAGGCAGTTGATCAGTGATTCTCATCATTGATGTTTCTGTCTCCCTCTCCCGTCCTATCTGAAATCAATAAAAATATATTTTTAAAAAGATGGGGTGTCCAGCCGAAACAGATTTGGCTCAGTGGATAGAGCATCAGCCTGCAGACTGAAGGGTCCCAGGTTCGATTCCCATCAAAGGCATGTACCCTGGTTGCAGGCACATCCCCAGTGTGGGGCGTGCAGGAGGCATTGACCGATGTCTCTCATTGATGTTTCTAACTCTCTGTCCCTCTCCCTTCCTCTCTGTTGAGAGATCAATAAAATATATATTTTTTAAAAAAAAAGATGGGGTGTCCAGTGATGGGCACGGGGAGGTCAAGACTCTCCCCTAACCAGTGTGCCTCAGCCCAAGACACCAGCAGGGCCTCTGAGTCCTTCCACAGGCATCTGAGGGTGGGGACAGTCTGCTCCTGAACACTTTGTCCCAACACCCGCTCCCCACTCCGACCAGGAGCCCCCAGATCTCTGCTCTGGGGAGACAAGAGCCCGGTCAGGCTGCTCAAGAGCTGTGAGCAGCCTTAATTGTTGTGCATTAACTTAACTTTCACCTCGCTCTTACTTTAGAATTCTATGAATATTTATGAGCGCGCTCTTGCTTAATGAGGAGGGGAAGGGAGGCATTAATGAGCTTTTCCCCGGTAAGCCTTGGGTGTCTTTTTGGTCTCATGTGTCCAATCTGAATTCCAGTTAGGCTGTGCCTTCTTTCCTCCCCGTCCCTCGGCGGTGAGACCTTTTGCACTCTCACTGCTGCCACCAGGCAGAACCCAAGCCCAGGCCTCAGGGGTGTGAGTGCGCACGCACATGGGTGTGTGAGAGGCTGTGTGTGCTCACGTGTGGCCACACCGGGGACGTGTGAGCGTTCCTGAAAAGCAAAGGCCTGTCTGGGTTCAAGCTACTTCTTGTCCTGAGTTTGCCTCTCAGAGATGACAGACAAAATAAAGGGGTCTTGCCCTAGCCGAGTGTCGGCCCAAGGGTCCTGGGTTCGATTTCTGATCAAGGGCATGTACCTCCGTTACAGGCTCGATCCCCGGTGGATGTGAGAGGCAACCAATTGATGTCTCTCTCTCATGTCAGTGTTTCTCTTTCTCTCTGTGTCTCTCCCTCTCTCCCTAAAAATCAATGGAAAAATATCGGGTGAGGAGGGAGGGAGGGAGGAAGGAAGGAAGGAAGGAAGGAAGGGGGAAAGAAAAGAAAAAAGAAAGAAAAAGAAAGAAAGAAAGAAAGAAAGAAAGAAAGAAAGAAAGAAGAAAGACAAGAAAGACAGACAGACAGAAAGACAGAAAGAAAGACAGAAGGAAGGAAGGAAGGAAGGAAGGAAGGAAGAAAGAAAGAAAGAAAGAAAGAAAGAAAGAAAGAAAGAAAGAAAGAAAGAAAGAAAGAAAGAAAGAAAGAGGTCTTTGCAGGCTCACTAGCCTATGTCTCAGGGGCCTGTCCCAGGATCTCCCCAAAAGGGGACAGAGCCAAGGCTCGTGTACCTGGAGTGTGAGCCTAGGACGGCTGTGCAGAGAACCAGGCCATGATGCACCCCAGGAAGCAGTGAGGGCGCCCCTTGAACAGCCAACCCAGGGCTTGGAGCAAGAAGGCGAACTTAGGGGGCTATGCGCGCACCCAGGAGGCTGGAGAGCATTGCAACCCCTCACCCCACCTGTTCGCTGGGCTCAGTCTGGTCTCCGGGGGCTGTGAAAAGGCCTGGCAGCTGCCCAGTGGGGGTCAGTGGGAGAAAAACAGGGGGAGACCCCACCTGTAAGAGTCAGGTGGTTCCTCCCTGGCGCTGCTCCTTGTGAACGTTGGTGGAAGGAAGGGATGAAACACTGAGTGCACGCGGGACTCCACTGCGAGAACTGGGGGGTCGGAGTCCTCCCACTCTGATTACATCTTCCCCCAGGGGCTTGAGGGTCGGGGTGATCCAGCTCTTCCCATGAATAAGACAGGGAGAGGGAGAGGCCTGGCAGAAAGCCTCCCCCATTCCCCTCCTGCCAGCCTTCCCCGTTCCGCTCTGTGCGAGCGGCAGACTCCTGGCCTCAGTTTCCTGGGAGAAATGAGAAATGGAGCGTTGGTAATCCCTCCGCTTAGACTTGGGAGGATTAAGGGATAATTCAGGAAAAGCGGGAGGAAGTTTCTTCCATGTGAGCGCATGCCGGAGAGCCGGACATTCCTTCCGCCTTCTCCCCCTCGCGGGGCAGTGGTGCTTATGCACCAGAAATGTCAGGCAGAGAAATGGCTGATGGAAAAGGGGGAGGGAGGGAGGGAGGGAGGGCGGGAGGACGGACAGCATGGCGCTTTTTGATGAATGAAATTTACCAAGAGCCAAAGGGGCTGCCTACAGGGAACTGGAAGGGGCTCCCCGAGGGCAGGACCCAGTGCAGCCTGGACAATCCCCCCACCCCCACCCCCACCCCTCACCCCTGGGATTCTAGTCCAGATGCTGCCACCCAGGCCCTGGGGGTCAGACACACCCCTCGGAGGTGGGAGGGAGCTCCACGGCTAAGTCCTCCAGGGCAGCGGTCGCCCACCTTTGGGACCTCACAGGCCGTCAGTGGCCTGCGGGCCGCCGGTTGGCGACGCTGCCCCAGTGCTGTGTGCCTTGGCACAAAGGCACCGCCGGCGTTCGGGCACAGGGACAGCCGGGCATCCCTCTATCTGATAAAACATTGGGGCCTTCCCGCTGTGGCTGCGCAGATGTCCCAGGGCCTCGGGCAGAGGAGGTAGATAAGCACAGGCCTCCGAGGGCAGGGCTGCCGTGGGGGGTCCAAAACCGTGAGGGAGAGCCCGTCCCCTTGAGGCAGGTGCATCAGCAGGTCCCCGGGGCCTGGGAGTGGCGGTTACATCAGCTCTCCGGCTCCGCCTCCAGGCTCCCAGAGCAAATCTTCACCCCGGCAGTGGGGTCTCTCTCTCTCTCTCTCTCTCTCTCTCTCTCTCTCTCTCTCTCTCTTTCCCAGTTCTCTGCTTCAGTATCTGTTAGAGCAGGTGAATCTGAGCGATAAGAACCTAAGAGATGCCCGAGGCACCTCGATGGCTCCTCACTCAGCAAACCCTCCTGCGGCCCCACTGTGCGCAGGATCCCTCTGGATCAAGTCGGGCGTGGTCCGCTGCTCAGGATGTGGCGTGTCTTGTCATCACAGACATCCAGTGAATGTTCTCTCTCGTCAATGTGGGATCTGGGGGGCTTTCTGGGTGTCCCCAGTGAACTTGGGGGTCACCTCGCCCACGCCCCACTCCGTTCGTTGCTGCCTCTCTCCCGGGCTTCCCTGCCGCTCGGTGGCCATCATGTTAGCTGCTGGGCTCCCCACCAGCTGCACCACGACTCGGGTACCCACGCCAAGGCCACGCAGCGGGCGGGTGGCATGTGTGCGTGACTGAAGCCTGTCCCCTCAGGGGTCCTGTCTCTCGGGGGGCTCCCCCAGGGCAGGCCATCCACTGTGGTTTCTCAGCCCCATGCCCCGCCCATCCTGAGCACCCTTCATTGGAGAGAGAGGTGTATCAGGCAAGTTCTGTGAAAAGCAGGCAGATCACAGCGTGTAGGTGGGACAGAGCCCCTCTGAACTAGTGTGTGTGTGTGTGTGTGTGTGTGTGTGTGTGTGTGAAGCATGTTGCATGGCACCTAACAGAGCATGAGCACCTACCGAATACTATAGTTGTTACCTTGAGCAAGTCACCCATGCCTCAGAGCCTCAGTTTCCCTATCTGTGATATGGGAGAGGAACCCCAGCTGCCACAGAGGGTGCTTGAGGGTGAAGCTCCCGACAGGTGCCGGGCAGCACCGTGACCCAGACAGAGAGCCAGCGCCCAGTGGGGAGGCGCCCAGAGCTGAGTCTGCTCACCTGGCCGCCCCACTGAGGCTGCCACCCCTGTTCCCTCCCCCCCCCCCCCCATTCTGGACAAATAGCACAGCTTGCACATGCAGTGTGGTGGCGGAGGGTGGGATGCCCTGACCTGGACACGCAGACGCCCGCCGAGGGAGAAAAGGCGTGGCCTCGGCTCCGCGGCTCAGCCTCCTTGTTGCCATGGCTCCTTTCCAACTCGTCATGTATTTTTTAAAAACACGTAATTTCTTAAAGGGAAACTAAATTGGGTTGCGCATTAAGTGGGAGGACTGTAGTCTGCTAGGCTGGCACCAGAATTGCTGGCTTCTGACCCTCACCGCCTTGTCCCCCAGGCCTGCTCCGCCTTATCCGCTTCTCTTTCTCCATATGTTCATCCAACAGCTGTCTGCTGGGGCTAGCCCTGCTCAGAAAAGGGGGGGGGTGATGTGGGACCCCTCTTTCCCATCTGTGCCCCACCCTGTTCTCCTCCAGCCAGAGCCCCAGAGGCCTGGGGTCATCTCACCCCAAAAGGGCAGGGAGGGGGTAGTGCCGCCCATAGGAGCATGACCCGCCCAGCCCGCCTGCCAGCTGGGAAACCGACTCTCAGGGGGACAGGCCCAGGGACACTGCAGGCCCAGGGGAGCGGGGTGGCGGGCGCGCTTCTGAGTCCAAATTCTCCAGAAAATTTTCTCAAAGAAAAATAAATGTCAGTGTCGCTACCGACTCCTGGTGAGTAACATCCTCCAGGGGAAGTTAAAAATAGAACTTCAGTCACACCTTAAGGGAGCATCACCCCTTAGGCCTTGCAACCGGGATGGCCTGCGTGCCCAGGGAGAAGGGACCCGTCCAAATTGTCCATCCCCTAGTAGTGCATTTGGTAGTGAATGTGGACGGCATGTACCCAGGGACCAAGGACCGGTTCACCCTCCCCTTCCACACCCTTCCCTGAGCCAGGGCTGCAGGATGGACACCTCCCAGGTAACCCGGGGTCCATTCATTCCAGGTATTCCTCGGGCACCTACCGTACGCCAGGCACTGCCAGGGTTGCCGGGACTTGGGCAGGGATCAGCAACAATGTATCAGCTCCCACATTAGTACGAGCGTTTTCTGGTACTAATATTAGTGCAAGCGTTTTCTGGTTTTGTACAGACTCTTGCACCGCTCTTGTCTCATTTGCTCCTGGAACTGTGTGTGTAAAACACCGGATCTGGCCCACGTGCCGCACTCAGCGAGCGTGAGACTTTTCCTCCCCGGCACAGGTAGCTCCGAGGTCACCAAACCCACGGAGCAGAGGACAGGGAAACAGGAGGGACTTCCCAGCTGAAACTCACACCCAGTGATGGACTGGACCTCCCTCGGTCACCGGCCACATCTCCTCTCCCCTTACTCGACAGTTTTAGACAGAAAAAAATCGGCTCAGATTGGGTGCGGATTGTGGTGTTGGAAGGTGTCAGCCCAGCGGGTGTGAGTCAGCCTGCCTGCGGCCTGGCAGCTGGAGGAGTGACAGGTGGAGGCTGGAAGGGGTGCACGTGCTGAGACCAATTATTTTAACCCCCTCTTCCTAGCTTGCCCCCTTTTCCGGCTGCCTCAGCCCTTCGCAGCACAAACCCCAGTTGGTGAGGCCCTGGGGCAAGTCCAGCTCGTGCACAAAAGTCCCATCCACGCTGGGAAAGGCTAAGGCTACGTCCTTCTTGTAAGCCATTCCGGAGGGCTCCTTGGCCTTTCTGGTAGGACAGCCTGGGGCTGGCAGCCGCAAGCCAGCTCCCGGGCCCTGGCAGGCCAGCCACCCTCTCCCTGCGCAGAAAGAAATGTCTGCAGGAAGCGCGGACTCGCCGGCTCCGGGGCTGGAGACAGGCCTTCTCCCCATCCTGGCTCCGCTAATTGGCTGTAGATCATCCTGGGAACAGAAGGGACAGTTCTCAGACACCTGCCGTCCCTGCAGCCCGATGGCAGAGTTCAGGGCTTGCCAGCCTGTGCCGGGCCCCGAGCGCTGCAGCCGCAGGCACAGTGCCCCCTCCTTCCAGGGACCCCTCCTTGCAGGGTCCCCTCCCGGGTCTCAGGGCCACCAGGAGCCACTGCTCTCCAGGTGTGGTCTCAGCAGGAGGGACCACCCCTCAGGGAGGGAAAGGCCCATCTGTGGGACCAAGGCCTGGCAGAGACGAGTGGCCACTGAGCCCGGGCACCCCACCAACCCCCAGATCAGAGGACGGAGATGACAGCTGGTGGGGCAGGGAGAGACCAGGACTCACCCAGTTGATTCAAGAGGGAGCCAGGAGCCGAATCCAGGAGGTCCCCCCCCCCCCCCAATCAGGGACAGAAAGGGCAGACGAGAGACCGCTGGCCACATCCAGCCCCATCTCAGTAATATCCTGTCCACGCCGGGCGAGGCTGGGCCAGGAAGCGGCTTCTTGCTTGAAATTTCCGGTGCTGCCTTTGAGGCCAGGCAGGGCTGTGAATGGCCATTGTGGCCGCACCAGATACGATCGGTGGTGGAGAGGGCCCAGCGCAGGCTGGACCGCGGGCGCCACAGTCCTGCCTGCGGCCGCCTGGAGCCGAGCTGTCCCGAGGGCAGGAGGCGGCCTCGTCTTGGTCATTTTGGAGTCCCCAGTGCCTGACACAAAGGCCACCAACCAATCAATAGTTTTAACTGAGACTGGGCCCCTGTTCTTAGAGAGCCCTCCATCTAATGAGTGTGCACCATGCGTGCGCGCGCACACATACACACACACACACATGCACACACCGAGGAAGCATGACACTTTTCCTAAGTCTAGAAAAATGATTTTCTGTTGTTGAAACAAAGCAGGCGAGGCCAGGGTGTTAGATCCTGTAGCCCCCTGAGGCTCTTACTAATCAAAACACAGCGTTTCTCCTTGTCACCCACACCCCCTCACCCAGCAAGCAGCTCCCTGCCTCCTAGCGCCCCTCCCTCCCCCTCCCCAAGCCCTGCTCAGCTCTCACCGGCCCAGAGACTCCACAGGCCAGCTCCCATTGCTCCCCTCTGTCCCCCCAGCCAGTTCCCTGCCTCTTCCCCACACCGGCCTGGGAAGGGGAGGCGGGCCATTGTCCTGTCCCGCCTGGGTTCTGGCTGGTGGTCTGGATCTGGGGGTCTGAGATGACCCAGAGTGTGAGTGGTGGGTAACCCGACAGTGAGCAGCCGAGGTGACCAGCTTGCCTCGTGCAGAATAACAGGGCTCAGTTGTAACTAGTTGCATGTAGTCATAGGACAACACCAAGTTTATATGTAACCGCAGCTAATTATACGTGTATAGTTGACACACACAGTAAACTGTTCTATCTCTATGAAGCACCCCACGGATTACAAAGAGCCTTTACAAGCATGACTTTCAGGACAGCCCTGCCGGGTGGGTCATTGCGATGCTGTTTTCAGGAGGGTAAACTGAGGCCCGGGAGCTGACTGCCCGAGGGCTCTCAGCTGGAGGTGGAGCAGGAACTTGAGGGCAGGCCCGGCTGACCCCCCGGTGTGTGCAGGGAGCCCCATTGTGGTCAGGACCTCGAGCCCGGTGGCTGCGCTTGTCACCTGGAAGCCCCTGCAAGACCGACAATGTAGCGTCTGGGACTCAGACGGCGGACTCGGTGCGGTCAGATGCGGTGGACAGAGGAGAGAGTCTCCTGGGTCTCGGAGGGTGGGGCGGGGTGAGGCAGGAAGGAGGCACCCCCATGAGGGAGCAGGTGCCAGACCACATGGGGCACAGGGGGGCCGATGAGCTGGGCAAGGCACTGGATCTGCGTGGGCAGCGGAGGGCGCAGTGCTAGGTGAGTGGGGACACCTGGTGGCTGTACACGGCCACGTAGCCACATGGCTGGCACCTCTGCCCAGCAGGGGCAGCTCCTCTGGCCCTGACTCTGCTCTTGCCCACCTCTCTGCCTGCTGCCGGCTCCATGGCCATCCCCTGGGGCACGGGAAGGGTCAGAGGCGCCGGCGGTCAGGACTGGGCCTTCAGACAAGGCTGCCCCAGCCGCACACGGTCCCCAGGGGCTGGCCTGTTGGCACCCCAGCTTCTGCGCCTCCGCTCCCTATCCCTCCTCGACTTTAGCCCGAGTGCTCCATCCCCCTCGGGGAGTGCCTCCCTCCCACTCCAGTCAGCCCACCTCTGCTCTACAGACGGCCCCTCCCATTCTCCCCAAGACCCAGCCCACGTCTGCAGTGGAGCCCATCCTAGCACTGGCCAGAGGCCGCGTGGCCTGTGCTCCGTTTGTGGTTGAGGCAGGCCGCCCCCCCGACCCCCCTTTCTGAGCAGGGCTCACTGGCCAGGGAGGCAGAAGGCGGAGAGGCCGCCCCGGCAGATAGCTGTTGTGATGAACATGTGGAAAAAGGGAAGCGGACAAGGCGGTGCGGGCCTGGGGACAAGGCAGTGCAGGCCTGGGGCCAAGTCTCCGAGGGAGCGTGGTGACTGGCAGATGCTGCTCCTCCCGCCTGTTTCAGTCAGCTCCACTCCCAAGAGTGTGGAGGGGTCCATGGGACCAGTCTCCTGGGACTGAGACCGGGAGAATGGGCTAAGGTGGTTTCTAGAAGAGCCTGCCAGTCAGGAGTGGGCATGTGTCCTTGGCTGGGCCCAGCCTCTGGGCCCAGGGTGGTGCCCGGCCTCTAGGAAAGATCGGGCCCCCAGACGGCAGCCCTGTCCATCTGAGCGAGGCAGGAGAGGACGGGAGCTCGGTGCCCACTTATCTCTGGCACCTGGAGGAGGAAGTAAGGCAGCAATTAATTGTACAAGGGGAGTGGTTTGTGCGGCTTCAGTTCAGAGAAAAAGTTTAATTATCCCTAAACCCAAATGCGAATTAATTAGCCTTCCACGTTAGGAGGGTGAGCGTCCCTACACCTGCGGCCCGGACATCAGTGCTGGGGAGAGGGGGGCCAGGGCCGGCAGCTGCGGTGAGCACCGTAGCCCACCTGCACCCGGGGTCACCTCTGAGGGCTTTCCTGCCCTGCCTTTCCCGGGCACAGGCAGGAAAAGGTAAGAGGAGGAAGGCAAAAGGGGGATGAGGGGACAGCTTCGAACCATGGAGTCCAAGACACTTGTGTTTCCTTTTCTCATGCCCCTTTCCTCTCGTTTTGCAGAGAAAATGGACCACAGGTGCATTAGGACTGGGGGGGGGGGGGACGGGCCAGGGGAGCACTGCCCCTCGTGCCCGGAGCCACTGTAGTCAGCTGCTGGGTAGTGAGTGGCCAACACCACCCGGCAGGTTTCATCCGCGTCACTGTCGTTTAGAAACGGGAAGAGTTTGCTTAGAAACACGCAGCAGTAATCTGTCACCACCATCATACCACCACCACCATCATGGGATCCACATGGAAGGGTGAAATAATAATTTGCAGAGTCTGAGCCACAGGAAAGGCTAGTGAAGGTGGGCATCAGAGAGAACTAGGAGGAACTCAAACATCATCAGACTTCCTCCCATCACCCCCTTCTGCATGTCAGCAGGCTCCCGCTCTCCCAACAGCCTGGTTCCCCTCCAAATGCAGAAAGCATGGCTGCAGGCAGCCCACAGCCTTGTCTGTTGCAGCTTCCACTTCTTCAAAGAAGGAGGATCTGATCTCAAGAGTGAAAATCCAGGAAAGGGGAAGAGGTGCCAACAAGGGAAATGCAGTGAGAGACCTCCACACCCACTGGGATGGCGGGGATCAGAGGGCAATAGTCACCTGTTGGTGAAGAGACGGAGAGATCGGAGCCCTAATGGATTGCTAGTGTGGCTGTAAAATGGTGCAGGCACTTTAGAAGCAGTCTGACCAACCCTCAAACTGTTAAATATAGTTATCACGGGACTCCTAGTGAAATGAAAACATAGTCCGTACAAAAGCTTATACACAAATTTTCGTAGCAGAGTCTATTTATAAGTAGAGGCCCGATGCATGAAGATTCGTGCAAGAATGGACCTTCCTTCCCCTGTCTGCTGGCACCGCCTTCACTCTGGCCCAGAGCCACCTTTCCGAAGCCTTTCCATGCTACCCAGAGGCCCGGAGTGGCTGGGGCGGTGTGGAATGCCTGCAATGTTGCCATGGTGACAATGCAAGCATCCTACCCCCAGCACCTGTGTAAGCAAATTAACCAGCCATCTTTGTTGGGTTAATTTGCATGCTCACTCCTGATTGGCTGGTGGGTGTCACAAAGGTACAGTCAATTTGCATCTTTCTCTTTTATTAGTGTGAATGGGCATTAACCCAAATGCCCATCAACTGATGAATGAACGAACAAAATGTGGTCTATCCATTCAACAGATGCCATCTGTCATAAGGAGTGTCATGTGATTCAGCTACCACATGGATGGACTTGGACACCACATATGTGACGCTAGGTGAAATCAGTTGCAAAAGGTCACATGCTTGTTATTCCACTGATAGAAATGTCTAGAAGAGGGCAGGCCACAGACAGAACGTCGATTGGTGGTTGCCTGGCTGAGGTGGGCGTGGAAAGTCAGACTTATGGTGTGGCTTGTGGTGTGAGATGCCTTTTTAGGTGATGAAAATGTCCTAAAGTTAGACGGTGGTGATGGCAGCACGGCTCTGCAAACACTAAGCCACCGAACTGTGCGATTTAAATGGACAGATATGGTATGTGCGTATGTCCCCGTAAAGCTGTTAAAAAATGAATCCAGGTTTTTCTCTGTGGTTAGAGCGCCGTCCCTGCCTGAGGCAGGTGCCCTGTTCTGAACTCGCTGGGACCAGTGGGGGCAGGGGCAGAGGGAGACGTGGCGGCTCCTCTGAGGACCAGCAGCTCTGGACAGAGTACGGTCCTCATTGGGGGAGGCACACCGTTCCCAGATTTAGTGGGTGCCCACCACACTGGCTGTTTATAGAGAACTGACCTGTTCCCACTAAGGCCTGCTCCTGAATTCTCACAATCACCCCAGCCCTCGGAGTCAGGTAGATAAGACCCATCTTCTACTGCTAGAGGCTTGGGTTAAATCACTCTGCCGAAGTCACTCAACTAGTGAGTAAATGTGGGGCCAGGGCCCAACCCAGATCTGACGCCAGCCTCGTCTCTCAGTCATTAGGCCAGGCTGCTTCCTCTGGCTCGATACACGCTGTTGGAAAATTCTGGAACACGCCACTGGAGACCTAACTTCAGGCCCATTCTTGCTGTCATTTACTCTTCTAACGTGAGAACCTGAACTTCCTTTGCGGGCCGAGCCCCCACGTTGGCGGTCTCTGAGAAGGGCCAGGAGCCGGAGCCGGCTGTCCGGCCCCCACTGGCCCCCGCCGTCCCCGCCGCCGTCCTCCCGCTTGCCAAGGGCAGGAAGAACTGGGCCAAGAACAAACACATCTTGCCAAAACCATGACGCAGTAGGACAGCAGCAGTCTCCTGATCCACCAGCAGGCGAACCTCTCAAAACCAGAATTGGGGTTCGTTTGGGAAGATCCAGGCCTGGCGCACCAATACAACTTATTTCCCATGTCCGCCAGCTGCCCCCTTAATCGGCACTCAGATCCCACTGGCCATCTGATGGCAGCATTGATGGAGGGCAAGCCCATCGGTTTCCTCGCTCTTCTCCCCTTCTTTACCAATATCAGCACACCGGTCTCCATCTCTGGCCTCAGCATTTCTCTGCTGCACCATGAGTCTCGCCGACCCGATCTGCACACTCCTCCTGCCTCAGGTGGGCACTGGCTTGCTGCCCTGTCCCCTCCCTCAAGCTCCGGGTCCTCTGTACCCACATTTGCCCCAGCTTCCCCAGACAGAGCCTGCCCTCTGTGGAGCAGGCCAGGCGGGCCAAGGAGCTGAGCGGCTCCGTTTCTCTCTGTTCTGGTGCCAGCAGACCATCTGCCCGTGGTGGGCGGCGGTTTCCTCCTCGTCCTCTCTGCCAGTGGAGAACAACCTTCCGTTGCCCTGAGCATTCCCACCCACTTGATCGCTCTGAGATGGAGCCCTGGCACTTTCTTACACGTCCTGCTGTGCTTCCTTTACGTCCATGGTCACTGGCCAGATGTCCATCTTTCAGTTGGTTCCAGCTAACACGACCCACCTCCCTGGGACCATCCCCTTTCCTCGCCACTGGGGGTACTTGAACTTGGGATAACCAGCTGTGTTGAATTCTCAACAACGGAGACCGTGGTTACCAGGATGCCTGGGCAAGAGTAACAGCACCTCTGGTTCATAGAGCTGTGGATGTCACTGCAGGGTTAGGGCCAGGTCACTCTTTCTGTCTTCATTTTATGTTGACCCAGGGTCCTTGGGGTGCCACAAAGTTGTCTCTAAGCTAAATTCTTTTTTTAAATATATTTTTATTGATTTCAGGGAGGAAGGGAGAGGGAAAGAGAAACATCAATGATGAGAATCATTGACTGGCTGCCTCCTGCACGCCCCCTACTGGGGATCGAGCCTGCAACCCAGGCATGTGTCCTTGACCAGAATCGAACCCGGGACCTTTCAGTCCACAGGCCGATGCTCTATCCACTGAGCCAAACCAGCTAGGGCTGTCTTCATTTTACAGAAAAGGACACTGAGGTCTAAAGTCATGCAGTTGTGTTCTGGTGGAGGTAGGTGGGTCTTGAGCCCAGGTCTCCAGCTCAGACGCCAAATCCTCAGCCACGTCCCTGAGCAGGTGGCAGAGAAGGCAAACCTGGATCCGGGTCCCCAGAGGACCTACTGCAGCCTCAGCCTCAGGGACATGACTAACAGCTTGCCGGGGACAAAGGGCCTGGACACGGGAGAGGGAAGGCAGTTCTTGAGAGGAGACAGGAGCCGACGTCACAGGGTGACAGGCTTCAGAGATCATTCGTTCGCTCAGCAAATACAGGCCAACCCGCGGCCGTCCTCCCAGAGCGCTCGGTGTTCCGCAGGTGAGGACTTCATCCTCCCACTGGCTCCCCCCGAGCCTCCCCCATCTTTGTGGGCCCAGGACTCTGCCGGCCCCTCAGGACAAGCGGCCTTGAGCTTCACTGTTATCTCACTAAAGAGGC